>JAILWY010000016.1:1637500-2237500 GCA_022113835.1 Atopsyche davidsoni
TTTGCGAGACATTTCGGCGTGGAAGGGTCCGTGGCGGTGGCCGCAGTGATCAACTCCCAGAAAATGGGCCACCAAAAGTGACCAGTCATTCTTTTTAAGCTCATCCGGAAGACGGGATTTGATAGCTGAAAAATTATAAATTCGTCAAAATAAAAACTAATTTAGAACTATGCTGCCAGGTTTTTTTCCAAGTCAGATTTATGGTGAAACTTAGAAACCGGTGCCTTGAAATGAGTGGAGTCCAAGGGCTCGCAATCCTCAGGGCATATTTAAAGATCTTTTTAATAATTGTATTCGATTCACTACATCCTCTTGTCTGCTATGCATGCATATGTTGATGAATCACATAGAAAAAATATTGGTTTTATTTTCTAAGTAAAAATTTATTAGTTATTTAATTTCGCCATGTTGAGATATGTAAAAATGTGTTTTTTAAATGAGGCATAGTCTCTCATAGGCAATATTTAATTTACGAAGGCTTAATTTTTACCATTATTGAAGGTTTAACCCTTTGCACTCGAGAGGTGCGGATTCCGCACCACACGATGTAATGCCGCAACTCGAGTGGTGCGGATTCCGCACCACATTGTTTGGTGCGGAAATTCGATGTGCGGTGATAACTATTTATGGTTTCTTATCTGGTGATTTCTTGTTTATGTTTATGTGATCTTGTTCTTTAAAGTTTGTTACTAAGCACTGCCTATATAATTTTACAAAGATCATGTTATATCCCTTTCAAACTACGCTAAAATTGCTTATCTAAGATTAGTGCGGTACCATAAAGCGAACTGCATTTTTGGTCTCATTTCGAACTTGACAGCCATGGCAAAATGACTGGATGTGTACCTAATCAACCCATATATTTTTTGCTTGTACTTCTTATCGTAATAATTCATTTGAAGGTCCATATTTGCTTAAACTTATATTGCACTGAAGGATAGACTTTTTTCTCCCTCACAATATCAATAACCTCTTCATTCACTTATCGAACCATTATTTTGTTTGGTTTATAATATATAATAATATTATGATAATGTGTATCTCACTAAACAGCTGAGGAGAACAGCCGCTTAATCACTTGCGGTATATGAAAACCTTAGTTCGGCAATTGACTGGAGATTTTCGTCAGACACGTGCTAGAGCTTCACTTCAACTTGCGATTCCGAAAATATCCCTTTAAGTGAAAAGCTGCATAACGTTATAACAGGAGTTAGGAAGGATTGCAAAGTCTGCTATCAAAAAAATAAACCCGGCAAAAGACATCAAACGACATACTATTGTGATACTTGTCCCGAAAAGCCGGGCATGCATCTCGGCAATTGTTACATGAAATATCATACAAAGCAAAATTACAAAGACTTATGTTTACGAAATTATCATTAAATAATATACATTACAAATATACAAATATACATTAAATATTAAAATAAAAAAGTTTTATGGGTTAATTTGTGTGTGTGATCATTTTAAGTTAGAGGTGAAAAATTCATCAAAAGTGCTACGAAACGCTTCGAGTTGCTGATTAGTCCGCGCGGAAACGGTCTCGAGCGCAAAGGGTTAACATATAAATATCACTAATAGTTGGAATATTTACCATTGTCCACTGTATCAAGGTCCCATGTATTAAACGACGGAAGTGCAAGGGAACGAGTCCATCTTTTGGGATAGAGGTTTGCCCAGGTGTCATCTCCAAGTAAAACAGTTTTTCCTCCTCGAGATACTAACTGAAAGAAAATTGAAATTATTTACATGTTGATAATAAATTATATGTATTTGACCATTTTTAAAAATGAACATACAATTTAAAGAAAATAACCTTAAGCTTTCCTAGTCATTTGAAAATCCACTAGTGGTTCATTAAATAAATATTTAAATTGTGTGTGTTGAAAGAAAAAATAAATTGATAACAACCTAAGAAAAAAAGATTTCATTTTGAACAATAAATTATATGACTTACCTGATCAATTACATTATCTTCGTTGATTTCTGGAGTAGCAAAATTAGACCCTGCATCAATAAAGGTGGGCAGAGAGCCCGTGGTCAGTCCTTTTAGTCTCTGAAGAGTCGTGGTGGGAGGATCAGCCAAGAATTTGTATAAGCGAGTATTCTCTGGCGAGGAGCTCAGCAATTCCTTCATCACCGGTAGTTTGTTTTGATACGGCAGCGGATCCGCGAGGGTCTCATTGTATTCAGTAAATTCATATTTTAGAGCGTCAATCACTAACAGTATCACTTTGGCGCGGAGAGGCAGGCAAGTTCTTGTCGAGGCGTTGACGTCTTGTAAAAGAGACACCAGCCTATCTTCCCTCGTGCAGGAGAATTCGTGCCCATTTGTTATTTTTATACTGCTAGCTTCCAAGGGCCCGCAAGGTATATCGGTATAGGGCTGACACTGGGAAACCTCCTTTTGAGTTATTCTTGTCAAAAGAAATCCTCTCGTAAACATCAATATTCCTGACACGATCAAGTAAGAAAGCCATAAGAGAAACATAAAATAGCTCCATTTGTTACCCATTTTAATCTTACCATTGATGAAATTTATATTTTGAGATTTTAGAAAAACTAATCTAAAATTTCATGATCGTGCCGACAACTTTTTATCAATTTTCAAGACATTGCCAGGACTTAGATATGGGATCACGAAGTTGCTACATAAAAAAATAGTTTCAAAATATTTATTTACTAAAATATTGCAAAAATGAAAAGATAGTAAATATAAGAGAACTGAATTTCAGAAAAATAATTATTAATACGAATGGTAGATACGTATTGATTATTTATAATGTAAAAACAAATAATATTTTCTTTTGCAGAAATTCACGGCTCAAACGTAGATATCTGTTTTATCGCCATTTACATTTTCCAGAGTAAATGGACGACGTGAGGTTGACAGCTGACTCTCTTGTACTTTTGTGTTATGTTTACAATTTTTTTGTTTTTATAATACGTAAAATGACTTGACACGTACTGAATCGGGAAGGATAGTGCGTTTCATGAGTAATTGTTTTTAATAGTATTATTGTGTCGTATTAAGTATGCACCAAATGAAAAATCCTTGACATAACCTGAAAATACATTTTTTATTTAAGTTATGTTAGTTTTTATTGTATTCATTTACAATGTCAATCACTTCAAATAATAACAAGGAAACATTTAAGCTTCTCGACGTGTCCAGCGAGACAGACTCAGATGTCCTTCAGATAGAAATAGCACCCAGGAAGAAGCGAATAAATAGGTAATCATTTTTTGTTTATTCTAACTATAGATAATATGAGTGAGATTTTTATGGCATGAGCTTCATTGTATGATATTAATAGCTTTGACAGCGACGTATTTCATAATCTAATTTTAAAATAATTTACAAAGCACAAAGTGCAAAAGTGAAACCAGGACTAACTGATTTTTATCAATGCTTGACATTGATGCAGTATATCACGACTCTGGGCTGTAAAGTTTAGTTCACATTATTTTCAATGTTCAATAGTTACAAATGAGTATGATGTATTTATATTGATTTACACATTGAGCCTCGCTTAAACGTCTTATCGCTATTTTAATTGCAGTTTAGCTCCAGATCTCATTCTCTTTATATGAAATATGTTAACAAGTAAAATGGTCAAAGCCTTTTTTATTTGAAGATTTGTTTGATAGTAATTAAGTTGATTTTACAAAGACTAAAAATTACACCAACTTTATATATTGGTGATTTTTTTTCCCAGGAGTCGTAGAGGACGCAGTCGAGTGCATTCTCCCAACCCTCCGGCTGAACGATGGGGCCAGCGGGCCTTAGCGTTGGGAGCAGCAGCCGCCTTGCTGGCCTGGCTGGCTGCACTGTCGTGGGCAGCTGCCGCATTGTCTGCTGATACTCGGCGTCTGGATGCTGCTCTCAGAGAAGGTAGGAAAAGTGCCAATACTTAAAACCCCATCTTGTTTTGATTTACTTTTTCATAAAAAAATACATAGATTATTTACCCTGCGTTTGAAATGTATTTTCATTATTGTTTGATTCTAATAATGTGAAATGTATGGTATTTTTAATACTAAATTCCGGAGATAACTGGTTGAAGTTTTAAAGTGAAGGTATAATGATAATGATGGTAAGGTAAAGGGCCAACAAGATGGTGTTAAATTTTATAATAAAAATATATTATTTTAAAACATCGTTGTTCAAAAATATCTACCTAAGTTTTTATACTTTTGGTAGAGTGGATTACATATGAGTAGATCTTTAGTTACGTGACACATAAAAATATACTTTGAAATGGTGTATTATTACTACTATTAATTGTACTATACTACCTCGGCATATTCAATTATCTTTATGTTTGATGATATCAATGTTTCTATCAAATTTTTAATTTTTAGACCAGTTCATCCATTTCAGCGGTATCCCTTTCCAAAATATTATAAGATTTCCACATTTATATGCCAACTTATACAATATCCAAATTTAAAAATTGATAATTTTCGTTATCAACTGAAGTGGGTGAATTTTTTTTTTAATCTCAATAATATAACGTGTGATTATCTGATTTTTTAAAATATGATAAGATATTATTTCATTTGTATATATAATAATATTAAAATGAATTTTATTTACGATGTTGATTATTTTCAATTACCTCACTATGTGCTTTGTTCTACTATATATATATATATAGTGTTAATATAATTTATTTAATTTTTTTTTATGCTACTGGGGATCGTGCAACCATATCTATTTTTTTTTTTTAAATTTTTTAGTTGAATATTAAAAAAAATATTTTGTAAATAGTAAACTTCCCGTCGCCGGCGTATTGTTGGGCCGTTAACAAAGGGCGATAATTCAAACTTGTAATTTGCAAACAAGCTTCCAGTCGCTCGGATCCCGCTTAAGTAATTAGCCCCCCCTCCCCTTTCTCTCGGGCCTGCCCGGCCGCCACCGCCACCCGGGCAAACTTCCGAAGACTCGAGCACGCTCGGCGCGGATCTGTGTTGCCAGATAAAGGAGATTTATTGCGCGGATATAAGGTGTCACGAACACACGGCCCGTGTAGGTGTACCCCGCGATTGCAGCCACAAAACATAGCCTCATCTATAAACGAGAATGGGCACGCAGTTTGATCATAAACTAATATATTATGAACAGCGAGTACGTTTTGATTTCCACGATATATTGATTCTGCAAACTCACGCGAAAGGTGCTTATAGACAAATATTTCTGTGGTTTTGTTTAATTAAAATGGAATATTAGTTTAGTATATATTTTTTTGTTTTAATTATTTATATACAACGTTAGTTAAACTCAAGTAATGCTGCCTTAGACTGCCAAAGAATTTTCGGTTTGGGCAGAATAGGACGCCGTATGTATAGCTGCCTACACACGCTGTAACACAACCGACAACATCGTGGTAATTAGCAATCAGCGTTATCTTATTTTGAGTGTTTTTTTTTATAGTTAAGCCTAAGAAAACAATTTAATAGAGGATGCTATCTGCTAATTCATCGTTCGGTTATAAGTTGTAATGCAGCGTGTGTTTAGGCATTCTTAGCTATTGTAAAAATAAAACGTCGAGTATAACTAAACTACGCGTAACATGTTTCACTAATAAAAAAATATACATTGCAATTATCCCACTGCAAAAATTCCTCCAGTGTGAGCGCCGCTTTAAAATCCATTAAAAAAAAAAAAAACAATAAACTTATTTCGTACAATATGAATTTATTGCATTGAAATCGTTATCAGAGTTGAAAATATAAAAAAAAGCCCGGGAGGGGAGAGTGGAAAAGTTGGACCGTGAATGAGATTCGTATTTTAGGAAATTTCGGGGAAATTAAAACAAAAGGATTTGTGTAGGAGGACTTGCCTTATCTTAGGTATTGATTTGACGCCAAGCGTGTAGCGCCACGCAATGTTAGGTGCTATTTATAAAATCCGTAGAATTTGTTAAATATATAAAACGACAACGCCTTAAAAATCAATATGAATTGAGTACAGCTAGTTTAAAACCAGAGCAAGGAGTAAAAATTATTAACGCTAGGAACAAAGCAACTCCCTCTACGGACTTGAAAGGCCTGTACAATATCACTTACAAGTACGCTTGCTACTTGCTTATTCCGCTTGCGGTCACCTTCTCATACAGACTAGTGTAGGTTATGGAGCTTTCAAACGGATTGTACGTACTTAGATGTGATGAAAGTTTACACACAGGCAGGGGTTAAAACCGAGTTTGATATAGGCTCGCCAAAAACCAGCTCAACATCGCGATGAGTGCCGGAGGCGCGAAAGGACTACCAGAAGCGAACAGGCGACTCCTGATTGATGGGGATGACTGTGATAAAGCTACAAACAACCACAAAATTAAGTCGCTCGAGAGTTCGAAATTGCCCGTCGACACAGCAGAGGGGAACGGTGACTTTGAGCTTCGGAGTTCACTCATAAATCCCAGGGCAAAAAGTTTTGGAAGACAATACCGCGGTGATCCGCAGGGTTAACACCCCTCTCCAGCCACCCCGCATGTTTGCAAAGATTATCTCGTCGAGTTTTTCTTTCACAAGTCGCTTGTTGTAATGCTCGCATAGATTTATCATCCCCCAGACTCTTGCTTATGTCCGCGACTCACTCAGCTCGGATTCACGCACTTCAGGTTTTTACCTGGCGTCCTTTCAGATTGTAAAATCGTTGCTTCGTTAATTTGTTTGCAGTCATTTTTTATACACTGCCGAAATATTTTAGAGTTATCTATTAAGGGTCTAGGTCCCATAATCGAGTTTTTTTGATCATTTTCTAGTCCGTTTTGCGAAAAATCGACTGCACCAATCAAAAATATTTAAATGCAAAAAGTTTGATACATCCCTTCTTCCGAACACAATATATTTTTATTTCTTATAAATTTACTATTAATATGATAAATATGTGTTTTTCCGATTGAAGTGTAGGAATTTGGAGATTCGTCCGGTACATTTTCTAAGAATCCTAAACATTTAAAAGTCTTTTTTTCAATTGGAATTAAAAGATTAAATATAAACCATGTGCGTCTTATTAATTTAAAAATTAAAAAATAAAAAATAAAAAATCTTTAACAAACTTTGGTTTTGAAAAGTCGTCATTTTATCCAATTTTTCAACATCTTCAAGATTTTATTTTACCCTAAAAATGGACGTTAATTAAATAATAAAAAATAGATTAATATAATTTATAGTTTTTTCAATACTCTGTAAAAAAATCAATTTTCGATATAGAAAAATAAAGTGACAATTAAATTAATTAAATGATACGATTTCGCCAGGTAATGGACTGCCTTTGGTTGGACACCAGAGGCAATTAAAAGGCTGGAAGCAACTGCCTTAACCAAATCCTACGAACACATTTAACCACAGAATAACGATTTTTTGTAAAGCTATATGTGTATATAATAATACATACATACTCACTTACTATTCTGATTGTTTGCTAACCGAACTTTTCTATTGATTAAATACTTCGGACTTCCTTCTGAGAAAATTCGCTTCACACTCCAGACTATCGCGTAAATTGAAGCTCTAACTTCACCGCTTATTATTCCCAAAGCTCGTCCGCGCTTTTCAGATGCCGGCATGACGCGAAAGTTACGCGTTTTTAAGTTCTACACTAACACCATAACTCAAAAAAAAAAACCACCGTTATTATTCCCTGCAGTGTTCTTTGTGCTTAAATTGTCAAAGTGCCTCGGAGTTACGTTTATTTACAATCCAGAATAAAGCGCAAATTGAGGCATACTCCCAGGATCTTCTCAACTTTTTAACCGACGATTTGACACAAAACTACGTGTTTATAGGGAAGAAAAAAAATATTCACGATATACCAATGGTTTTATTTAAATATTATTGATAATAACTTCACATTTTTTAACCTTACAGGTGATTATTCTATTATTTTTCCCTCGCACGGTAGGATATGAATTTACACCCCTATGGCTATTGCGACCGATTGCTCTAACGAACCGATGTATTGTATATCAATATCCTATTTGTGTCGTGAAAAATTGTTTCTAAATATTGAATTGTTACAATGATTGGTTTAATTTGTGATACTTCACATTAATGAACGCGTACGACCATTTTTATTGATACTGAACGCTTTCGCTCTTTAAGGGCTAAGTTTGACTAAGTTTGAAAACGCTCGTGACCCTTTTAGGTCTTGAAGTTATCCATAGTTATTATGTTGTATATTGAATCAATTGATCGGATAATTTTGATACAATATGTTGACTATCAACAGAAGAGCAAAAGTCTCCCCAAAAACGGCTCCTTCGAGTTTAGGGGCGCGTGTTATTGAAATGATTTTTAGTGTTCTGCGCCCTCACGTTGCGGGGAAGGTTGTCGTAAATCCAAAAGAATAAAGCCTCACCTACACGTAACGGCGATTCCCCTTATAGTTAATAAAAAAAAAAACTCCGTTTGTTATGACCGTTGGTTTATTTTTTTTTTTACCAGAATTGCTCTTTTAGTATTTGCCCGTATCGGATATATAAGTATTCTTATAAAATCAGAGACAAAATCGGGTTAAGATAAAAATTGATATTGCGACGAGGAATTGTGAAAGTTCGTCAAATTCACGAGCGGGTGATGTCCAAACTCAGATAATTCGAATAAAAGGTAAATTAACCACACAAGTGCGTCGATATGATCAAAGGAAAATACATCTGTGTCTGGTTTTACCGTTATGGTTATTTCCTTTGATGTGTACAGGGGAATCACAGAAAATTTGAGGGTAAAAAGAGAGGGTAATTTCTCTAAATATTATCCTTCTCTTTGAAACTCAACTTTTAATAGGTATGCAATTTAATAAGATAATAATAATAATGTGTTTTCCCGATTGAAGCTTAGACATTTGTAGATTATTATGACTGACGGATCTAGAACCCTAAGCATTAAGGTGTCGTTTTTTTAATTGGAATTAAAAGACTACATACATACCTATGGTTGATTAGTATGGTAAGATTAATTGAAAAAAAAAAAAAAGTAAACAAATTTTGGTTTTGGAAAGTCGACATTTTATGAAATTTTTTAAGACTTTATTTGACCTTGAAAAAGAGCGTTAATTAAATTTAAAAAAAAAAATAAAGAAATAGAATATATATTATTTTTAGTATTCTGTAAAAAAATATCAACTATCAAAATAGAAAAATAAAGTGAAAAAAGTGATAAAAGCTTGCTGACTCGGAAATCGAAATCGAAGCAAATCGTTTCTCGAGCCTTCGCGATACAATAGCATAGACGAGGTCGTGACTAATTAGAATTTTCATTGAATTTGATTACGCCGATCTCGGTTGCTTGCGCTCTTCAATTAAAAATTTAGCCCAACAAATCGCGCCCCCCAGCCCCGCTCCAGCCCGAAGGCTCTACTTGCCTTTTTTGCGCCCCCCTTGCTCTGTGACCCGCTTCATGGCGCTGGCACACCCGCGCCTTTTCCCCTTCCCTCTCAACTACTCCGTTTTTCTTTTAAAGACTTTTAATACCAGTCTAATATAATAGTGCTTGCCTAGCATTAAAAGCCGGCTACACACGAAGCGACACAGCACGCGACCGATATGCAATTAACCAATCGCGTCCCTTTTTTTTAGGTGTTTTTTTTACGGCTTGACTTAAGTGAACGCTATTGATCTTATCATTCGGTTGTCTGTTGTGTCGCAACGTGTGTAGAGGGTCTTTTTTATTTTTGATGCTATCAAATATCTGACCCACTAAATAATACTACTTCTTCATCAAGTGTCTCTCGTCAGAGGAGGTTGAACCTGTGTTCATAGTTTTCTAAGGGGAAAATAGTGTAGTGGGTCCCCGGTTCCTTCTACACCGCAGTTTTATATTAGAAGGAAAAGTCTGCGTATTTCTGCTGCCCAATAGCATGATTATATAATCTTTTCCTTTGAAAGCTCTGGCGTTTAGATCTGATACGCAAGCTACAGAAATAGCAGGAGCCCCCCCTCATAGTTCCAGAGCACATCCCTCCACAATCATTCCAAGTCCACTACTCCATTACTGATCCTTTACACACGCTCAGGGTACAGAATGGCAGCCATTACGCATAAATCAATATTCAGAGGCAAGAAATAAATAGATAATTATATATATATATATATATATATTTATATATAATACATAAACTCGGGATTGTAACTTTTTCCACTAATTGTTTACATGCTATTGCGTGCTGCATGTCGGTTTATTTATATCTGGACAGATCATGATTAAACTTTGATTATGTATTATACATTTCTGAAAATCTTTTAATTTGTTACTGTGACTGATTGATTTGTAAAAAAAGATTAAAATTTGCTTCTCAGAAGCTTAACTATTAACAATCCCTGACACTTCTAAAAGGACAGAGATGTCTCGAGGACAGTATTAGAATGTTGAGGCTCCTTTATCATGCTTATCAGGAGTTCTGCTTCAGGGAGCTTGCGTCTTTCACCCAACTCCCTTGCCGAGCTGATAAAGCTTCTCTCCTAACTGTCGATATCGAGCTTTCAGACTTAAAAGCACATCTAAGCTTTGTTTCTTAAAAATCGATAAATGGTTAGCATGCTATATAAAACGTTACATAGTTTTTAACTGACTATCTGCTGTCTTGAATTTGTTAACATAACGCTATTTTTAAAAATATAGTTTTACCCAAATTACACTTTCAAAGAAATAGCACTATCGTATATGTAATTTATTTAATGTATTTTGCAGCTTATAAATGGTTTATTTTGTTAATTGGCCATTCATACATCGTGCGTGCCAGCCTTTCAATCATCAGACGGGGTGGAAATATGAACGCCCCTTTGAACTTGCTTGAAAATAAGGGTAGTTTGTTTGAAATTTAAAATATATTACACATAGACCGTATCTGTGTTAAAAATCGACAAATTATTATTTTTTAACTGTAATGTGGTTTTTCTCACAGCGAATTTAAAAATAATGTTTAATATAAAAAATCGGATATACTATTTTATTTTTTAATTAAATATATTACACCCTGTTGTCTAGTTTGGTAAAATAAATCTATACTAGAATTTTCGAAACTTTATTATCGATACACAAGAGTTAAGTCCGCTTTGTCGCAGTATGTAGTTTTAGACAAATACAATATAGATTGTTGATAAGAAGATAATCAATAAATGCGATTAAAAATAAGCTAGAATCAAAAAAAAAAAATTAAACCTCTTATATAATTCGGAAAATGAATTAAACATAACCATTTTCGTGTTTTATAATTTATATTAAAATATGAAATTGCTCAGCACATGGAACTTTATATTTGCATATTACATTATACGAAATTGATTACTTTTGTAAATTTATATATAAATATTGCATATATTATAAATATGTTAGTTTAAAAAATATACATATAGTTTTTATTATCCAGCGGTTTGTGCAAAAGAAAAGTATTTACGCAAAACATAAATATAAAATGAAACGAATAAACCATTTTCATATGGAAAAACAGTGAATTTCAATTTCGTTGCTGAATTCATTTAATATTGTTAGTATTTCGTAATTTATTTCGGTTGTTTTTTATGTTTTTGTACAATCTTTTTTGTATTTCATGTATTTTAACAGCTGTATACGCGCGTTGTATGTAAATTCTTTGTTTTCATACAACTAAACATATAACATAATAATAATACTATTTTATGGCATTTTTTATAAATATAATGGGCAAGCTGTTTTGAAGCGATTGCAGCTGTGCCTGACCGTATGTCTGGCGATTTTAATATTTTTAAGATAAAAATTAAATATTTTAAGATAAAAAAAAACTTTGCTTGATATTAATCCTAATTTAAGGACCCAAGGTTTGTAAACAGCTGTAACCTAGACCTAAAGGCGGTTTATTATAAATGTAGTCGTACTTTAAATAAAAGTAACTGCACCTAATCTGGTGTTCGAGCGTACCACTCCGAGGGCGCTCGTATTGTGTGTGCCGAACTGATGTTTTAATAATACATGTCTATTTATTTAACGACACAATTGTGTGACGTAAATAACGCATAAAAAAAAAATTATTTGCAAAAAATATTTTAGTTTTTTATAACCAACAGTTTGGTGAATAAAATATAAAAAAATCAAATAAATACATCAAATCCAAAAAATTGTATTATTTCGTTTTTCCTTGATTTGATCTATTTCATGATATGTTTAATTTTTCTATCGTCATAAATGCGATGATATTGTTGCCATGTTAGAATTGTATTTCGCCTATGGGAAATAATAGGTTCAGAAATGGGACATGTCTATTTGCGTGCTCCATTTTTAAAGAGTCATAGACCAGCGACTCCTAACCATAAATAAATAGATATTTAAAAAAAAATAATATATATATATATATATATATCTTCTGCTGTATGAACACAATCTTTGAGTTACGTTTTATGCAATCAAATTAGTGTTATAGGTTCATAGCGAAGAGAAGGTCACTAAGAAAATACTTTCTCTGGTGCAGATTTATGATAAAGATAAAAAAAAAAATGACGGAGTCGTATCAATGTCTTTTGAATTATCCTTCCTTATTTTTAGACTAACTTACTTCCGATTTTACTTTCGCGCACGATGAATTGTTAAAACATAAAATAATATGAATTCATCAAACCGTGCCTTTGATCTCCACGTGTTATTTTATATGTAACGAACGTGCAAGTACAGGGTTAAGCAAGGAGGTATGGACGATTTGAAATAACTATTACACACTCATTTTTCAACGAAACTTAAATTTTATTTTTTCAACGTGTAACTCGGATATTGCCATTACAAAAATCCGACGAGCAGATACCCCCACATTTTTTATCCATCAAAGTTATCCCCACCTCGCGTGGCGCCCCGTTCCAATCGTCCACACCTCCCTGCCCCACCCTGTATTTACACAGCTGCAATTCTCGCGGTACGAGTAGAATGAAAAATTAATAACAAAATAAACGCATAGGACTCGACGCAAAGTAAAAAGTGTTACTCTCAACACAATAAGGCTTAACCTGCAGAGCGTAACGCAATTTCGCACAAAAGGGTCGTCTGAAATTAAAAGATTGGCATCTGCTATCATCGCGGGGGATGCTTATCCCACCCTCGGCGGGGGTCGTTACCTAACCCTTTCCAGCCGCCGTATATCTTCTCGTAATTTATGTTTCAGACGTTTTCGGGCCGCGAGGGTTTTTTCTCCGGTTTTTTTTTTTTGTCTACCCGTTGGGAGTAAATTTTTCTGTAAAATCACGCGCCCTTATAAAACTGTCCCCCGGGAGGCTCTGCAGATGATCGAGCTCGACGAAGGCTCGCGCCATTATCGCCAGGCGATTCTTTCGATATTTATATTCGCGTATCAAAAAAAAAATAAAAAAAAACGGATGATTGACTGTCATTTTTAACTGAAGCATAATTGGACCTCTAAGAGCCGTGCGTACTTATAATAATGACGTGAACCAAACCGAGCTTGTTTTAATAATTGTTTATGAAAAAACTGACGTTTTTTTTACGCGAAACTGTTAAATCTGATATATTATTCGCCATTTCATTATATCAAGCTTAAGATGGCTGTTTTCGGCCGTGTCAGTCCTTTCTCAATTTCTCAACGGGCGTACAGATGTTATTTGTATTAATGTTGTAAATCTTTCATAATTAAACCTTTGGATATTTCAACGACCATCGTAATTATCAAATGGGGTTAGAAGTACTATACACGTTAAAGCGGAATATTCAAGATAAAATATTGTAAGAAATAAATCATCAATTTTTGCTTATATTACAATATAATTGTAATATTATTTTATACTTTGAATATAATGAAATTAAACCACAAAAAAGTTGTTCAATACGCAAGAATAATGTTAATATGGAAACAATATATGGACTTAGAAACAAATGTACGTATTACGAATTATCCAAATTTGTAAAATAAAAAAAGGTTTTTTTTCGTATGAAGTTGAGTTTTGTCTTTAAAATGTTGGCTGTCGGTATATTGCGTAAATGTTGATATTGTCAATTTAAAGTCATTTTATTGATTTTTGTGAAGACCGTCTCACAGGAAGTACGATTTTGCCTATACAGGTTTTATTGATTGATAATGTTAAAGATTCGTCGGTTTAATTGGTAATGCACCGGCCATGTAAGCTTGTGGGGATGTGGGTTCGAATCCCACACAAATCACGATGATATTTTTCTGAGAGTTTCTTTAAATCATCTTCTATATATGAACTAATGTGCCTAATCACATTAGTAATAATCATTATCAATTTGAAGTCAGTCTGAAAAAGGAATGCACGAATAAAACCTTTTTTTTTTTTTTTTTTGCCTTTTCTAACATCTTCGGAGGTCATTTCTGCACCGCGTGTATAATTTCATTTTACTCAAAAAAAATAAAAAAAATACACGGCAACATAATAAATTTGAGTGATCCGCGTTATATATTAAACGTACCCTTTCGCGGCTCCAATCATAAATCATGCGCGCGCGTTAAAAAAGAACAAAACAAATTTACGCAAAAACACAACGCGTCCATCTTTTATTTTTTCACAGTCGTTTATCTTTGTTGGGGAATATTCTGAATTAAAAAAAATAAAAATAAAAAAAGCAGCCGATTGATTCCCCGCCGGCCGCCAGCGTCGCCGGGGAAATGGGGCGGCAGTAAAAAACGGCATAAAAGTATTATGGGGTTGTTCGATAGTTATTTATATTTTTATAAAAATGCTTTACCCGAAATTACCGCTATAAACAGGGCAATACAGAATAAGAAATACGTTACACAGGGTTTTATTTAAATGCTTATGCGTAACCATTTTCAATTGAAAATATCGTTCACGCAACGAGCATCGCTGCTTACGCTTTTATCGGATCTTATCTCTGAATCATAAGTTCAGGCCTACTTTTAGATTATTTTTAAACTATTTTATCATCTGTATAGTTTTGCTTCGTATAAAGTGAAAAACGAATATTTATAATAAAATTAAACTATATCCGTTGACAGAAAAATATATTGCAGGTGAAAACGTATAAAAGGTTTTTGATAGGCTACAGGTAATTTTATTTATATATCTGTATGTACAAATAGGGCTATATTTGTTGTACGTATTTTTGATGTCTAAAAGCAGTCCACACACGTCGCTATATATCGTCCAATCGACTTGCAGTTTGCGTTGAGGTGTTTATAAAAAAACACACAAAAATAATGGTTTAGCCGCAATCGGTGTATAGATCGGTTAATGTCTGTTTGCGAAACGGCAATGTATTTTTAAATGCTTAAAAGTGTATATAATAATTAAACTGTATTTATTGAACCCGTTTTTAATTATTTATAGTTACAGTGAAATAATAATCCAGATCGGTTAGTGTCTGTTTACGGGGACGGCGATGTAGTGATTTTACCTATTATGCGTAAATACGTACGTATTTTCTGAGCTTAGAGTGAAATAATAATAAACTTGACTCAGTCTGATAATGCCAACGGGAAAGGTTGGCGAAACCGGTCAAAAATCATAAAAGTATTTTAATGGAATTACTCTCAGTCTAAAATATTGAAGTAAAATAATGCTCAAAGAGAGGGGAGGGCGATGGTGTGTCATTTTTAAGTCATGTGATATTATGGAGCTAAGGGGTTATCATATTGCGTCCAGTGTTTGATAATGTATAATGTATTTTATTTAAAATATTAAAATGAAATTTTGCCGAGTTCTCTCTACCAAAAGTATTAAAATGAAATAATGCTCAAGGAGTGAAATAATAATCCAGATCAGCGGGGAGGGGGATTTTCATATGTCATGCGTTATTATGGAACTAGGGGGTTATCAAACCGAGTCTAATTTGATAATGTATTTATTAAAAATATTAAAATGCAATTTTGCCGAGTACTCTCGATTTTCATGTCATGCATGTGTTTATATGGAATTAGGGGGTTATCACGACACGACAAGAACGGCGCTGATGAGGATCGAGAGCTGAAGAGCACGAGACACCATTTTCATGCTTTTCAGCTTTCATTTTTTTCAGCGCATCAACCAACGGAGATGCTGTCTCCATAGATAGTCAGGGACGAATGCCAGAGACGAAAAGAAGGGAGGGGACTGGGAAACAGCGAAAAGTGCGCTCTCCGGGCAACCCTCCCTTACGAATAAATTAATTGTGTATGATTGTGTGTACTATATATAAATTAAAGACCAGCTGTCGGCACCCGGAAGTAGTACTACATCGCTGCACAACCTAAATTAAATTTTAGTAGGTTTGTTATAATATTGATTTAGTAAAGTTATGCGTATAGTAATACCCCGCTTTACGCGACCCCGTTATGCGCGGTTTCACTATAACGCGAATTTCAAATTTCGCGTTAAAATGCCTCGCATTACGCGAATTTCTTATTTTAATGAACGTGTATGAACATAATGTAGTCGTTGACTTCTTTTATGTTGGGTGTTATGAACGTATTTTACAAGAACGTAAAAAAAAAAACGCTACCCAAAAGACAATACATGTATTTTTCAGTTTCATATGTAGAATATGATTGTTAAATATTCTCGATAAACGGAAGTGATTCGTTAGTACAAGGGTTAGTACACCGGTCATGTAAACCTGGGGATGTGGGTTCAAATCCCACACAAATCACGATGATATTTTTCTGAGAGTTTCTTTAAATCATCTTCTATATATGAACTAATGTGCCTAATCATATTAGTAATAATATAATAAACCCGTAATGGGTAATAAACACGCATCTGATTGACCAATCCAAAAATAGATATTATATATATATATATATATATATATATATATATATTGTTACCAACGCGACTATAAAAATAATCTTTATTTTCTTAGATTTAAGTGACTTTAAATTTGAAGTAGATTTATGCCACAAGGGTGGAATTTTAGTTTTCTTACGATGATTTTTTGTGCCTTTGAATGGTAAGAACACACCAGCATAGGCGATCAGGGTATAATCCTTGGTCACGGTTAAAATCCTAATATTCTTTTATTACAAACATATGTGTTTAGCGACCAAGTTTAAATTAACTTAAGGTTTGTAGGCATACGGTTTCCTATAAAATTAAGATTTATTTGACATTTGGTATTACGGTTACCTATTCATATAGAGAAATAATCCTAAAATCTATCCTTCCCACGGATATTTTATATTTTATTTTAAGCCTTGCATATGGCCAAATACTGTACGTCTTTGTGTTTAAATACCGACCTCGTTAATTTGGAATAACCAAGGAACCGAAGTTTATATTTATGACGGTCTGGATACGGTCAATTGATATTTTGGTTGATTGGTAAATTTAATATGTTTTCAGCGTGAGAACATGTAAACATGGTTTCTTTGTTCTGAAACCGTATAAAGATCAGTAAGAGCCCTATAGGGCTAGTGTTCAACATGTCTTTATGGGGTTACGATGCCCGTAAGATAACGCTCCGGTAAACGCAAATTCCGTTCCGCCGTTAGGTCCGGTGAGGCTACGAAATGTTCGTACCTGCCGAAATTAAAGTTGAGATCTTACAAATCTCAGTGAACATACAGCCGCGAGTTGTACGTGTATTGTGACGCATTGTCACGGAGTGTTAAATTACCGACCCGGATGTCGGTTTAAAAGTGTTAAATGTAACATGTCTGGAAATCATATATTATAACAAAGTTTGTAATAAAGTTTAAATAAAAGTTTATTCATAAAAAGTGTTTAAATCTACCCTACTATACAGTCCACTAAGTATTCACGAGCTTTGGGGAATTCGTGAAGTCACATCGAAGAAATTGAATGTCTACCAGAAGTCTCGAAAGCGAGAACTATACCTGGTAGCGCATCCTCAACATATATATATATATATATATAGATTAAGTTTTGACTATGTACGTATGTTTAATCGTAAACCTTGATGTACGCGAGTTTCACTTAAGAATTACTAAAGAATCATTTAATTGTTTCTTTATTTTGCTATGTCGAAAGTTGATTTTTTTTACAGAGTATTGAGAAAACTATAAATTATATTTATATATGTTTTATTATTTAATTAAAGTCCATTTTCAGGGTATAATAAAATCTTGAAGATGTTGAAAAATTGGATAAAATGACGACTTTCAAAACCAAAGTTTGTTAAAGATTTTTTTTATTAAATTTTCAAACTAATCCCAACAGCAGGGGTTAATAATTAATCTTTTAATTCTAATTGAAAAAAAGAGTCACAAATGTTGAGGATTCTTGGAACAGTGACATCGCGCAACTCCAATCGGAAAAAACACATATTTATCATATTAAAAAAAATAAATAAAATGGCTGCAGAAGGAAGGATGTATCTAACGTTCTGCATTTAAATTTTTTTGTTTGGTGCACTCGATTTTCGCAGTAGGTATAAGCAAATGGTCAAAAAAAACTCGAATATGAGAGTTTGGCCCTTAACGCGATTTTTTCCGGAACGTATTCGGGGTATTAGTGTATTGGTCACGGTGTGTTGTGCGAAATAACAGATCGGTTAGAAGCGGCCGCTTGCCGGGAGGCGCCGCGACGCTGCCTGGGCGGCGGGCCGCGCGCACGCGCACGCGCCCCCGCCCCCTCCCTCCACCCCCCCCGTCCCCTCCATCCACCCCCCCCCGTGTCCCCCCACTCCGCGGCCCCCTCCACCGCCCCGACCCCCTCCACCGCGCCGGCCCGTCCCCCGCGCGGGCCGGCTCAGTGTGCCGCAGCCCGCAGCGGAACGCGCCGCCCGACGCCAGCACCGGCCGCCCGCGCCCGCCGCACGCGAATAACGCAAACCCGCACAACCGCGCCGCGTTGTATTTGTGTATCGATTGCGTTGCAAATAACACCATCGTTGTGGACACCGTTCCGCTGCAGCGGCAGTTTCTTGACAGTTTTTTTTTTTGCAGTCGCTGTGTTATATTGAACGTTTTCGGTGCGACGATTTTCTCCCGTGTCACGTTTTGACATTTTGAGCATTTTCATTGTTTGTTGTATTCGTGTTTGTTGTTGTTCGGAGTTGCGGTAAGCTTTGCCCCGTGCTTGTTTTCAGCCTAGAATGTTTATTTTTTTGTGCAACTGTCACCTCGAGCGACACCCTTTTTTTTTTTTTTTTTGTAAAATTATTTTTATCAAATTTCGTTTGTTTACTTCCACCACAAAAAACGTGTATATTTTGAATCAATTCGATGTGTAAATTAATTTATTTTGGTATACTTTTCATCTGGAAGCTATTTATATCAATAGATAATTTTTGGTCCGGCAAGATAAGAACACATTGATTACGTATTAATTTGTTTTAATTAAGAATATGAGATAAAAATTAATGTTTATAATGCGCACAAAGAAACTGATTTGTGCAATCAATCAACAGCAAAATATTATTTTTTTCTTCATATTAAACAGTTTTGATTACAAAGTGAAACTAAATATCCACTGTATTCGAGTCACGTTTCAATGCACGCATTGGTGTCATCTTCAAGTAATGACTCTTGCCTGATGATGTCTCCAGTATCGAAGCCGAGAAATTGGAGCCCGAACAAAAAATAGGATAGACAATAAGTAAACCGAAACGTTTGAAAGCGAACAGAAATAATATTGTATACCCGTAAATATAGTGCTGAGAAAAATTGGATTTGTTGAGAGCTGTTTCGGAAAATCAAAAGTCATGTTGTGTTGAAAAATTTGATAATATCCTTCGAATAATATTTATTTTTACTAAAAAGTCAATTGACCAGGAGATAACGAAAATAAATAATAGCGAAGTATAACACATTAATATATAATATAATAAATATATTCAATATTTTTGACTGAAATTACCAAACGTCACTTGGAAAATGCTAACGAGATTCCGTTCACAAATAAAAACTAAAAACTTAGAAAAATCATAAGAATACTTTTTATTTAAAAATATACCTAAAAAAATATTTATTTCCTTTAAATTTTTCATAAGATAAAAAAAAAATTGAGTTTAATATCCAAAATAACTAGGCTGGAAAATTCGATTTCTGTGTAATACGAACATGCTCTATTATTTGAAAACTAAATTTATTTTCATATAATTAAAAAAGTTAAGAATGATTTCAAAAGCTTACTGTTTTGTTCATATAAAATTACGATTGAAACAGACACCCGCTATAGTTGCTTTGCAGTGATGAATGTTAAAAGTTTAACTACAACGGCGTCCCAAATCTAACTACACAATAGTAATACATAATTCAATTTTCAATAATAACTGTATTGTGATACAGCAGTATTGTCACAAAACAAATTCAAATCCCTGAATAGCCGGAATCACACTATCTATATAATTACTTCGAAATCGGTCTCAGGCATAATCGTGTATAATCATTAAATATATACGTTAATAATATCACAAAAACCAGTAAAAATTCGTCGAGTTAAACACAGGATATAAGTAATGTCTAAATAAAAAAAAAATATATATTTATAAATCGCGTTACAGGAGCGTTAACTGTACTTCAATATAGTTGAAGACGATTTGAACTTGCTAATGAAAATTATTTGAAAGTAAACAACAAAAAATCAGCAAAGTATTTACAGTTTTCTTTGAAGGAATCATTGAATAAGTATACACATTCTGAAAATAACGATTGGTCTCTAAAACATTTGAACTTGGTCACTTGGCAGCATAGTCAATATCTCTAGCGTGTATTTTGTAATTACGATTTTTAACAAATCCAAAATGGCGTTCGTGCTGTTTCATTTGGTGTGAACCTAATTTTCGGCCGCGACCTGGACCTCTCAAAAGCTACACCCCGAGATAAGCATCTACGGCTAAACGCGCAAAGGTCACGATTTCCCATGACCTTCTGGATTGCGACAGTCGTCGAGCTGAAGCGAGGAACGACCCCAACGGTCCGCGAAGGGAATCCAAAGAAAAATAATTACACCACTTTCATTTCAGGTAAAAGTCTTTTCGTGTCTTAAGTACACATTTCCCTTTACAGTTTTCGAAGACACAAATATGTGAATAACACAATTCGTATTCAAAAACACATATATTAAAACAACACTTAACACACTGCATATATTTTCTAATGATACAAAAGTTTTTTTATTAGTATGCGTAGCGTGTGTGTGTGTGTGTTTTTTTTTTTAAATATTAAAACCACTGTGCGCATATTTAAAATTTCATTACGTTTTCAAATTCGATTCCGCCCTCGACGAAATTTCCGTCGCCCATCAGCTTCATCATTTTCATGGCAGATATTTACAGCCGAGTCACCCGAGGGATTATTATCGCTTTTAATTAGGGTCGCGTCTATTTGGTTTCTGGCGGCACATTAGGACTCCCTTAGCCGGTCCACTCCGCTATCCGAGCATATTATAAAACGTAATTTAACCTTTAACACGGGGCCTGACCTCATATATTATGTAATGCGGTTTTTGTTTGCTCGCCAAATGTAACTCCATGCCTTTAGATAGATAGGTCAGATCCGCATAGTATTCGGACGGTTTCGATGCTGCATGGAGTAAGATAACGAAGCACATTTCAATATGTTAAACTTTGATCATCACATGTGTTATTGAGTGCATCAATTTCGTGCATTCCAGGACCTTGATTGTCTATCGCCACCACTTGTTGGAATGGTTGGTTATGTATCCAAATAATGCAGTATGTTATATCAGACTTTAATTATCACTTATTGGGTGCATCTCTGGCATGGGTTCCGGGATCGATATATGAAAGGTCGGGACCTTGGCTGGTCCCACCCCAGCTCACTGTATGGGGTAGGAGATCGAAGCACACTTCACCCCCGTGTCTTGTGATTGATTGGTAACGTGCACGCTCGGAGCTGGCTCGGGGGAGAGACCACTTTGGATGTTCTAAATATATCTTCACGTTGTTTCACTTGGAAGTTGAGAAATAATCCACTTCGTAACGAGTTTTGTGTAACGTTAGTATACACAAGTCCCCGTCGCTTAGTTATCTGCCGTTGCTTTGTGTGACTCTTCGATATTTATCTCAAGAATACAACATCAGAGATCACCACGAAAAATGGCGTTGTTATTTCTTCACGCTTATAACGTATGTACGCTTATGTATTTTAATTTGTTCATTTTGTCAGACGCCGCCATCCCTTATCGCGTTCACCACAAAGATGTTTTTCAATAGCCGGCAAATGCGTAAATTGCCTTTTTTGATTACCGCTGCCGGAAGTCGAATTTGATAAAGCGACGGCATTGAACTCCGCTTCCGACCGGCGGTGTTTGCAATTTATATATATTCCGCAATAACTCGAGGGACCCATGAAATTTTCGACGAGGCACAATCGAATTGCTGAATTCCCTACAAATGCAATAAAAATAAAATAATTTATTTTTAGCTTATCACTAAATTTAACAAGTTTAAATGCTAGGCAAGTATTGCTCGTGCTGCTATTTTTTTGTTTGTTTTATTTTCATTCATTAGCCAGTCCAGTCCAATTCGTCTTCTGAAAGCTTCTATTCAATATTCTCGCTTGCATCTCAGTGATACGAAGCACCTCATTGTTCTGTGCTTGGTGACGAGCCGGGCCTGACCGGAAGTGACGTCAGCTAGCCACCAGTGCCAGCCGCGCACAATACAGCCTGTTATCGCCGCGCCGGCTGGGGGTGTTATCTACCTGAGCGATAACATTAATTCCCACAGAGGATTGCACTTTATACTAACAACTGTATTGCATGATCTAATAATGTACATCGTCACAAAACTGAATTGCTTTATCGTAGATGCTTATACCGCAGAGATAATAAAGTAGAGTATTTTATCTCAACACACACATACCTGTCTTTATAAAAAAAATTGTGATATTATGTATACAGCAAACTTTTTAGAACATGCGTGTACATCATGTTAATTATATTTCTTATTCGTTAACAATGTTACATTGAAGATTGAAGCCACAATATTACGAGGCGTGGACATTATTCTGTTCATGCCGTCATGGCCGCTTTAACGCCAATAAATCAATGTCTTCATAATAATACCATACTATAACAAAATTCAAATTTATTTATATATATGTATTATCAATTCAATTCAGAAATATACTTTTTTTGTTTAAAACAATGGTCAAATGAAATAAATACAGATGAAGTGTTCTTTGTTCTTGTAAACGGTGATACTAGGTAAATATATTTTTTTAGGTAAAATACCAATTAAATTTTTGTTAGTGAAGACCGCTTTAGTGTGCCGAAGGAGTCTAAAAAGATTCATGTTTAATTTTGGACAGCAGTAGATACTGTAAATGTGAAAATGCTTCTCTCAGTCGCCTCCATCTAACGAATAACCAACAAATGTAACTGCGATCGGAGGCACTGTGGTGCTTTCGCCTTATTAATGCTAGCCTCGATTAATATGCTAATCCTTCATTTATTTTCGATGGCCGGAAAATGGGACGGAATTAGCGCGGATCCAGCTCGGGAACCGAACCCTCCCCAGCCCGTGACGACCAACCCTCTCCCCCTCGTTCCTGTAACCTTCAGCCCCCGACCGACCCCTTCCCGGTCGCCTTGTATTTTAATAGTTGATATGGCCGACTAACGGTCCCCTAATTGGTAATTTACTACGCTGTCGGTGTCCAAAGTCCCCCGATTCCGTTTGGGGCCGGATTAATTTACGTACCTACTTGGAAGTTTTAACACTATTGATATGATCTCGTAAATCAGAGTAACTGACGGGTCGTTACATACGAATGGGGTAAAAAGCAGCATTCGGTCGGCTCGTGACCACTTAGTTTGTTGAAGTCGGCTATAAATACTACGTTCTCTTTTAATGCGATGCTTTGTACGTTATAACAAGTAGGATAGACAAACGGGTAGGGGATTTCAATAATTTTTTGTTACAGTATACTGCGATTGCGTTTGTCGAGAATAACGCTGTCGAGTATTAAAATACTTGATATTTAAAAAAAATAAGGAGCATACGTAATGTCCTTTTCTTCTTAAAGTATGCTTGTACCAGGCATTGATTGATTGATAGATGATAAGTCTAATGCATCTGCAACATCATGCAACGGATTTTTTCTAAATTTTTTGCACTACTTATAATCTACGTTGTTGCAAAACTATTTTTATAAATATTTTTTTAGTTAGACATTGCACTTCCCATTTGATGGCGGATGCTTTACTAAACAAACGACTGCTAAAGTCTTAAACCGGGTTTTTTTAAAAATATATATTTTATTTGTTCATTTACCAAGCGTCTAATATGTTTTGTAAAAAACTGTGAAGAGGATATATTATAGTGATGAATATATAATAATTATTACTTGGTCAGACGTTTTATATTTAAAAAGTACGCTAACCTCAAATTATACCTATTTTTTTCATTGTTTGTGTGAGTATAAGTGTTGTATATTTTGAATATAATCAAATCATTAAAAAATATCGCATCGTAGTGCCATGATGAGCAACTTGATTTTCGGGTTCGAATCCGGCGAAGTATTAATTGTATCTAGTTCGAGGGTAAGAAAATCATCTGATATAAACCCTGTTCTATACAAGTTTGCTGTGATTTCCCTGCATATGAATTCCAGAGACGTATCAAGCCAGGCACAGTCGCTTGAATCTTGTAATGTTTTTTTCTGCTAACTTAACTGTCTAACATACTTGTATACAAAATATCGTTATTACGGACTCTAATTTCTAAAATTTGGGTTACTTCCGTAAGTAAAATAAGAATTTATTTACATATTCTATATAGGATCTCCCTTGCTTAAATAATTATAAAAATCTCAGATAAATGTAAATAACTATAATCATGCTGGTATAGACACCAGAAGGTTTGCACAAAACATTATTTTGCTAAAAAACTATGTGTGATTTTATCTACAAATTGTACCTTTTCGCCTATTCCAGACCTTTTTTATACAATCCGTAAGTCGTATTTGACAGCTTGTTAACAATCGATTTATTAAATTACTCTTTTTATAGCCATTGGTAATTAGTGTAATCTATTTTTAATTAGGAGTAAAACCAGGGGCACCACGTTCGAAGATATTTATAGAAATAAATCACTTATGAACTGTAAAAAAATCTATAAAAAAGTATTTAACCTTTGCTTTCTATTAATAATTTTGATTTCTTAGTATTGTATGATCGTGCAGTATAATTTATTTATTTTTATTACTACAATTATTAAAGCTTCCCCATTTAAACAAATAAATTTCCCATGTGTAATGTAATTAAACTTGTAAACTTTAATAACATTATTTAAATTACGACACTTTAATTATATTTTACTTAAACAACTTAATAAAGCATTTATTTAATAACCAGCCCACACTGACTTATTAATAACGAAGTTGTCAGTATTTTTAGTAAGTGCTACCTCATAGGAGCTTCTTTATTTTACTAAACCTATTTTTGTGTTTGAAAAATGTTTAATTTTTTATATTTTTGATTTGGTGTTGAGTAATCAGTCTTTTCTTCGAATATAAAGCTACGGGGTAGAAAGACTTGGAAGACCCACTACACTACACTTATAACCCCAAGAAAACCACCAACATGAATAGTTTGTTCTGTGAAATGCTCACTGAGGAGAGGATGATTCCGCAATGACTTAAATCATTGATTAAAAAAAAAACTAAAACACTGAAGAAAACCTCCTCCAACTTTAATGTCTATCGATACTATAACGTCATGTGTTTTTTTTTTATTTGCCGGAAGTTTGGCTGTTAGCTCGAAAAGGTTAAGGGATTGTAAATTTGAGTCAGCTTGTTCAAACGAAGTGATGGGGATATTTCAGGGGATTTTATGGGGTGTAAGCAATTGTACGGTGGCGTTAACCCGCTGGTCGCTTTTAGAAAAACACTTGAAATATTTTATGAACTAACGACTAATTGTAAGTATGTAAGTTTTTAAAATGGTTTTAGGCTCTAATGAGAGCTTGAATGCTTGAATACTAACGTGTGAAAGTATTCAAATCTTAGAGACCAATTAAAATTAAGTTTACGCAGTTTGCTTTTTGTGTTATAATTTTATAATGTATTTATTCGCGTTTACTTGGCAACACTCAGTTATTTATCGTGTAATCGACGGGCTTGTGGTTTTATAAATATATTTTTAACGAGAGCAAATATTTTTTTATCGTTTATCGACATTATCAAAGTATTCAATAATGTCGATAGGCGAAACTTTTATACCAAGTTTAAACTAAAAATTTCAAGTAGAATAATACCACAAACCTCGTAAATTTATATACGTATATTTAAAAATGCAAACAACTATTACCGAGATGATATTTTTTGACAATTAACGCTTCTAGGGCTCTTTTAAAAATTTCCCAGCTACGTACTTAAGCAAAACATGGTTTTTATATTTATTTAATATTCTTATAGCCCAATCTCAAACTCACGATTTTGCACTCATACGACAAGACGAGTATTAATTGATAAAACTGAGAGTAGGATCTTCTGCTTGTTCATATTCGACAGAAGCGGTTTTAATCCTCCTTAAATTAGTTTTTAATTATTTTCCTTAAATATATTTTTTTAAGCTTGTTATTTTTGTAGAGTTTACAATTTCAAGGTAAAAAAATGATTTAGTTTTGATTCGACACAAAATGAATTGGTACCTACATACACAATTTTATGAAATGACCTAAATAAATAATTAATTAATTTATAGGTCTATTATGTATAGTACATAGGTGCGATTTATGTTAAGAAGTATGTGACACTTACGGAACGTCCAAGGCCAATATTTTGGTGACTACCCATTGCAATTTACACCTTCAATTTTTTTTCGCTGACGTGGACCTCTTGCAAGTCCATATTGACCCCTGGGGGGGTCGATAAAGACCACGATGGTAATCTATATTTACATAAATAGACACATCCTCGATTTTGGCACATTCGTGTCGCTTTGCTCCCGTAGCGTGTGAACGAAGCATAATCGTAATAGAAAATTTATTATGTATTTAGGCTCGAAGCTTCGGCTACCCCATTGTGTAAAAGTCCCCAATGTATAAATATTAATTCTGCGTCAAAAAAAATCTGATATGATCCGCTCGCGGGGGTCCCTCTCATGCGTGTGCACTAACGCACTCTGACTTTGATATATTTTATGAACTCTTCAGGTGGAAAATTCGGCCGGCTAGTGAATAAAAGCGCACCGAACGGAAAAATACGCCGAACTCTCGTGCGAGTTCAGATCTGAATTATTTTATCACGGTGTAGTAAAAAGTATATGTTTTGAGCACGCACAGAACGGCCAAAATAAAATGTGCGGGATGAAGTGAGAGGAGAAGCATAACATATTGATATTTAATATATTTGACTGGCATCCGTATTAAAAATATTCGCTTCAATCAAAAATCTCAGGTTTTTGCAGATTTATTTATATTTTCGTGAAAAAAGCGTGTATTTGATTCATAGGATGTAACCCCACCTGTGCCTCAAAGTAAAAGTAATCTTTTTTTTTTTGTCGTTTTATGTGTAAATCGAATATTTAATATTGAAGACCTAAATAAACCTGTATGCGCTATAAGCGTGCATATTCATTGAATTTTAATAAAAAAAATAAATTAAGTTTTTTATAGTCAAAATACTCGTATATAAAGCGAACCTCTTTACCCGTAGTTCACGTAAACACGGTTCATTATTATACATTACTATATTATACGGCTATGGTGTATGGTATGCTTTTTTATTTATACTCGCAATAGCAAGACACCCAAGACTCAGAATTATTAATAAGCCTTTAGTGAAAGAGGCAGGTAAGTTAGCCACTAAGAGGCAGAGGGAAGATTACCGCTGCCTTCTATGATATCATCATAGAAGATTACCTTCTATGATGCATAAGTGTACTTGATCTACCATAAGCAACCTGCACACAATGCAATAGTATTCTGGATTTACCATAGGATACCCACACACGTAGCAACACAACCGATAACCAAACTGTAATCACTCAAAAGTGTTATCATATTTTGGGTATTTCTTTACAGTTTTATGTATAAACAACGCCGACGAGAAAGCTATTTGTTAGTAGCTGTTTAGTTGTCGGTTGTGTTGCAGCGTCTGCAGGTAGCTTTAATTTTCGGTTCAATATGTTTTCTGGCAATTGATTCACACACAAAATATTTGACACAGGTGAGGGTCGAATTTTTTTCAAGAATTTTTAGAATACGATGTTTTTTGGTGGTTTCGTATGCAAATCAATAATCTATAAACACTGTATCAATAACAAATCTGCACAAATAAAAAGGGATTCACATTTAGTAAAATAATTGTTATTTATTTTGAAACTCTTTGAATTTGAAAAACTCACAAAAGCCAGGCTTAAATTGCGCTACCTTACATTTAAGCAATTAATTTAAATTGCTAATTGGCTTCCTAAGGTAATTTCTTGTTTACATTTTGAATTGTGATTAGATTCAGCATCAATTTTTGAACATTTTATAAAAATGTAAAAAACAATTGGTTTTAATTTGTAACACTAAACAATAAATAGAAAAAAAGACAAATATCGTTATAAAGTTGAAATCAAACAAATATGATAAATAAAAATTATATCGAAGTAAACTTTGTTAAATGAAATATAATAAATCACCTCTCGGCCAAGAGTCAATTATGGTAACCACCTATCTAAAAAGCCAACCTCGTGTTTGCATAGTATGTATTTATTTGGTTTGCTAATGAAAATAAAATAACATTTATTATTATTCACATTAACACCTTTTGTTCTGATACTGTGCAATAAGTTCATAAAAAAAATGAATCGTGGAATTATTATCTTAACAGGCCACATAATTTCAAGGACTCTACATTTCACCAAGGCCCGAATTACCAGATTTAGAAAATTGAATATTCAATAGTTTTATGTATAATCACCCATTCGGGCTTACGTGATTTAACAATATGTAAAATAATAAAGCTTCTACGGCAGTTTGCCGGGGGCGTACTGAAAATTCTGTTACTGTAGGCTTGATTTTATAATAGTCTAAACGCGTCGTGTTCGCTCAATGAATGTTCTCCATTTCGCATGCCGGGGAGGCCTGAAAACTACCCCTCGTTTGCCGTGGTGTGGTGTGGTTCCGTGCTCGTTTTTTCCCTTATTTTTATACTACCAAATATAATTAATGAATCTAAATTAAAAATGAATTTCTTTCCAATGCTAAAATTTACGAAACAACGCGCTGTGCGTGTTTTATTTAACTAATTTAAGATAAATACGTCAATCATTTTTATTCACAGTACATACGATCGATTCCATAAAATTTTATTAAAATATTTTTGACAGCTTTGTTTGCCGATTGCTTATATAAAATTAAAGCTATTTTATGTATTCAATTTTTTTAAAAAATATAATCAGATATGATAGCCTAAAATTATATCGTTAATAAAAGAAACTCTCTTTTATTTTATTATTAAATAATTGGAACCTGTACGATAACTACACAATATTATATGAAGAAGTATGCATTTTAATTTTATCAATAATTAATTTATATTTTAAATTAAAAAAATATTGATATATACATAAATGTTATTAAAAAAAACGTTTTTTTTTAAATGTATTTTGAAGTATGCCCCCATAACGAGCACTTACTTTCAACGCCAGAGCACTCTATTAACCCTAACGTACGGCGTATTAAAAATGATTACAATGGCATCACAATGGTCGGCGTGTTGCTTATTTAAGTGTTATCTATGGTATCTGCGCTGGTAGGAAATAAAATAACCTGGAAATTGCTCTGCGAACCTGCATCGATCCACACCGACGCCTCCATTTTCAATGCAGGCATGCTCTGCTCGAATATGCCACGTATTATTTACATCTACCCCCTGCCTAACCCCATGAATGTCGTCGCGTTAATTTTCTACTCCGTGAAATAGAAACGGCCGTGAATTTCAGTTTTAGAAGCACGCTTCTAAAATACCATTAATTCTTGTATTATGTTAACTTTTTTATTTTGCGTTACTCATGGGTTATCTTAAAATTAAAACTACACCGTTACTAGTTAAACACGCCTTTTGTATTCGGTGGACGTTTTGGAAATGTGAAGACTGTTTGGGCGTTTGGAATATTTTTTAAAGTTACTCATAAATATGTTGTGGAATTGTGTCTTCTTAAGAAATTTGGGTAGGTTAGGTTAGTGCTGTAGTACTACTTCCGGGTGCCGACAGCTGGTCTTTAATTTTTATAAATACCAAACAATCATACACGATTCATTCATTTGTGAGGGGGGGTTTTCCCAGGGAGCGCACTTTTCGCTGTTCCCCAGTCTGCTTCCCCTCCCATCTATTCATCTCTAACATTCGTCCCTGACTATCAATGAAGACAGCGTCTCCGTTGAGTGATGCGAAAAACACGAAAATGGTGTCTCGTGCTCTTCAGCTCTCGATCCTCTTCAGCGCCGTTCTTGTCGTGTCCATGGGCTCGTAGATGAGAAGAATCAAGTGTTTTTCCATATAGTGAGTTTAAAAGAAACGAAGTCAGTTTTAGATTTTTTGTAGTAGCAATGCGATAGTGCGATTGCTCTAGTATGTAAAGCTTTGCAATAAAAACGCGCAAACAAAGCAGACATCCTCAACGATGTTCTCGTCAAAGAGATGTGGTTTTCGGCATTGTGATTGAATAATATTAGCAGAAACGTTAAAGTAATCACAAGGTGAATAAGGCAGTGGTTTCAACCCCGCACATCACAGGCGGCGGGGTGATTATCCTCGGGGGGGCGCAGACGCTGGCTCCTCGCAATTGGAACCTAAATAAATTATCCCCAGCCCGGGGGTGCGGCGGCGCGTAATTAATATTTCAGACGGATGCTTAATGATGGACGCTCTGCTTGTCCCGGATCACACAGCCAGCGTGTCCTGGGCATCATTTCACGCCGGTTATCTAAAAGCAGACTCAACACCCCATTTCATCCCCTTGACGGGGAGTAGACTGAGTGTAATTTAGCAAAGAGTTGAGACTTCTCTAGAATGATTTACCGGTGATTTATAATCCGTGTTAAGAGGTGGTAAATTCGTTCGCGTTTCAGATAACCTTGGTAATTTTTTTTTTTTTTTGCGAACTGTCTAAAAGTAAATTGTCCATAAGCAATGGATTCATTATATTTTGGAAATTTCCATAAAACAGTATATTTGTAAATAAATATGTGTTCTATTGAATTACACCACCATTGAGCTCAGTTGGCCATCTCAATTTATATGTCTTCTCATAAATAGAATCTACTATAATAATAGCCATTGTGTGTTTGTTTGTATGTGTGTATGTTTCGTTTTTCCGTTCTGTATAGAATATCTTAAAAGATACAACGCTGATTTTTTGCACATAAGTTAAGTAAATTTTTCCGCAGCTATGTGCCGAATTTCAAGACGATAGGATAATATTTTCATTCATAAACTTTAAAATATGCTTTAGCGAATTACGAATTATATGATTCACTTCTTCGCCGCGAGATGTCGTTCACCGCGAGAATTTCAAATTTAGAACTTTTACAAAAAAAACAAAAGACGCATCGTTCATCAAATACGTCATTTTGTGACGGGCTACATTACTAGTATTAAATAATAAGTGTAATTTAATCAACGCGACATGAATACCTTATTTGATTCCGCGCTGCTAGACGTTGAAAGAGCCTTCCTATAGAGGAAGAGAAATAGATGTATGCTGTAAACTGAATTGAGTTGAAGGCTGAGATTTCTCCGGAATTACTTGTAGCAGAGCCTTACAAACGGTGTTCCGCGTTCTATATATTCATTCGTTAAAAACCCAGCCTATAAGTATAAAAAAATTGTGCCTGTTGTACAATGAAAAATATATGAAATCGTAATTTTTTTTTTTAGGTACTAATAATAATAAATATTATAAATATTGTGGAGAGGCTTTTCAAAGTTCTGCGTTTTATTTTACTGCCTTCGATTCGAGGGCACCGCTCTGAAATTCATACGTTTTATTGGTATTTGATATCATGGTATCTATTTTAAAAATGGCCGAAACGGCACATAAATTCCCCCTGTACGATACTTAGAGTGTATTAACAATGTAAGGGTAGTTTGGGGTAGGTCGCGACAGGGTCGGTGGGAGCTTGGGGGGGAGTTTAAAGTTTGACGCAGGTCTAACATGTAGACGGTTTCGGGTTGGAGATCTGTTTTTGATTAACTTAGTCCACAATTCACAGGATACGGATTCGTTTTAATTATCTGTGAGAGAATTTAGGCACCTTTATGAAATAATTTATCCAATGTAACGTTTCTGATTCAAATTTTGACCCGCTGTTTGACCCCTCAAAGGGTTCCATACAATTTAATATACGAAGAGATATTTGTCAATGGCGTGCGGTCCTATCTATGAGGCAGTGCTTGTCCCAAAAATACATTTTAAGCCCGAACAATGTATTAAATAATTCCCCAATTTTTTTAAATGGTAGCAAGTGGTAGCATTACTGCTATTCATGTCCAAAATCTTTGCTTGCTTAAATTTATAATATAATCGATATTATATCTAAATCGAGAGCTTTATCTATAGAAAATTTATTACCAAACCTTAAATCTGGCCTTTGCTATTATATAAAATTGAATTCAAAAAATATTTCTATTATTATTTTTTTGATATTGATGACATTTTTACTGAATATGCTGAAAATTGTCTATATTGTAACATGGGAGGTTTTAGCATAAATGTAAAAAAAAATATTTCCAGATATATATGTAGGAATTTATTTATGGCCTTACCGACTTTTTCAATTCCAGGTAAAGAAAGACCATTTTCAAATAGATAAGAGCGTATTCAAAAAAGGTCTCATGCCTTTTTCATACAGCCAATCACTTTCTACAAAGTCCCCTTTTATTATCTCATAAAGGAACCAATTTATTTTTTTGTCCCCGTGTCGGGGTACGCATTGTGTGTGTTTTGATTTTCTTTTGTTTCGCACCGCCTGGGTCGTAAGAATAATCTCTCCTCCCAGCCGTAAAGCGACGAAAAGCGATATTTCATGAAAACGAAGTGCAGCCAACCGGAAGAGAAACGTTTTATTCCAATATCAATCTGTTTTGTTAACTCGCCGAAAAACATTCGGGTTTAATGAGCGAATGTGAAAGCGATATGTTTCATTCGCGCACTAGTCACTGCCACTAGTCTTTTCTCACATCAGGCCACGTGGTGACGTCATCAAATGACTCTTGTCTTGTTACTTACAAATTAAAGTATAAGCCAATTTTATACTTTGATATTTTGGCGTGAGCTTAGGAACCCTTACCTAGTTTTTCACATCGTGTCATATTGCTCGATAAGCCTCGGAAATCATGACTCATTTTATTCACAGTCAAATTCTGCACTGGCCAATATTATGCCTTGAGTTATTCGAATTTGGTTTTTGGGGCGTTGCTTTTTTCCGTTTGTTTGTCTGTGAATTCCGTAGCCATAAAGCGTAGGAAATACCATTTATTATCGCCGAAAATGACGCTCGGATCGGGATGAGGAATTCGCGTCGATTTTTCAAACGCCCCTCTGACAGGCGTTCACTCGGAGTGCTCGCAGTAAATAACTTTAAAATTCTCGGGCAGTAATTTTCTTTTGACGGCAATTAAAAGGCATGTTCTCGCTGGGTAGTCTGCCTACCTGCAGGTAGATTTCACCCCCTATATTAAGATAGGCCCGCGCTGGAGAGCCACCCCGTCAAATTTGAAATATCACGACTTCTACTCCTTAAGTGACCAGTAGATTTAATAACTTTGAACATAAGTCCAAATTTCAATTATATCTTACCCTTATATCGTTAAGTATTAGAAATCGAATTCCCATAAAATATTCAATATAGTTTCGAAAATTTATGTCAGATTTAACTAAATTCAATAATAAAAGTATCAAATTCTTTCAAAGAATTTTAATCAAGAACCCGAACAATGGACCAGAGGCGTGTTGAAATCTCGGTAAAACGAATCAAATTTAAGTATTTTTGCAAGTCTAGGCGGCCTCCATTATAAAGAATACCTTATCCCATGGAGTTTGTTTCAATTTCACGAATATAAGGCAAAATTAGAAAGGAGATGCGGTTTATTTTTCAGATTAAAAACATGTTATTTTTTATTTTGTTTATTTGGAATATTAATAGCAATATTACAAGTCAAAATCGTATTAGACGTTTTTTCTGAACGTTGCCCACAAGCTGGTCGTCTTCCCTTTTCCTCTTAGCGGGGCCGCTTGCGACCACCCCGCGCCTCCTTGCCAGGATGAAGGTCCTCCCGGTGAACACTGGGGCTGACATATCCGCCATTTTCTTAGGCCCGTCCATGACAGTCTTAACCACCAGGCGAGCATTCAGCGGATCCACCCTGGAAATGCGGACATGCTGGCGCAGTCTCGCCCTCAGCACCTCGTCTCCTTTGATGACCCTCTTCCAGGTGTCGCTCACCTTGGAAACGGAATACAGCGAGCGGTCATCCAGCATTCTGTAACAAAAGAACAAAATATATTAGCATACTTTTAATAAAAAAAAATAACGTCACGCAATAAAATTAAGTAATGCTCTAAAACGGCACGCACCTGAAGATAATAGACACAACTTCTACGGGGAGTCTAGTAATTAGGTCCACGAAGTCGGGGGTGACTCTCGGTGTCCCCATGACGCACAACAAAGTGAAGAAAGAATCCATTGTGGTTTGTTTCGTTAGCTTTGGTGTTAAGGTATATGGTTTTCAAAGGTTTTAAAAAAATAATGAAAATATAGACACTTATATAAATTCGAGCGCACCTCTCCGAAATATATTTGTGTTCTGGCCTCTGAAAACGAGCGCACCTCACCGAAACACACCATGAATATTTATACATATTTTGAGTGTTTTTTTTTATGGTTTTGCCTAAAATGTAGAACGCCATTTGTTGCTCCGTGCGTCGAGGGATTGTATGTCCCGCTGCAGAGCGAGTCATGGTCACCCTGCTTGGATCCTGCGTTTTGTGCGACAAGCAGAGCGGGGCTCAGTGCGGCCCCCGCCAGGCCCAATTACCCGCGCGCCCCTGGCCGCTCGGGCCGACAGATTGCCGGCGATTAATCAGATTTTCTTCGCTCTTTGCTTTTCGCCCGCCGCCCTTGGCCGATACTGCCCCCGAGGTTTGTGGCTATATCGCCACGAGGGTGCAGACTTGTGTAGAGCGCGGGTGGCGGTCGGTTGTCTAGGAAAAACAAAAAAATATATTATTACACTAGTGAACACTGTTTTTATATCCTATAACTATAAAGATAACGAATTCAGAAGATAAAAATAATTCATTTAAATTTGATTATTTTATTGATATGATAATCACACGATAACGTAAATCGTAAAGGTTTTGTCATTTGGTCCACAAAATTATGATCATCAATGAACTACGGCTGTTAGGAAATTAATTTCGTGTATTATTATTTCACTTTGATAAAAAATATATACGCAATAAAATAACTTTTCATTCATCTAAATTTGTGTGGTATCAAAAGAAATAATTTGCTCTCGGATTTTCTAGAACGTTTCACCGTAGCTTTTGTAAAAAAAATACGATGTAAATTTTTCATCGAAAACCGCATGCAAAAAACAACCCCTGGTGTTGCGTCAAAACAGTTTCAGCCGCCTCTCTATTTCCGCCCACGACCCATCCCCCGGGGTTTCCCACCCCCGCCGATACCCTCCTCCGACTAATCCGCTAATCCGCAGCCAGACTCATCCACTGGAAGGCACGAATTAACTTCGGAACACTTTTCGTGCTTCTCTCGAACTTCTTTACCTTTATTGCGTTTTAATTACGACCCGAAGTTAATTTGATAGAAATTCAGGTGTTTTACTGCCATGTTAATGTTATGAATTTATTTTATTACTTTTGACTCTTTCTTTTTAATGGCGGTAGTTTTAAGTACTCGAGCAGAGTGGGTGTGAGCCCCCACAGATCTACTATTTTAACTAGCCATGCATTAAACAAATATTTATATATATACAACAATAATAATAATGTTTATGGATTTAGATAATACGTTGAACTGTTTTAGTGAGATTTTTTATAAATTTTGTTTAGTACGGAAGGTACTCGGCATATTTTCATCCCCTTCTTGCGGCTTTTGTTACAATACCCCGCCTCTGTTTTCCCTAATGACACCCCCAGAGTGACGTCCTCTGGTCAGACTCGAATCCCTCAAATTGCTTTCTTGCGGCTTAAGTCTTCACTTACTCTTTAATTGGTTTTCTACAGGAATTCGTAATCGCTCCATTATAAAACAATACATTTCTGCAAATTAGCAGTTACAAACCGAACTAATTACTAATTACATTCAGACATATTTCATAAATATTTCAATTTTTGATACACAAACCCAAATTTTAATCAATAAAATTGATGAGAAATTACATTTATTTTTCAGTTTCAATAAGCCCTTCAAAATTGAAAATGCTCACAAACACAACGGTTGTAATCTTCTGGCCATTTGGTTTTTAATATTTATTATTTATATATGAAGGACAATCACAGGTCAATTTATTACGCCATTAAAATAGGTTTATGGATGCAACGTCAAATTTTCAAATTTTGAGCATCTTTTTGAACAAATTTGGTAAAAACCTGATTGTCGTTGCAATAAGCCCTTTGCGGTGATATATGAAAGTTTAAAACTACCCTTTTTCGTTTTCAGTTTCATTATTCACAGGGAAATTTATTGACTCATACATTCAGCCTCTGAAACAAAAGAATCAGTGTCTTTCAATAAATCGATCCAGTTGAAACATTTATTCACAAACACCCTTTATACAGACAAGTCTACGAGTTTTTTTACACTTGCAAGAAATTGTATATATTTTTTGAGTTGTGTAACGTTTCTTTGCGACTTTCTTCTGACCGTTCGCACTCGACTCCGGCCACCCCGCCCTGGCGCCGGCTATCTGCACCCCCATCCTCCATCCCCCATCCCTCATCCCCCATCCCCCATCCCTCATCCCCCACCCCCGTCCCCCGTTCACTTGTATCTCCTGATTCCCGCGATGTGCCCTCCGCCCCGCAGCCATATATCTTATCTTTTTCTCCAGCAAGAAGCCGTGACGTGAAGATGCCTCCACAGCTGTGACAGTCAGTTACGCTTTTGTATGATGTATTTATTACCAGTGGCGTAGCTGAAGATATCGGTGTGTGATATGAACCTAATCCGACGTTGCTTGGGACTAATTTGATATAAATGTATGAAAAATCGATATCTACCCTGATAGCTGGGTTTTATTATATTATAAAGAAATATGGATTTTTCGTTGTGAATGATTTAATTTATTATTAAACCCACGTTTTATTTTTAAATTTTATTTCGGTAAATAACTGCAAATGTTTTATTTTTATCATTCTTACAACCGCTGAAATCTGAAAGCTTCAGTCGAAACCGGTTGCTATTTAAAATTGAGTTAAAAATACGTAAAGTATTAACGAAGAGATTTTTTTACTATGATAGCTATGTTTTCTTTTGGCACAGAGAACAAGGCGTTTTCTTTGTGAAGGATTAACGTTTCAAAGCCATTAAAAATTTAAAAAATAATTTTTTAATTTTGTTTCAGTAAATAAGCGCTGATTTGATGGTTCGGTTATTCTCACAACAGATTGTGAATTACGTATAGTACTCAAATAAAGGTTATGTTTTATTTTGTCAAATTTTACTAAAATAAATACTAAAGAATATACAACACGTTTCACGTTTGCGACACAAACGTGAAATGAATAAAATAAACCTCAGATTTTTTTTCAATGCACCCATTTGATGTTCGACCCAAATGGTTTTCCATGAAAAATGAATTCATTTATAACATTTTAAATTAAAATTTGAATTGCAAATAGAAAAAAACATTGTATATAAGCAATTTTATTAGCTACTCGAGCACAAGTTTATTATGATCTGTTATGTTTGCCTTTAAAATAATAAAATTATTGATATTTTTTGTAAACCCTGTTTGTTAACGATGGTCTTATCTGTGGCTGAGTCACCTTGTCGAATCCAAGGGCGTATTATCGAAGATATATTTTTTCGTCTATAAATAACTCGTCAGTATGTATTATTTACTTCTCTAGACGAAGTTGTCACTTCTTTGATACAATGTCATTTTCAGTGTATGGAAACCAATATTTTTTTTTTATATAGTACATATATATCGATAACAATAAAAATGTCTGTTAGAGTGTATTAGTGTATACGTGATATTCTGCTTTGCGAATATTTTCGATTTAATATCTTTAAAGATCGCGCCTTTTTGTAATGATATTTCACATTTTATATTTCAATGCGGGAAAAGGTGAAAAAGGGAAATTCATTACCTATTGTATTGAAAGTAATATCAAAGGTCGTGGTATATTACGTCGCGCGTCAAATTTACATTCGACTTTATAATATATATTTTTTTAGCGGAGAGATTATATGAAACAATTTCGTAAATATAAATAAAGGTTTGTTCATACTATAAACGAGCGTAATTCAACTTACAGGAAATTATAATATATTCGCACACGTGTTACCGTCTTCGTGTCATAAACAGGTGTATCTCAGTTTTAGAAAAGTCGAACATGCCAAAATATTTAATTACGCGTTATAAATAAGTATATACACACATATATACATATAAATATATATTTAATAAGATATAATAAGTATATGTCTATTTTGTGGATCGAACGTCTATCAAGTTCGTTTTAATTACCTTTACAGGCTTTACTTACTAATATGATAAGTCATATTTTTTCACATATTGAAACATATTTTACATATCCTACACAAGTCACGATGAAATTTTTTCTGAGAGTTTCTTTGAATTATTTTCAATATGTGAAAAAATACGCCTAATCATATATTATAAGTAACAAGAAAGTGCATTACAGATTCTTGATGCTACTCGTATGCTAAAGATCTTCTTACCTTGATTCTAAGAAATATTTTTCGTATAGTCTGAAGGTGTCGCCTTTAAAGATAATCGCAAATAAAAGCATTGTATTTTTGTCAATCGTCAAATTAAAGGCTTCCCTTTTGTACATCATCAGACACCATGGTTTAACCCTTTGCACTCTTTGATTTTTTTTATTTTTCCGTTTGCCAACTCCGAGGTAATTGTGAGATTTTTGTTAATAAATTAGATGTTATTGTTACACAATAGCTTATAATCATAAAACAAATTAATAACATATTTTTATGATATTGTTATGATTGTTTAGTTGTAAAGTTATAAAAAAAGAGATAAGAGTCTATCAATAATTTATTTTGCATACAATTTAAAGTTTAAAATTTATTTTGGTGTGGTATATTTTTAAAAATTCTCCTGGATGGAGGCCTAGCTTCCTTTCACAGGTCTCGAAATAGAATGTGGTTTCTATTCTTCCTTCAGGAACATTCCTATTGGAACACACCATGCAATCTTTATGATTTTTCTGAGAATTAGAAAATATAAAATGACTTTTTCCATCTAAGCGCTGAACAGTGTCACCTGTGGATAATCGCCCTGATTTTGATATCGGAGCACGAAAGTCTCCCATGAGTTTCAGTAACAACTTTTCTCTCAATGCTTTATAGCTTATTGGATTTGCATTATTATTGCATTCTTTATACAATATATATGCATTTTCTATGGGGGTTTCTACACCCTAGAAAAACAGTTTTCTCCACAATAGGATGTTGCGTATTGGTCTGCGACAACCACCTCGCCCATATTTATATTATTTGATTAACTAACTGTTCATAGATAACAAACATACTCTGTATCTGTTATTGTTTGAATGGTCTTGCTACCTGACTCTTTACGGCGGCAACCGCCCGTCTCCGTCGAACGACAAATCGTAAAAAGTGCTACATTCTCGTAAATATTTAGCTAATAACACTTTTGAATAACATACCAAAATATCACGAAATTACTAATGTATGTCTTTCACAATACATTCAAAAAAGATTTGATAAAATAATAGTAATAACAATAATAATAAATATACTTTTGCCAAACACTGTAGAATGTCGAGCCCAGCTCGACATAGGAGTTGGCGTGAAGAAACGCGATGTCGAGTCCAGCTCGACATAGGTGTGCAAAGGGTTAAGCCCGCCCTCCCCGTCCGTCTGCCCCTGAAAGGTTTCGGCGATTTATGCGAGTGCCCGAAGAGGGTGCTCCTGAAACACCGAGGGCGCGTAATGGATCCGTTACTTTTTATTTTCAGAAGTGAGCTATCGCCGGTGCCATGGACTGGTTGTGAAAAAAATGCACACGAAAGGGAAGACTAATTTTACAGATTTACAATATTAGTAAAAAAGTATTTAGCCATTGAGACATAATTTGATAATGATTAAGTACATTTTTTCAAATATTGAAAATTGATTATAGAAACTCTTAGAAAAATGTCATCGTGATTTGTGATCAATCATATACTATAAATGAAACAACGTACTTATTATTTATTATGCTTAAATATTTAGACATAATTTATTTAATTATCGATTTAATATTTTTTGATTAATAAAATAGTCTTATTTTATACTCTCAAGCAGGGGTGGCCAACCCAATTGATCTTGCGGCCCACTTCGATGGCCATATATAAAATTATATATACCCATATTGGATTTATATACATTTATAGACATTTTTTTTGTTTACTATTATTCTTACATGTAAACACAGATAATATAATAATAATAATAATTATACTTAACGTTTTTTGTAAATAAATATATAGGTAATACTAAAAATTAAATCATTTAAAAATATTTATTTTACTTGTGCGATATTTGTTTCTCCACCTTTTCACCTAGCTTTTGCAAATTGACCTCAATTCAGGTATTTGTTATGTTTGAGCATGTTTTGTGTTTGGTCAATTTCATTTTCTAAAAAAAACGATTCGCAGATGCAAATTAAACTAAAAGCGCTAAAAGCTTTTTGTACCAGATTTCTCAAAACGGAAAATTTCTCTTTTGTGACGTAAGTGTTATAAAAATCTATTTTCAAAAATGTGTTTAAAACAATTTCATTTGGAGATATTCTGGGGAATAGAGAGAGATATTCTTCTTTATAAAATAAATATATTTTGTAAAAGTGTGATGAATATCGCGGGTCGGAAAAATGTTCGCGGGCCGCGGGTCGGCCACCCCTGCCCTAAAGCATGCACGGCTTCGTCGACAAGCACTCTGGTGACTGGCATTCGACAAGGTGAGCTCGGAGAGGTGCGTCCGATCATCAATTCACGTCCAAAACTACATGAAAACACTATTATTAGTAAAAAATCTCAATATCTGCGGCCGCAGTAATTTGTTTACATGAACTTAAAAAGTTATTGTATTAACAATGCAGATTTTTTTTGAGTTATCGTTTTCGTTGACGGTGACATTGTCAAGACTATTGTGCCAAGTCCGACATAGACAGCAACGTTATATTTTTATTTCCCTTTTGTGTATGTCAATGTCTATTTACGTTTGATTGTTTATTTAAATTAGTTATTATTTATTATGCCATTTGATATGCTATCTGTCCTATATAAAAGGTTTTTATGACAGTGTTGTCCTCCTTACTTATCTGTCGCCCACATGGATCCTATGTTATTGTTTGTATCATATGACTTGCATCGTTAACATGCATGCCAGTGCTAGTTAAAATATAAAGCAAACAACATGCCATGGTGTATTTCAAAGTTAACGCAAAACAGGCCTTACAATTCTGTTTGAAATATTTAACATTGACGTAATATTTTACGTTAGTAGATATATTTTTCAATGAATTTGTTTTTGACATTACGCGTTACCTTATTTTAATATTAAAAATATTTAATTGTTAATTCAAATATAATCCCAATTTAAATATCTTCGCGTTGGGTTAGGTTTTAAGAGAAATATAGAAAGGCGAGTCAGTTGTATCTCGATTATTACGTCTCAAATAATTTGCCCTGTTATTAATCTGCCATAAAAAAATTCATGAGACCATAAAAAAAAAAAACTTTGCCATGAATAATACTCGTTTAAAAAAAACTAATCTTAATGTTTTATAAAAATAAACTAACTCTGTGAAACGATTTTGCTTTTCTCCATTGCCGGAAGTGCCCCACTTAGCCTGTACGGTTTACGGCCAGCACGAGTTGTAATCGTCTGTAATGTCACATTAGTTAGACTTAAACGTGATAATGATAAGCCTGTAATAGCGGTGGAATTGCGTTCTCGGCCTGTGCTAATTAATCGGACGGCAGGGTCAGCGAGGATTGCGTCTCCTTGCTCCGAAGGTGATACTATTTATGCCTCGGTTTCCTGACGACCTGCTGCTATAAATAAATATGCATCGTCCATGCAAGCGCTTCCCAATCATCCAGCAGTGCTCGCTTCTTGCAGCTTCCGGCGAAAGGTCAGGTGTATTAATTAAGGTCACCGTTCACACGGTGCGTAGGGCCGCTCAGGACGACCGCCTTGTGGTGGTGGTTACTCAGCATTCTCAACGACCCCGAGGTCCTGGCTTTTAATAATCAAGGCGAGCAATACTTGTTTTTATCGGTTTAATAAATATACATTGTATTTATATTTCACAAATATTTTTGTACTTTTTGTACTGTTTGACTAATGTAATTTGCTAATAAGTTTGATGTTCTTAACTATTGGGAGATTTGATGAAATAATACAGATCGATAAATTATACGTTATTTTGATCTATTGCATAACATTCCTTTTTCTTAACGCTTGTTTCTTATTTGACAGCATTTAAATTATATCTTTCGTTAATTATCAATTATTAGTTATTTTTGTAAATTTTAGCAGTCACTGTAATGATTTGATTTGATTTCTTGGGTGTTGGGTGCAAAAAACCAAATTAATTATACTAATAATAACTATGAAATATTAAAAAAAAAAAAAAAAAAACATTTTTTTACCTATGCAGGCTTATTGTGTATTAAATATATAAATAACCGATTCCTACATAAAAATGACGAAAAAATAGCAGAAAAGTTTTTTTTATTGAGCGAGTAATTGTGACAAGCATACTTTATTTAAAAAATCACGTTACCCCAGTGATTTTATTTTAAACCATCGCGTTCAAATTCATTAGGGTTTTTGACGAAAATCGGGTTGGGTCAGGTGTGTTATTCACGTAAATATTCGTATTCTTTGAAGCAACGTGGCAGAATGTCGTTCGAGCAAATAGACACATTACTCACACTTAATCGATCTCTTCGATTGAGCATTCAGAGATGAACCGATTGCGAGAGAGCCGACGGTGCCTCGCGTGACCCAGATGGTCAATGGCGGCCGATCAATGGCGAGGTCGCTCACCTGGGCGCCCTTTGTGCAGTCGGCCCTGCACCGTTGCACCTGCAGCTGGCGACACCTGAAGAAGCCCACGCAATCGCATCACTCAAATCCGATTCAATAAACGCTATTGCATAAGACGGACACTAATGTAGTATGTTGTTTAAACGTAGCAAGCAAAATACAAAAAACTTAACTGTAACAAGTAACACACATAGATCTGCTTTCTAATGCTATGCGTTTAGAAAATCATGTGTTATTTCAGGGAAAAATAATGAAAAAAATATTTTGTATATTTTTCATATGTTTTATAAATAAATAATATTAATTGATTATGAAAATTGAAATTGAAAATATTTTACTAGCTTATACTTAAATCGCGTTTTCACAAAAGTTGGCAAATGTAGTTTAAAGTTGAACTAAATTAGTTCGACAGATTCTACATAACAAAACGAATTGGTTGATCCTATAAGTTTGTACGGGGTTTAAAACAAAGGTTAAAAGAAAGACCTGGATAATTGAACGCTTCTTCTTTTGTTAATGTGCAAACTGTATAACTTACTAGCCCCGTGCAACGTATTTTACTGTGCCTAATCATATTAGTAATAACTAATATGATTAGGCACATTAGTTCCCTTCATATATAATAGACCCGTAATGGGTAATAAATACGCATCTGATTGACCAATCCGTAAATAGATATATTTTACTATTCACATCCGCTGTTTATCAGTTATCACAGTTATATGGGGAATGGAGGTACAGGTGGTACTTTTGTGACATTGTATTTGACCGCGAGGACGAAATGAGGATTCGTCGCCGCCAACGAGGGCGGGCCCCGGGGGTCTCCTGCACAAGTGGGCGGCCATAATTAGCCGGCCAGCGGGGCGCCCCGCCGCCATCTTGAATTACATCAACATTAAATGTCCGCCGCCCTCGGACAGGCGCGCCCGGCCGGGGGTGCTTTCGGCTTTCCCAGTATTTATAGAACGAACTTACACATCTCCCTGGCCGGTTGTGTGCGTATTCAATTATTTCCTATTTTTTTTCATTAATTTTTTGCATGAAAACTCCAGCATATAAGGCAGGCATGACGCAAAATTATTTATGAATCACTTTTGAAAGCGGAAACACTCTCATATTTTTTCACTCACGCTGAGCCAGTGTTCATGGTTTTCTAAGGGGAAAATAGTGTAGTGGGTCGCCGGGTCCTTCTACACCGCAGTTTTATATTTGGCGTGTAGATCTGATACTCCTTCTGCAGGAAATTACAGAAACAATAGCAGAAGTCCCCCTTTATACTTACAGAGCACATCCCTCCACAATAATTTCAAGTTCACTACTCCATTACCAATCCTTTACACACGCTCAGGGTACAGAATTGCAGCCATGCACAAGCAACATAATAGGGAGAGCGGGGGAGGTTATATATAAATGTATATATAAATATATATAATATAATTTAAGACATAAGAGATTACTAATATGGTTAGGCACATTAGTTCATATATAGAAGATGACTTAAAGAAACTCTCAGAAAAATATCATCGTGATTTGTGTGGGATTTGAACCCACATCTCCTGGTTTACATGACCGGTGTACGAACCCTTGTACTAACTAATCACTTCCGTTTATCGAGAATTTTTAACAGTCATACTCTACATATGAATCAATGTGCCCAGGCCAATCAATATTTGGTGATTTGCAAGCACTGGACTTTTTGAACAAAGTAACAAGTGAAGCGATTTTAGTCCCATCTGGACATTATTTTTATTATTATATTAGTAATCTGATTGACCAATCCGTAAATAGATATACATAAGAGATTAAGACAATATATTTTTAATTAGGGCTTTTGATTTTCGAAAAACTTTTTCAATGCTTTGTTTGAGTAGTTTTTTTTAGCCTTTCGATCCATTGTATTAAGCTTGTTGAAATAAACATTTTTTTTTGGTGTGCAGTTGGATCGCTGTGCGGCCCTTTTTCCAAACGAAATGCGAGAGCTCCCACGCGAGCCGCCGCGCGGAGGTGTTGCCGGGAATTCCCCAACATGGCAGATATATATTTGTCCGAAAATAGATCGCCCTGGAGGCGAGCCAAATCGGGAAGCGATGTGCGCGAGTCTGCGGGGACAATGGCGAGAGGGTTCCCGTGTCCCGCGGCAGCCCCGGAAGCCGGCAACCCTGGCGGGATTGCTTCCGCTCCGGCCCGGACGTGCCGGGTATTATAAATATCTCGATATGCGAAACGCACAACCTGAGCTTGAATTTTCCGTCGGTCGAGCCGGCTGAAGGTGCAGGAACATCGAATCGTCGAAGGACGATAAACTTCAAGCGGCTCAACACCAAAACTGCCAAAACCAATTTAGGAAATTCAATATTTTTGACAGAGAGTCGGTGGAATTTCATTTTAATATTTTTGAGTAAAAATAATTGAATATTTTGAATAAAAATACTTGAGTGATTTTCCACATTTTTGTTTTTATTAGTGACCGATTTCGCCAACCTTTCACGTTGGCATTATCAAACAAAGTATTTTTATTCAAAATATTAAAATGGAATTCCACCAAGTACTCTCTGTCAAAAATATTGAATTTCTTAAAAATAATTGAGTGATTTTCCACGTGTTCGTTTTTATTTGTGACCGGTTTCGCCATCCTTTCACGTTGGCATTATCAAACAGAGTTTGATACTCTGTTTGATAATGCCAACGTGAAAGGTTGGCGAAACCGGTTACAAATAAAAACGAACATGTGGAAAATCACTCAAGTATTTTACTCAAAAATATTAAAACCAATTTAATCAAAACACACGGACAGAATTTTAATCAACCGTCATTGTGATTTATTTATAATATGTTTTGAATATTTTATATTATTAGGCCAATCGAAGTTTATTCGCATTGAAATTAATTTACTATTTCACTGATAAAATCACCGAACGGACAAAAGGAAAACTTTTATATTCCAGTCGTAAATTCCAAACTCTCAGTCATAATTTTCACAGGCAGATTTCAATATTTATTCCGTCACAATAGCCGCGGAAAAATCCTTTCACCCCGCTGAAAGCCTTTCTTCACTTTGTGTAATTTATCACAGTCGAGAAAAATCAGTGTTTTTTTTTTTTGTTCTGCCACTGTCGGGAAACTCGATTCCCGGCCATCGCTCACAGCGCAATCGACCCTGCGACCGCTAATTCCCGGGGAGACGTCTCCTCCAGGCCCAGATCGGGGACACCCTCGGTCCCTGGGACCACTTTTGTCTATCGCCGTAATTATATATATATATATATAATTATGGATTGTTTAATAATGCTATCGGAAAGCAGCAATACGCAGACTTTTCCTTCCAATATAAAACTGCGGTGTAGAAGGACCCACTACACTATTTTCACTAGTTAAACAGTCGCCAACCTTCTCTGAGGAGAAACACTTGATGAAGATATATATATTTATATAATATGTTTATTAGGTGCGCAACTAAGTTTGCAGGTTGTTTTAATAAATCGTCTCTCGCTGGGTACACATTTTTGCCATTTCTCCGGCAATACATGAATACCGCGACGATAAAACGACGCGTCTTTTGATTTTTAGAAATTGCCCAAGTGCAGTTCAGTCAAGTGATAATTCGGAAGGGGCCAGGTTTGGTGAATACGGCATAATGTGTGTGTTGTATGTTCTCAGAATTCAACTTACTTTTTGAAAAAAATGGTTCAGCTTTTAGTATTTTTTCTGGTCGGTAATTTTGGAAAACTCGTATCGCAATCGACCCTCCAGCCGCTAATTCCCGGAGACGCGGACTCTGGCATGGCCTCCGTCTTCCGCTTCCGACCCTTCCCGGCACTTCCTGGCGTGGAAAGCACCGACGGGGAATTATTTTCATAAAATATATTATCTCTCGCGCCGTCCTTGGCGACACGTAAGACTCGAGAGAATACCGTTGATTATAAGTGTGACGCATTTGTATGTTAATGATTTATGTAATTATGTCAAAGTGCTGACTAAATTATGAGTGTAATGTTTCTTAATAATTGCCTATACGTTTCGCTACATACATACTTTTTTTGAATGGATTGAGGTTATATCAAATAATTTGTTATACTAAACACCTACTATGTTTTTGGTTTTACTTGGTTTCTTCCTTATATATATAGACGCAATTTAAATGGATGTTGTGTCAAAATAAACTCGTTGCAATTTGTCGGTCGGTTGTGTCGTTGCGTGTGCAGTGCGCTCAGTTTGTCACATGAATCTGGAATAGGAGAGGTAACATTTACATGGTTTTGTTTTTTTTTTTCTGGTCGTTTTTGTGGACATGCAAAAAAACTGCGTGTAATAAAGGCTAAATGTTGAAACTGTATAAAATAATTATACGCAAAAAAACACCTTTGTTTCGTGTAGTATTTAATCTTGTATTCATGATGTTTTTACTATTGTTTTTGTCGTTGTAAAAAATATTGAGTTAAGAGCAATACGAAAATTTTAATATAAAAGATAAAAGGAGATATTAGATCCATAGCATATATATGCGTTTGGATTTTGGAAATAAAGTTTGTATGAAAGTGTGGTTTTGGGGGATATGTGGACTTGCAACGCACTGTTTAATATGCCCAGCGGACGCCCGTATCGATCAACTTTTGCGGAGCAGAAGTTTTTTTTGTTTCGAGAAAGAATATAATATTTTAACAATTCTTGAGCCCTTCTGTCGGCAAAGGATCCAATTTCAAGCACAAAACAAAAAACCCACGCTCTCTGAAATACACAAAACCTTTTCGAAATTATACAAGAACTTATGATTTTCTTCCCTCTAGGGCCACTGGGGGGCTAGAGCCAGTGCTTCTACCCTTGCCAGGTTAACCGCCCATCCCTCAGGACAGTGCTCTTCAAACTAAGGGTTGCGACCTGTAAATACACTGAAATCTCTGCACAACTAGCTACCAACCAGTTCATGAACGTATAGTAATAATGCAGGGGTGACTTATTATATTTTTACTCAAACACTGTTGTGGGAATTCATTTTGTATTCAAGTATATCGTGCATAAATAATTCGATTGCTAATTTCTCTCAAAAATACCTGCAGTTGGTTTTTATTTTATTTTGATGATTTATTTGATACAATATATATATGATATATCCCTTATATAATAAAATTGGAATTTATATCAGATAGCAGTGCCAAATTTAATCGTATTTTCAATTTAAGACGTTAACAGCTGGGCTGGTCGTGCTTAGTCTCGTGACAGACTGCAAAATATTTTATTCTCTCCGTTTTATCGCGCTTCAAGTCGAGTGCTTCTATTTTTACTTGCCGTCATCCCTTATTTGCACCCCATTATCCATAGATGTCGATGGCGCTTTAAATTTAATATATTCTACTTTATTTTTAGTCGGTTCAAAATATTCCAAGTAATATTCACTTGTACCGTCATTTGAGAATGAATAATGGTAGCACAATCAAATAGTGTTTTGTGTTAGCCTTGTATAAAATAGTCTATCGTTTGTTTGAAGACTGTCTCTTAAAAAAAAAAAAAATATTTTAAATATATTGATAAATTTTAACGGCATATCTAAACAGAATTATAAATTTTCATAACCTATCAGAATCTGTAGATTGTATTTTTTTATAGGTTTCTCAGAGTTGGTGGTTTCGGCATATTTTGGAGTCGTCGCGCATTAGCTGTCACATTACATATATTCTTTTAGATTTCACAATCCTTAGGCCTTTACAACATGAAAACACTTAATTAAATTGTTTAATCCGTATAACTGTGATTAAACAATTTAACTGTGAATAGAAGGACCCGGGGACCTACCACACTATATTCCCCTTAGAAATCCGCGAACACTGGCTCAGCACGAGTATATGCTCAGTGAAATGGTCGCCAACCTCCTCTGAGGTGAGGCACTTGATGAAGAATAAAACAGAAATATTTGTTTACAAGCATAGAAATGATCATTTATTTAAACAGATCGGCTGTGATTTCTTTCTAATGTGAAATTAAAGTTTCACAGCGTCTTTTTTTATATTTTCATCAAATTCAATGTATGCTTAATCCAACAATGGAAAGTTTGGAAAACAAGCGGGGGTGGTTGAAAAGGCGGCGCCCGTAATGTCCGCCCACCGCGCCCCGACAGCCCTTGAGCCGTTTTATTCACTCGGCCGGCAGTTCGCGGGGAGTTTTATTTTCCATCCTTTGTTGCCTCCCCCCGTTCCCGCCCCCCCATCAGCCCCTAGTTTTTTCCCCGGCACGATTTGCCACTTCTTGTTCTCATCCACGATTTTAAATCCCCCACTCCCCCCCCCGAACGTACTTTGGATTGCGGACGCTATAAATATATTACGGCGACCAGGGAAGGCGGAGTAATTTGATGGGCGTGGAATCAATTCATATAATTGCTTCGGAAGCTGTGATTTACCAAATGGATTTTGCTTTTAAGTTTTAAAAAAATGTCACTTTTGGTGTATAGACAGCACTTTCTCGCTGCGATCTCACAGCATGTTACAAGACGAAATCATGTTAAAGCTATCTGTGTCTCGAATGTATATCAAGTAACTAGCATCATTTTTTGGAAATGTTTTTTTTTTTATGGGATGTCTGTTCTATATTGATATATTTTATACCTTTCTTTCTTTAATTTTTACTGGGCTTATCAGTGGAAGGAGCGTTTTGTTCCGAAGGAAATCTTAATGTCGATAGATACTGTACTAGAGCTTTGACTAAAGAATTGAGAATTTTCTGCCAAAAGTAATAAGAAAACTGGCTTCAAAAATGAATAATATTATTAGATTCATATGTTGTAAATATTATTTATACAAAGGTGGCGTCCGATGCAGGTTAAGTGCTTGTGTGCATATTAATAATCTTATTGTTTGCTGTAATGGATGTTATAACTACAATGCTTATTTTGCATACCAGAAAGTATTTACAATAATATTTAAGTATTATTCACAGCGGATCGGACTTACAAATTCAGGGAATGGCAAAAGTGTTTACAATTAATATTTTAAACATATTCTCTTTGGTTTAGTATCATAATACAAAATCGTAATAGTTATTATGATTTTTTTTTTGGGTTACAAAAAAATCAAATCGAACCACGATTTTCATGAAAAATTGACGCGAATAGCAATATGAGACCTTTTGTGCGCTATCTGACATTCTGTATGCATGATACGCCAGCAATTTGATAATATTTCATCCGGATTCAATAATATAAAAGCCCGTGTGACGGGGGGGCGTCCCTCCGGGGCTGATGAATGGCCGCGGAGACGAGCCGAGCGACAGCCTCCACTTCCGGTTCCCCGGCCTGCGACGAAACCGCAGACCCACAAAAGCCTCCCCATGATGTCCAGGCTCGCAATCACATTTATTTTAAGAGCTTGCCTGATTATCACGAGATTAATAATTTGATCGAAATGGCGTTTTATGAATCGAAAGTACACCCAGGATAGATATGTATTCGATGAAATGAGGAGAGGCACTAGAAGAAGAAATTTAATTTGTAAAACTGCGTATTTAAAGTGATTATCATTTTTTTAACACTTCGGCTTTTAAAGGTTTCTTTAGAGTAGGGAATTTTTCTTTACGGTTTTCAATCTGAAAAAGTCCACGCAGGGCAAAAGGGCTAATAGGCAATAATCTTCGTGATCGCGTAGCTATTTCTATTTGTTGTACATATACATTTTATGTAGCTACAGATTTTTTGCAAAGCAAAGAAGATTATTGTAAATAGGCAGACTAGTTTAGTTTGAAAACTCAGATGGCTAGGAGATTGTGCGTAATATCGTATTTTCATGGCTATTCATATTTGACAAATCACAGTTTTTTTTAATACCTAAGTGTTAATTTAATTACTTTTTAATTTGGTTTTATTTCACATGTTAATCAAATCTTGATGAAATATGAAATTGTCAAAAACTAAATTAATATTTCATTCGCCCAGAGGGAGATGTATATTCATTGGTTTTTGCTTTAAAAAAATGCAATGCTTAAAAATAGTAATGTATGCATGTGAATTAAAAGAATTAAATGCATATATTACATTTGTTTCTCAATGTATTTTTTGAGTTTTATTTTGCTTGGACGTTGCTGCAATAGCTTGTGTGTCGGGACATATTTCATTGTTTATTCAGCTTTACGTTTGAAATATTTCTAGATATGCTCCCATTTATTCGATATTTGTATTGTGTAGCGTGTCGGTACAAATCCACACTGTAATATTTCTCTCTTGAACAAATATACAGGGTGTCACGTATTTGAAAATTCAATTTAATTTATATTAAAAAAAATCATTACATATTTCTCATTATAATACTTTAAGCAATAAACATACCTATTGATTCTGCTACATGCATTTTTATCCAATCGGTTTTGCTAACAGTCATATGCAGCATTGACAGGCAGAAATTCGATTCCCAATAACACTATTAGCATATAACAAATAATAATTCAATAATTTTAATAATAACAAAAAAATGGTTAATGTAAGCTGCCACTGGAAATAATTATTTTATTATTCACATTAAATCACTGTGCGTGTATTAGGATTGTATTATATCGAAAAAGCAATCAATTTAATATTTATTAATTTCAATACACAGGCCTCCTATTTTTTATTTTAATTCTGAGTTATGGACCGACACCATGAAAAAGTTTCTCATTAATAACGATGAAATATACCTGCTTACAATAATTAAAATACACTAGTATGTCTTGCTTGTTCAATAGCTATATTTTGTATTCTTCTCCATTACAAAGTGTAGACTTATCACATTGAACAATATAAATATAAAAACAACAAAAACTTGCCGCTACTTTAATATTTTTTTACTATATATTATGGACCCATCAAGATTGCGTTATAGACAGCATAAAAATTTGCTAGATTTTGTATATTTCTTCGTTACGCAGTAAATGTACAAAAACATTGTCCCTTTTGTATTTTTCTTCGCATCCAAGTTTAGACTTATCCATGTTGCATAATATAAATATATATCTTCTTCTTCAAGTGCCTCTCCTCAGAGGAGGTTGGCGACCATTTCACTGGTTTTCTTTCAAGTCCTCAAGTCAAGGTCTTCGGGTCCTTCTACACCGTAGTTTTATATTGGAAGGAAAATATTGTATAATAGTGTTATTGTGTATGAGCAATACGCAGACTTTTCCTTCCAATAAATTTATATACAGTGCAGTGCAGACTCATCCATGCTGCATAATATAAATATATATACAGCATAGAAACTCTTTACCTTTTGTATACATCTTCGCACTCAGTGCAGACTCATCCACGTTGCATGATATAAATATAAAGGCAGAATAAAAGCTCCCTATCTTTGTTTATACCTTCACGGGGCAGAGCAGACATACTCGTGTTGCATATAATGTAAATGTGAAGACATAAAGCCGGCTGTTTGATGGCCAGCGCCTCCGGCAAACACTTGCCGGAGCCTCCTTTGATGCTGCAGAATGCACCAGTCTCGTCCCCTTCGTTCCCTGTGAAAAGATTATTGTTCACGGGCCCGGAAGCTCACGGGCTATTCTTGTATCTGCAAATGCCGAGCAGATTAAAAATCCCGGACACAAAGATACGAAAAAAATTACCGGATTGCCGTAAAATTTCCGCCATTGCTATTCTGGCTGGTTTTTCTAAAAATATTGGAAATGGTCTTGTTTTTTTTTTTTTTGCACACGTGTAAATTAGCTTGCAGGTTGCAAAAGATGGAAAGTGTTATTAAGCCATCGTTTTAAAGCACTTCTAAAATAATTATTTATTTAGAGTTTGGAATCGCTATCAGTATTTTTGGCCAGTTGCCCAAAAAATTATTTTTGATTTGGAACCAAGAAATGTAACGTTCACATTTGTGCGTTTGTTTGTCTGCAAATTTAACAGTAGTATCAAAATTATATTCAAAACGAATTATATGTAAAACGAATCTTGAATGTTTTAATTAATACATATTATACAATACGTAAATAAAACTTATTGAATTAAAATTGTTCTATAATTTATATACGTCTCTGGGACGATTCTCTAGAAATTTAAAGGGTATATATTTTTTTGTTTAAAGCTTCTTATGTTATCGTCAACATTTCTATGACATCACAAGTCATTGCATACATTTTCAATTCGAAGTTTTAATGATCGCATCGTTCGTGGACAGCGGCGTATTAAAAACTGTTCTGTTTACTATAGCAATAAAAGGAGATTTTTTTTATTAAATACGCGAAGAAAGGCCGCATAAGTCGCCATTTTTTCAAAGTAACGCATTTAAATTTTCATTTGGGGCACGTCGGGCCGTGATCCCGCCAGGCCTCCGCCTCGTAAATCACGCTTTAAGGAGAATATACAAACTTATTATGCACCAGATTTTTTTACGGTTTTTTCTCTGATTGGGTGCGTGACTACAGCACAAACAACATAGAGATAAATACGTGCTTAGATAATATTGCATTCCTTTACATTTTAATGAACATGCATTCCCAGGCTACGGGTCTTGCTACCTACCTTGCTTGGTGTCCATCCCCCGTCTGCCACAAAAAAAGGAAGAAATCGTGTCATTGGATTAATTTAATTGTCACTTTATTTTTCTATATCGAAAGTTGTTTTTTTTTATAGAGTATGAAAAAAACTATAAATTATATTTATCTATTTTTTATTATTTAATTAACGTCCATTTTCAGGGTAAAATAAAATCTTGATGATGTTGAAAAACTGGATAAAATGACGACTTTTCATAACCAAAGTTTGTTAAAGATTTTTTTTTTTTTTTAATTTTTACAATAATAAATCGCACAGGGTTTATATTTAATCTCTTATATTCCAATTAAAAAAAAGACTTTTAAATGTTTAGGACTCTTAGAACAGGGACATGACGAATCTCCAAATTCCTACACTTCAATCGGAAAAACACATATTTATCATATTAAAAGTAAATTTACAAGAAATGAAAAAATATTCTGTTCGGAAGAAGGGATATATCTAACTTTTTGCATTTAAATTTTTTTGATTGGTGCAGTCGATTTTTCGCAAAACGGACCAGAAAATGTTCAAAAAGAACTCGAGTATGGGACTTAGACCCTTATATGCTGGAGTTAAAGATATTTTGTATATAGACAATATAGCATTTTAGAAAGCAATGTTTGGCTCTCCAATACAAATACAAGACGTTTATCTTGGGGAAAAAACAATAAGAAGTGGATCTAAATTGTATTTATAAAATGAAGTTGACTGACTTGAAGCAAATACTTGTCGCCATCTGATTTATTCACAATTATCACCATGTGACGTCATCGTTCCCCCACAGTGTTTATGGCGTGCTAGTAAGAAGTTACAGTCTCTCAGAGAGAAGCGAGGCTCCCTTAGAGCTCAGGAATAAACTGAACCTTTTAATTCAAAGAAATATCTTTGAGAGTTTTATGGGGACTTCAGGCAATCCCCTAAGTGCACAAAATCTACCTGCAATATAGGCAGCAGATCGGACGTGATATTCTCAGGGATGCCTTCGTAGAAATGTAAAAAAAATCTCTAATATTTATTTTAACGACTGATTTAGAAAGCAGACTGTCAAGTATTTTAATATATTTTCAAAATAAATATTGTGGGAAATAAGTTAAACTTGTAACTTGTATTTTACCTTCTATAAACATTTTAAGGTTTTACAGTTAGATTTTGACATGTCTTGTCAACTTTTATGCTCTTAAGTTAATTTAACGTTTATATGTAAATAAAAATATGAAAAAGCCGAGTTATTGGCTCAGTGGTTCTTGATCGAGAGATTTCCAAGTTTTTATTTTATTTTACTATACCCAACGAGAAAAATGTCGACGTCATTGTATTTTATCCATATGCTCATTTAATTACAAACAACAAATATGAATAAAATACTTACTGGGAGGTTGCGATCTTTTTTACTGTAAAAACTTTTGCCATTCGTATTTGTTTCCTTGACTCTTGGAGGTGGTGAGGTGGTGGTGGTCTTGGGCAGGTAATCAGTCGCGGTATCTTCAATTAGTGGAGTCACATTGAAAAGGCAACTTCTCTGGAAGTACGTCAGACGGACGTTGTTTTTATTAGCGTAGTTGATTACATTGACGTCACGGTGGCCTATGATTATAGTCAAAGAAAAATACACCATTTTTTTGTGCATGACATGAATAATGTATTGAAATTATACGAGTGCCTGGATGGACTCTGGCGAATGGTGGACCCTATGAATATTCTTTGTATACTTTTGAGAATGTCAAGTGGAGAAAATGCTTATTCGTGAAAAATAATTAAAACACGTACTAATACCGAAATGGTGTATTCACCGAATTCAATACGAATCTGATTAGTTTCACAAAAGAAGCTCTAATAATATCACAGTCTATAAATATATACTTAGACATTTTTAATTATGTGCATCGTCGCCTTTTAATAACACGCTAACTGTGTTGACAAAAAAAAAAATACAATATTCATATTTATTGTTCAAATCTTTTTACCGTGTTTTTTCACGAAAGTGTAAATTTAAAAAAAAAAAAAACATCTTTAACGAATCAAGCCCTAAAATACATTTTAAATCACATTTAATTTTGCAAATGCCCAACCCGGCCCAAGAGCCGGCGGAAAGCTTTGATCAATTTAATTCTGACATAATTTACGTTTTAACATTATTAAGCGAGTACAAAAAAAATGTGAGAAAAACCTACGAGGAAAAGTTAATTTAATTACAATTTATGGGTTTTTTTTTTGTTGATAAAATTTGTCACGGTTGCGTTATGAAAGAGATATTATAAATATGTGTTATTTATTTTGTTTTCATTATGTCGCTTTTGTATGCTTTGAATCCCTTTTTTAAAATATTTAATTTAGTCAGAGCGCTGCTGGCGGTATTATTCAAAGGGTCGGGGCTGGTCTGCGCCCGAGGGGGAGAAATATTTGTAAATGAAACAATTCAGTTTTATAAATACGTCGTCTGTTATATCCACAGAGAATGAGGCTCTCGTTCCTTTTCTTCGGCGAGACACAGCGCGTCCATTTTGTAGAAGCACTTTATATCGCGGCTGTGATTCATGGTCTTATCCGAGTGTCTAAATAAAACCATCGCGTTTAATTTGACCATTTTGCGAATGGTTGTTGCGATTGTGGCGTCTTTAAAAATAAAATTTTAAACAGACATACTTAAAATTCTATCGTGCCCTTTGAAATGTTGATAAGTGCAAATTACGCGTAAAAATGTTTTGTTACACGCTTTTAACAATATATTAGTGATTCAATATTTTTGATGTTATTTTTATGTTAAGCGCACGCCGCTGCGTTTTATGAAAGCGTATCACAAAAAAAGTTTTGTGATACCTGTGTGATTAATGTTTCCACTAAATTACTTACTTGCTAAATGATAAAAAGCTCAGAACATTATTCACTTCAAAGGTTCTTCTCCATTAAGTGCCTCTCTTCAGAGGAGGTTGGCGACCATTTCACTGAGCATATACTCATGCTGAGCCAGTGTTCACGGATTTCTAAGGGGAAAATAGTATAGTCCCCGGGTCATTCTATACCGCAGTTTTATATTGGAAGGATAAGTCTCTGAATCTGATACTCCTTCTGCAGTAGGCTACAGAAACGATAGCAGGAGCTCTCCCACGTACTTACAGAATCATTTCAAGTCCACAGCTGCATTACCGATCCTTTACACACGCTCATGGCACATAATGGCAGCCATGGAATAATGAATAATGGAATCGGTTTTTCATGTGTATTTTTTGAGTCCACTTTATAGAAAGCGCATTATCGTTATCATGCATAGAGGGAGCGTCCACGCTTCGCTGCCTTCCTCTCGCGGCACGTGCGGCACGTGTAGCACGTGTAGCACGTGTAGCACGTGTAGCACGTGCCGGCGCTGCCATTACAGTCACGCAGAAAACAATTTGTTTCCCTCGCTGGGGAAATTAAACATATTGCTCTAAACCGTCCGGGGAAAAGGAAGCGAGCAACGAAACGCACAATGGCCGTGATGGCCGTGATTTTTTATTAGCTCCCCCGTCCTACACGAGTGGATCTCATTCCTGCTGTAAGGGACGTTACTGTTAAATTTTTCCCACGCTGTGATTGGCGGAGCTAATTTTAAACGCTCGATATCTATTGGCTACATTATTTCCACAAACTCTTTAATATAATCTCTATACAGTAGAAAAATATATATAGTCTGATTTTAAGCGCCTTCTCCCCTAAAACTTTCCACCGAAAAGGTCCATTTTATCGGGTCTAATAAATAAAGCTTTAATCAATTTCCATATTTCATGTCGATAATCGCACCTTTTACTTTGGGAGCTCCAAAAGCGACATTTAAAATTACGCCGAGATGGAAAGTTTCATTATTATAAAGGGTGCGTGGCACGAAACTCACTTAGGTATCGAAAACACCCCAAGGTTGCGGTGGAAGCCTACCTCGTCATTATTTATTATAAAGTGGACGACCCAGCCCACTCGTCACAACTTTAAAGACCCAAGGACAAATAATTGTTGTCTGTAAGGATCCTCAAGGCTGAGGGACGCCATCGAAACTCGATAACAAGGCAACACATTCACGCTCATATGTGATTTATTTTTACAAAAAAGTGTAAATCTTTTTATTAATTGAATTACGTTCTTTGTTAGTTTTTATTTGCGTATTAAGTTTTTATACTAAATATGACTTCTATTCATCCTTCGTGATGTTTTTTTTTGTATGCTTAGTATTTTTTACAATTGATCGATCGAATGTGTAAATCAAACAATAATTATATTAAAAAATCTATATAACACCCAATCCAAAAATCGCCTCTCGGTTCGGTGGTTAGCACGCTCACTTGTCAACCGCGAGGCTCCCGATTCGAATCGATTTAGATTCATATCGGTTCGTCGGTGGTCAGCTCCTGGTGATATTTCGCCAGCGGCTCTTCAATGTCGGCTTCATTCAGCTCCAGCAGCGGGGTATTTTCCAAGGGCACAATTTTTAAGAGAATTATTTCGTATTGCCAGACTCGCAAGCCGAGGTTTGTCGGTACTTGCAGTGCCGGAGAGTTTATTATTAGTGGGGGCTGTCTCCGCACAGATTATCGACCAGCCTCGGCGCCGCCACTCCCCGTCCCTGGTCTCCTCAAATATTATGACGAGCGAAAGTTTCCTTCTCTGGCGTCCCCCGCCAGGAGAGGCGATCGGATTAATAACGCGACGGCGACTTTTATTTTTATTGGACGAACTTTTATTTTTTTTATCTCCATTATTCTTGCTTCCCCCGATGCGAAAGAAATGTAATTATTGTTTGTGTGTCTCCTCGCTCGTAACTCGATTATTATCTCCGTGGTACGTAATTCTATTCGAGTTTTTTTTTTTTTTTTTTTGATTCCATTACGTATCCGATGAGAAATAATTCTTCCGAATAACTTAAATATTTAACCCTCCAATCACCCGGACCCTCCATCTAGAAATTCAATCAAGGTCCACCGCAGCTCTATTGAATATCCTCGTTTGACTTTTTCTAAAAGTTGATAATGTCTTTAATCATCTATAGGTAGAAAAAAAAATATCTCAAGATAAATCAAGAAAAAAATAGCCAAGGTTAACCGCATTGTAAACGAAATTGCAACGCGATAGAGCGAATTGTTTGCTTGTACATATTTTAGAGCGGGATTTTTAAAAATATTTTTGTCTTAATAATCAACAGAATAATTGGTAACTGCAGGGCTTTAAATTATCCGCGAAGATGGTTCCAGCACAGGGGACCGAAACGTCGGAGTGCCGATAACTCGAAGCAGCTCAACACGCAAGATTGCAAAAAATCTACGAACATACCTTAATATTATCATTAAAACAAAAGTTGTTACTATTTCAGCACCCGGCGCTGCAATTTCTACTTATTTTCTATATTTAGTAATAAAACATGCCGTAAAGATGAAAAGTTATAGGAAAAGTCTAAAAACTACGGCCACATCGCCAGAGAGCAGTAAAAGTCGACGCGGACTGGGTTTTCATTTTGAACTCTCCGCCGGCTGAGATGGGCTAATAAATAAGCCCACATGTCCCGAAGAGCCTCTTCACCTGCTACCTGTTACTGAGACCCGAGGAGGGGGGCACCTGTTCTGGGGGTGACTCTTTATGGGGATATTGATCTATTTGTTGCTTTAATAGATTTTTGCATATTTTTGCACGACTCACGGCGGGTTATGTTTTCCCGTGCGTCAAATTATCATTTCGGCACCATTCGCATGCATGGTGATGCAGACACGCGGAACGGTTGTTTTCTGAGGGTGATTGAGTTAATTTAGCGTCTATCGATATCAACTCCCCCGCGGGGGGCAGGAGGTCACCCCGTTATGCGACGCTTTACTACCCCCGGGCGCGTGGGTGGCTTGCCCCAGAACCTTCCGGGGATTTCCCCGGACGACTTTTTTCATTTTCGTATTATTCAGTCGATCTGGCATTGGTTTTATGAGATGATTTCAAAAATAAATTCAAAGTCAGTTAATCCTCAAAGAGTGCAGTTATTCCATAAAAGTCAGTAGTATCCAGAGACAAAAAAACTCGTTTTTAGTCTTCACGGAATTAACTGTTTTTTTGGTTTCAAAATATCGCGTGAGATTGCATGCATGCTGTATAGGACGGTTTTTATAATGTCTTTGTTCAAATATTTACCTGGTCACCAGTCGGCAGCAAAAAGGCGTGTTTTGAGTCATTGTTTCCGGATGTAAGGAACATGACGACCCTCTGTAGGTGCTGGAAAGCTTTGCGCTCGGTTTACTTGTGCTTCGTTGACTCCCTGCTACCGTTTACGCGTAACTGATATGATAATCCGTTGATACGAATACAACCTGATTAAGACTGGCTTCCCCGCCCAGCACTTCCGTTTCCATTAGGGTAATGTTGTAATACATAACCAAACATCGGAATAACCATAATTCGCCAGGCAGCCCCGGCTTCCTAAACACACACCCCCGAACCTTCAGCCCGAAACCCTAGAAATCTGAGAAAACGCCCACTGCGTTAGCTGACTTAGAAATCTACTTATTGTTATGATTTATTATATAAAGAAAATACTGATTTCATTTATAAAATTATTTCGCATTTTTGTTGTGGTCCAAAATTGTTTATAATCTCACACATAATCAAGTATCAGTAGTATTTGTGGCGTTAAAATATTTTGACTAAATAATATTTTTTTGAATATTTAAAATAATGATAGGTGATTCAACAATATCGACTATTATGATTAAGATTATGTTTTAAATTATTTATTATCAATATACGTATTTTGCAGCAGTCGGGGTGTAGTCGCCGCTGTAAGTTGATAATACCCTAATTTAAGGGATTATTGAATTTGACCGTCGTGTTCGGGTTTCTTTGGAGAGTCCCTTCTGTTATTCCACAAGACTGGGGTCTGTAAATATTATTTATACTCTTCCAGGTTAAAGGTACTGCCTTTAGAGGCGAGTGTGGTACCGACTCGAGGCCTCGGCCTTATAAACCCAGCGGAGCGAGGCTCCAACCCCCGGTCTAGAAGATTAGTGAATACGGCCATCTTACACGGGCTTCTCCATAGGATCCGCCCTGTCATCCCCTAAGACCGGGGGCCTGTTAATATTGCTTTCCATTTCACGAGAGTAGCTTACTCCGAGGATTTATCCCTTTTTTCATTGTGAAACGCCAGTGAAAACGTTGGAATTATTTCTGTAGTTTTTATTCACAAACGAAGTTTCCAGCGAGGGTTTTATTGTAAGACAGAGGGAAAGAGAAAAAAAAGAGTTTTTCGTATAAAAAAAAAAAAAATGTTTATTTTTATATATGTTTTATTTTATTGTGGAGTCATCTATTGAAAAACAGTTTTCTTTGTCCACATAATATTTATTAGACAAAACGTAAATCATATTACGTTTTGTCCAATAAATCTTTTTTAACGCTGAAAGTGCTCGAAATATTGTTTTGGTGTGTTTTACAAAATACTAGACCGAAAATTGTCTTTTTTTTGTTGTTTATTTCTTGAGAAATACCAGAACTTCATTTGATTATTTAGGCCAGTCGATCGCGGCGTGCTTCTCCCTGTAAGTTGATCGCTCAATCGTTAAAACATCCAGGCTTTACGGATAGTGAGATTTTCGCCTTTAAAGGGCACGCAAATAAAAATGATTTTGACGTGTATTTAGCCGATCGCAGCATTTTTTTTCAGTTGATCTGATTCTTTGTGATCTTCAGTATTTTTTTATTTTATTTGTATGAATTCAAGCACAACGACGCTAAACGAAAACATGATTAATACTTGAAATCTGACAACCCTCGAGAGCAATAAAAAAAATATCCGTAAATGTTTTTTTATATCAAAGTAAAGCATTCTTCTCAAAACGCAAACTCAATTTTGTCGTAATTACGTTTTCGCTGCTTGTAGCTTTATTCCTTGGAGCCGGCATTTGTCTTGCGTCGCGACCCACTTATACTATATATATATATATATATATATATATATATATATATATATATATATATATATATATATATATATATATATATATATGTATATAAATATTTTATGAAATATTTTAGCTCATATCGTCATTTTGTTTATTAGAAAATGTGTCCAGTATCGGCGCTGGAGCATCGTCCAGCAATCAAATTTTAAAGTTGTTTTGAGTTTGTAAAAATGTATCATTCTTCTTCTTCGAGTGCCTCTCGATCATTTCACTAAGCATATACTCATGCTGAGCCAGTGTTCATGGTTTTCTAAGGGGAAAATAGTGTAGGAAGCCCCGGGTCTTTCTACACCGAAGTTGCGTATTTCTGATGCCCAATAGTATTATTATATAATCTATTCCTTATAAAGCTGTGGCGTTTGAATATAATACTCCTTCTGTAGCAAGCTACAGAAGCAATAGCAGGAACCTTCCCCCCCCCACGTACTTCCAGAGTACATCCTTTACACACGCCCAGGGTACAGAAAGGCAGTTGTGCACAAGTAACAGATTGGGGAGAGCGGGGAGGTTATAATATATATAAAATATTTTGAAGCAACATCTCAAATGTTTTCGGGAGATTGGATAGAAAAAGTAGTATATTGGCAACCAGCAGGTGTTCTTCTGTGTCTGCCTATATTTTGCACTGTTTTGTCAAACGCAACTATTCGAAATATACGATACATTGCCCAAAATGAATTCTGTCACTAAAAATGCTGTCTACATTTGCTCTTTATTTGCAATCAACCTATCTCAGGAAATACACTAGTCAGTTTTAGCCCTACAATGGCAAGATGGGATTTGTGATGACCTTGAATATAAGAAATTCAATATTTTTGACAGATAGTACTTGGTGGAATTCCATTTTAATATTTTTGAATAAAATAGATGAATAAAAGATTCTGTTTGATAATGCGAAACCGGTCACTAATAAAAATAAAAATGTGGAAAATCACTCAAGTATTTTATTAAAAAAAAATATGTCCTTGAATATCGTAAACAATAAAAATGCCAAAATATTCGTGTCGACGGAGAGATTGATTGATCGTGTTCGCTGTTTTTAATAGGTCGAATTGGGTCTGTGAGTCTTGAGAATAAGTGTTTCGCAGTGTGGTAAAGGGGCTGGGGAGGGGATGGAAGCGAGGAAGTGAGGTGGTGAGGAAGTGAGGTGGTGAGGAAGTGAGGTGGTGAGGAAGCTCGGAAGCGGCCACCATGCAGACGCCCCCGGCGGCGCCGCGCTGCGGCAAGAAGATGCGCAAGCGGCGCGAGCTGGACGCGCTGGTGGGCTACGCCGGTGGAGCCTCGCGCCGCGCGCCGCTGCTGGGCGGCTCCAGCGACGAGGGCTGGGGCGGCTGGGCCGGCTGGGCCTCCTCGCGCCGCAAGCGCCCGCGCCGCGTGGCCGCCCCTGCCGCGCGTGCCTGCGCCGCGCTGCTCCTCTGCGCCTGCGCCACCGCCACCGCCACCGTCGTCTGGCTCTTCGTCGACGTGCGCGAGCAGGTCTCGGCGCTGCGCAACGAGATGGAGCTAGGTCTGTTCACTCTCATCAACATCAACATCATCCCAGAACCGACATACCATGGAGAAAAACGGTCAAGTATCTCGGCTTCTCCCTTCACCGGAAACTCTCCTGGACCCCTCGCATCGAGATCACCGCGAGCAAGGCAGGAGCGGCCACCGGAATTCTCTCCCCACTACTCTGCGGGACCTCAAATCAAAATCCTCCTCCTCAAAACCATGATCCTACGCCTGCCCAATCTGGGGATATATCCCACAAATTTCTCCGAAGAGACACCAAACTGAAGACGATACACGAGGTCATCGTTGACCTCGCCCACTCCTTCCAAATCTCCACCCCCTTAGTCCCAAACCCATCTATCAGTTCCCTCCTCGACTACAATCTCGAGGACTGCCTCTACCAAAAAAGGCCAAAAACCGCGGGCGGGGTGGTAAACTTAGTGATTTTACTGAGTTAATATAATGCAAGACACCCTAGTTATTACAAAGGAACAGTAACTGACTTATTTGACTAACATCACATATTGTATTTTGAGTTTAAATATTCAGGGCTAGGGATGGGGTACAATAATCATCCCAACATGGGGAAGTCGCTTGTATAGGATCCCGACGCATTCGTAGATAACGTAAACATGAAGAATCCCACGTCTCGGGGGGTGTCTCATTACGAGGAAGATTCACACGAAATGCTATCGCGGTTTCACTGACCACTTATCGTGGGTCGAATGGCACATTCCAATGGGCTGCAAGACACGTGTTCCGATGTAGGTACTGACCCCTACACCACGGTGCAGCTAGGTTCATCGCATCAAACAAGTGTCACATTGCCCAAGCTCATCAACGACGAAAAGAAAAAATAGTAAGTCAACAAGAACACGCGATCCCGGCCGCTGCTTTGTTGCCGATTGGTGGCCAAGAAACCATACATTCTTGGCCAATTGGTGCATCGTAGATTGTTACGACAGCGAAGTTCGTTCTCCTACTTGAAATTTGATTTAAGTGAAGACGAAGAGTCTGGAGTAGACACCAATTGCGTCGGCGTCTATATAATTAATTCAACTTTTATCCCCTGGTACACTCGACCTGGTTGACCTGCTATTACAATTTCACTGCCGAGTAGTGATGGGCACTTAAGGTAAAAAAATATAATCGACACAAAAATAATACAGTTATGGATCAAGTATGCTTGTTTTTTTATCCAAAGGTACTTTCAGGACACACGTCGTGAAGCCTGTTTATTTCATCTTGATTTATATACATATTGTTAGTCCCTTATTGCGTCGGATGTTTTTCGAAGAGGCCACAGTGTAGAAGGGGAACAGGGGACTCCCCGAGGGTTGAATCTATCGGGTGGTGTTTTGACTGGGGGTGTTTGGTGTTGTTGCAGTGTCCATGGGCAGTCAGGGGGTCGGGGACGCGCTGCAGAGGTGCCACTCGGCGGCCCGCGAGCTGCAGCACAACCACACGGAGATGGCGGCGCGCCTGGACAAGCTCGTGCTGCGAGCTGACAACCTCACCTCGCAGGTAGGCCACGTCTCGCTCTCCAAGCCGGCTCCTCAGCCTATCTTATTGTCTTAAGACTAGGGTGATATTACAAGGGATGGGGTACACAATATCCTTATAGTTCATCAATTCACACATGAAAATCCTTGTTAAAATGGAGACGTTGCAAGTGCACTTTCAATCATTTTTCTGTCACGTATTCTGAATGATCTATTGAGATGTATGTAAAGAAATAGTAATGGTTTTGATTATCTTTCTATAGTCAGTCTTATACCATTACAGCCTGTTAATAGGTCTAAAGTTTGACTCTCAAATTGCCGCAATTGCTAAGGAGCAAATATTGCTATAAACCAGTCATGTCAAAGATACGGCCCGCGATCTCAATGTGTCACAGAAAGACGAATCATGTTTTTTTAGAGCTTTTAGACTTATTTTATTTGAATCTGGCCCGCCTACACATACTAAATGTAATATATGGCCCTCTGCAAAATTGAGTTTGACACCTCTGCTATAAACGCTTGTTATAGATATGAGAGTCACAAGTTATGCTGGTAGATGTATATTTTGAAGTAACGTGTATCGGGCCTGGTCAGGTGTCGGGGCTGCAGTCCGGGCTGGCGGCGGTGCAGCAGCAGCTGGTGGGCACGCCCGAGCTGGTGAGCGCCCCGCAGCAGCTGGCGGTGCTGGAGCGCAGCGTGGCCAGGTTCGGCTCCCAGCTGCGTGACCTCGACGCCACCGTCACGGCCATGCGGGCGCAGGCCGCGGCGCAGGCGGACGCCCAGGACATCCTGCACCACAACGTCACGGACCTCAAGGTAACGGACCACCACCGGAGAGACTACCGAAGGGAGCAGTACCACTCGGTGGTGTCATCGACTAGTTCAACGACCCACACCTCGCCTTACTGGTGTGAATTATTTTCATGCTCCTGAGCTTCCATCGTCTCGATGGGCCTGACTTCAGTCAGAGATTTTGAAATAGTTAAGAAAATGATAACGCATGAATTCATGACCAAAAGTAGCCAACAATTGCTAATAAAGGTACAAAAAAATATTTTCTTTTTTTCATAACGCCTCTGTTTGTGCTTTTTAATAAAAGCAACTGAACAATGAATACTTCACTTTAGTTTTAATTTCTGGTCAAGTATTGTTTTAAATTAAAACAAACGTATAGTTAACTTTTCACTGTTGAAACGTGTTTCTAATACAAATAAGACACCTATATAATTTACTATTTATGTTTGAAACGTGTTTCAATACTAAAGACGTGTATGAAAAAGAATATTACATATCATTGTAATGTACAATATGTTTTAAGGCCGGTTATGGTTATGGCTATTATTATAAGCCAGTGTGAATTAAAAATTGTTTGTCTTATAATAAAACAAAAATCTACAATAGAAATCACATTGCTCTAGGAAAACGCCATTTGTTTTTTAAAGATATTCTTATTTACTCTCCTTTGTATAACATTCAATGTTGATAAGTCTGCGTGGAAAGTTACTCCAATACAATATTATTGTTTGATAATCAACCAAATATTTGGCAATACTGGGAATGTGCTAACACGCCAGCTGTGTGTACTTTTGTTACTCAGCTTGCGCTATGTGTGCTCAAATGTGTTTGATGTTTTTAATTTTTTTTAAATATTTAAAACTGACGTTTAATAGTAATTAGTTTTGAGCAAAAACGAAAAGCTAAAAAATTCTTTCCTTACACATTTTTATCGGTTTCAGGTGCAGGTGGGCCTGGCGTGGAACAAGAGTATGGCGGCCAGCGAACACAGCGGCACCGAGGCCCTGGTGCCCTTGCAAAAGCAGCAGACTGACCTGCAGACCTCCCTGCAGCAGCTGGTCTCCAACGTCTCCGTCATCAACAACACCCTCGCCACCAAGATCGACTGGGCCACCAGGGACTTCAACACTGACCATGTGAGATTTTGCTTCTTACAAATTGTAGAAATAATAATTTTATTAGAGTAAATGTTAAAAATTATAGAGAAATGTTTATATTATATTCCATTCTATAAATACCAAATAATATATATATATATAAATAACAACGACTGCTAAAACCTGCAAACGCACTTAAACTCTATGTAATATTTTAATTAAACAAGAACAGACTTATGACGTCAATGAAAGGTTTCGTTTTACAATACGTCTTATTTTATCTTTTATTTGCACTCAGTCTCTTACATTGTGCTTATTGTAGAGATATCTATTCTATTTTACAGAGCTAAATTACATTACAAATTTTTAAAAGTAACCTGATATGTTTTTGATTCCCAGCATAAGGTGACGGGTCTCCTGGAGTCGGTGCAAAACAACTCAGCGGCTCTGAGCAGCCTGCAGACTGCCTGGAGACAGAGCAACGACATCATCTCTAGAAATGTCACCGTTCTATCTCAGCAGGTAACGTGTGGTCCGGACTATGCCATGTAAATACAATCTTCTCGGAGGTAGATAAGAATTAATCTCAGAAGAGCTGGTTGAATTTTATCAGACCCCCGAAAATTATAAGGTCAAAGCGGATTTCTTAAAATATACTAATAAGCGTAAACGGTACTTAAGTTATTTTTAATATATTTCAATTATTTAATTTTTTTGTATGTAAGTCATTTGATCACACAAATAATTAAATTTTTATTTGTAAGTAAGGAGGAATGTTTATTATATAGAGTTGTGTGTACTTCAGGTAACCGACAAGACGTCGGAGCTGGAGCGGCAGGTCCAGCAGCTCAAGCAGCTGCAGTCTCAGCTGCCGCCATCGCCCTCGCCCGCCGTGCCCCCCACTAAGAGTCTACACGAGAGAGACTCTGGGAACATCTATGATATACCAAAGGTGCCCCTACCTTCCCTTGCTTTGAACTACATTATTTGCTAATTTATAAATGCTTTGTGAATTTAGCACGAAGCAAAAAAATTAACTCAATCTAAGAGCAATTTTGAATTCATCAATAATAATGAAAACTGCCATCGGTTCGTCTGAAGATGATACCCAACTCTTTTTTTTTTTGGATATTACCAAAAGTTTTTAAATACCTTGTTTAGTGAAACCATAATAAAATATTTTAATTTGCTTTCAGCTGTTGGCTTCTTCAACTCAGCCGCCCGTGACCACCAAAGGTAACAAACTACCCTTCTCTTCATAACTAGAAAAATAAATATTTTTGTAATCTATATATAATTTGAGCACTCCTTAAAAGTATATAATTGGAAACATACTAAATAGCTTTGATATATTCAATATTTTTGATAGAAAGTACTTGGTGGAACTCCATTATGATCTTTTTTATTTCAAAATAAATATGTATAGTGATTTTCTACACTTTTATTTATTTTTCACGATTAGTTTCGCCAAACGTTTCATCTTCTTCGTAATGTTAAAAGTACTAGATGTTAAGTTAAGTTAAGCTACTTCCCTTTCCCAATATAAACTTTGGAAAAAAGTATACAGCGTTATATTTATATTCTTTTCAGCTGCCATGAGGGCCGCTACGGGGAAGCCGAGCATCGTCAGCAGCTCCGGGAGTGCCTGAGCGCCCCCCGCCATCCGTATTTAATGTCTTGATACCATTATCTGTATTGTTTCTCCCAAAGACTATTCTAGATCCATTTCAGGCAATTTCCTCCCCATTCAACTATTTAAGTCACACTCCATATTCCTAATAGTCGTATGGTTTATTTTTATTAGTCGCATAACTGATAGATAGATATGCATTATTTAATGTTTACTTTTTTTATTATTGTTTTAATATTCTATAATGAAGTCACTTGAATTGAAAACAGAGTAACGAGTGATTGTGAGAAATGGTGCTCTGAAAGTAAGGAATGGATTTCCAATTAATGTATTAATAATACGACGCAATCCATTTAGAGTATTTTGTCATTTAAGGTTACTTTTGTTTCATTTTTAAATGGCCACTCAATTTGCAATAGGTTTTTAAATAGTTGCATGCAATTCGCAATGCATCTTCAAGATCTTGCAGTTCTGGAGAGTCGTACTTTCTTAGATATGCAAAGCACATCAGCGGCTCATTGATATTTTGTTAATGTATTCATCTTCATTTCATTATATCATTATTGTGAACTAATAGGCACCGAAGTGAAGTTTTTTTGTCTCCGGATGATTCTGCTGTACCCTCACTCACCGAGTAGCTTTCGTCACAATGTAATGGTTAATGTATCAGGGTTTTACGACATTAACTTCTATCAATACAAGTTGTCCTAAATAAATCTATATAAAGGAATAATGTATATAGTAATTCTATCTAAGGAATATATAAATATATAAAATAATTATTACCACAAATATTAATTAGACCTAATGATACAGATAAGTTATTTAAAATACAAACTATTAGGCGTGTGTGACGTAATATATCTATAATTTCTGTATTATATTATTTTTCGACTTCATTGTATGTATTATAATGAAAAATAACAACCAACAGTTAAGAACAAAATAATTTTACCTATAGACTTCTTATTATCTCAAACAAAAATTTTTCCTGCCGACTCAGCAACTATATTTATCAGTCTAGATCAGTGATTTCCTCTGGGAGAAGATAAAAGTTTTGGCCTGAGAAGCCTTAATTGAATTGGTGTTATTTTTTTCCCCAAAAATTTATGTTGACCTCGGAATGCGTGATGTATTGTGATTTCGGCAATACGATAAACTCATTTGCGTTTTAATTTTATAGAAAAATCATTATACATAATATTAAAGATTTCAATCACACTTGGTATTTTTGAAATAATTGTCAATGCACTTAGATTTTTTTCATTGATACACAATCAAATTCTTGCAGGACTTTTGAGTTCGTACAGCATTACCGTCAATGATGGAGGCGGGGGAATTTCAGGCCTAAAAACCCTTTTTTAATTAATACCATCCCTTTAGAGAGCCTCCAAAAAAGCCAATAATATCTGCTTTGGGAACCACTGATTTACTAGAATCGATAATATACGAAAAGAAAGTCTTTCAACAAAAAAGTAAAAATATTTCTCGTCTCTTTTGAAATTACAAAATTTTAATATTACTGTCATATATGAATCATTCTTTTTAATTTTTTCAGAATGTATTCAGTAGTTAAAACAATAAAATTAATTTTCCATGTTTCTAAGTATAACGTGTATATATTAGGCTTCTTCATATAAGATTTGCTCAAAGTAAAATTCATTTTCTTTATCCTGCTTTATCCATTTCTCTCATAAATATTTAATAGTTTTATTCCATCCATAATGCTTAATAAACATAAGTTGTTATGTGTATGATATCTAGAAAATTGTATAAAATATTTAAACAATTCTCACACCCTTGAGTGATAAAAAGTCAATGAAAATATTACATTATATTTAAAGGCGTGCAGAAAGTAAAAGAGCCTCGATAAATGATTCATATTATTTTTTTAATTCAATGAATAAAATATATCCAAATTTTACACGTAGGTGGACACCATATTAGAATCTTGCCGTAAGTGATTAAAGTTTTTGAGAAATATGGCTACGAGGAAGTTGCAATGGAGATCCTGCATTATATGTTGACTGATGATCTTGTGTATGTCTTCGACGCTTCTGTCCTGATATCGGGGTCATTATCAGAGATTTTGTGCCAGTACCGGGATCGAAGCGTCTGAAGACACAAACAAATTTGCAGATGTTCTACATGGCAAATGATATCGATCTGTATTCCTGGATAAAAATAAAAATTTGCCGTTGCATTTTCTGCCAACGCTCTCTCGAAAATTTTAATCAAGTACATATTTAAATTTTTTAACCTATATTGTCAGTATCGCTCATTTAGACCTTTTGTAAAATCTAAGTAATTTTTGGTTTGAAATTCACCCGGCGATGCTAACGTCATTCAATGTGGGATTCATATAATCATAACCTGATAAAAATCCACGATGAGAGTTTAAATATAACTCACATATTCATTTTTCTATACTTTTTTATGCAAAGTACGTTGACTTGCTTAAAAAATAAATTTATGAGTCACAAAACAAAACTTCATTGAAATCTGTTATTTAACGAAGCCGTCAGGTTTTGATTGTATAATTCTGTATATTATATGTCCTTCGTATTTAATTTTACTATGACTTATCATTTTATCAGAGAGATTATATCTTATATGATATTATCTTTTTCATGAGAGACCAAGTTAGCTTAAGGACTTAGCACTGCAGCCATTTGATAGAATTTGTTTTGATTTTCTCCCGTATGTAATAATTAAAATTAAAATTAGTTTTTTTATGGTATTATGTATTTGTCTACAATATTTAATACTAATATACCATTTTGTATATGAACGATAAAATTGTATCTTGATTTAAATAAATTTTATACCCAAAAAGAGGATCGCTTATAAGTATGTAAAATTTGCGCTTGGCTCAACTTAATTTTTTGCAGTTACCATTGTAGAAAAATCACTATAGGTAATTTTTTATTTATTATATTTCTGTATCCTGGAAACCTTGAAGCGCAAATTCCCTTGATTTGTAAACTCGTACTATAGATGCAGTTCTGTAAATATCTACAAATAAATAAATTATAAAAAAATATATTATTATAATCGCCAAATTTAGTGTGATCATGTTTTAGGATTCGAATGGAAATCTTTTTTGATGAAAGGATGTTCATTTTTCGATTCGGGCATTTTATTTAGAACTTGCTAGTTTTTTTTAGGTAAAACGTTGGTAGTTTTGAATTGTTGACGTAGCGTGTAAGGATGTTTTGAGTGTAATAGCACTTTTAATTAAATACCAAATCTTTGTCACGGCTTAGTTTAATCATTGTGAGTGAATATTCTGTATTTCTATGTTAATAAGGGGATTGAATAAAGTCCAGGTTGTTGACGATAGTTTGGTTGTTCTATGAACGCAGAGCTCGGTGCGATTGTTTTTTTATTTTATTTACTGAAAACAAATTACGTATTACCTTGTTGAGGTGTGGATATAATGAACCAACTGTTATGTGAATAATCATCTATTCTTAACATCATGTTATATAAGTTTTCCATTGTAGATTTATAAAGAACGGGCAATGCTTTAGGGCAATAAAAATCACTGACAAAGTACTGTTGTTTTATTTTTATATATCAATTTACTTTAAGATAATCATTGAGGGTTTCCTTCATGTTCTGCAATACGCACGTTTTACAGATGAGACTGGATTGCAGTATTTACGCAGTGACATTTGTACTGCTGTACCGTGGACATAAACACAGCGGCACTGCAAGCAAATCTGGTTCTGTTCCTGGATTATGATTTGGAGACATAACCAGAGAGTTAGTTAACACACTTCATTGGTTTTGACTAAATGAATTCTTAGCATTAAGGTTGTCTATATAAAATATAGCGATTAACTCAACCGATAGTGCTGGCATCACATCAATACACACACATTGGTTTATTTAATTATTTTCAGTTCTCTTCCGATCTTCGTGAATGCATTTATCGCGTGATCGATATGTTTTGGGTCATGAGCGGCACTGATTTGCACACGGACCCTAGCTTGTCCATCAGGAACCACTGGATAACTGAACCCTATCACGTAGATGCCTTCCTCTGAGTAGAAAAGAAACAAAAATATATTATTGTCGTGAAATGTGCGGATGAATTTAATGATTGAGTTAACAACTAATATTGAGTTTTCTAATATTTGAGACTCGGTATTATACTTGCCAAAGATGACAGATAAATTTTTGTTGGGAAAAAGTGTAACAATACTCATAAAAATGTTAAATTTCAATCAAGGATGGCGCTAGTGTATGCGCAGGAAGACGGAGAAAAATTCTCAATATATAAAAATTAAAGTAATTCATAAATTTAAGTACATTAAATTCTTTTAAAATTATATTTTGTGATTGGTGAAATTAACTCAGAACTATCAGTAAATATAACTCCAAATCTCGATTGAACAAGACCTCAAAATAAATAGTAAATATAAATTTGCAATGGTATCTTACTGAGCAATTTGTTGGCAAGTTCATTGGCTAACTTTGCATCTCCTATCATGACCGGACAAATGGGGTGATTGTCTCCGTTGATTTTGAAACCAGCTTTGACCATTCCGCTCCTAAACTGCTCTGTGTTCTTTGTTATTTTTTGGCACAACTCCGATGAGCTCTGTAGCATATCGAATACCTGAAAAAAATCTAATGAGTTATTATTCACATCAATCAAGAAGCATTATAAATAAATTAAGTGTTTTGTTTTGTATGGAAATTTCTGGTTTGAGTCAGACTCTTCGTGAGATCAGTATCATGAGATGAGCAGAGTCCGGGGGCTTGCAACTCTCAGGATGTGTTTGAAGGATCATTTTACACAAGCGCATGTTCACACTAAGGATGGTTTAAAACCTACAGAAATTTGGCTTGTGAAATGATTAATTCTATACCTTCTCGCTAATAGCATAATATTAACAAGGTAAGGAAAAGGATTGAGGATTTTCTGTGTTCAATTGATTTTTATTGTATATAATAAAAATACTAAATAGTTAGTATCTTTTTACTGATTGGTCTAGACTAGACCTCTAGACCCAGGACTGGAAGTAGTGAAATGGCATTGGAATAATTTGCATGTATCCAAGAATTGATATTTAATATATACTGACCGCAATGGCACTCCCCACCACGGCGGGTGCCATGGAGTTAGAGAAAAGATATGGCCGGGACACCTGCCTCAGGAGGGAGACCACCTCCTGCGGGCCCGTGGTATAGCCGCCCATGGCGCCCCCCAGAGCCTTGCCCAGGGTAGAGTTTATGATATCAATCTCTCCAGAAACATTAAGGTATTCTTCTGTGCCCCTGAAAATACATTAGATTTTAATAAAATCTATAAAAAACACACAAACGTATTTCTTCATTATTTATTATTGTTTAAACATCACAGATTGAGGTTGACACTTTACAAGCCAAAAGAAATAAGGCTTACCTCCCAGTCTTTCCGAAGAATCCTGTAGAGTGACATTCATCTATGAATGTCAAGGCGTCGTACTTTTTAGCGAGCTTAACAATATCAGCCAGCGGGGCAACTGTGCCATCCATGGAGAACACACCGTCCGTCACAATCAGCTTCAAGCGGGCATTGGAACTCTTCAATTGGGATTCCAACTCTGAAACGAATTATGTTTGTATGCTTCAAAATACTTTCGAAAGTCAACAAACATCTAAAATATTGAGTATTGTATTTTTAGTTTTCAGTATTTTTAATTTACCTGCCATATCTCTGTGCTTGTACCTAAATCGTTGAGCCTTGCACAGTCTGACACCGTCAATAATAGAAGCATGATTCAGGGCATCGGAGAACAGAGCGTCTTCAGGAGTCAACAGAGCCTCAAAGACTCCAGCGTTGGCGTCGAAGCAGGAGGCGTAGAGTATTGTGTCTTCTCGAGAATGGAATTTGCTGATTTTCTGCTCCAGCTCCTTGTGGATGACTTGTGTTCCGCAAATGAATCGCACGGAGCTCAGACCGGCGCCGAATTTATCCATCGCATCTTTGCCACCTTTGATGACAGAGGGGTCGTTCTAGAAGTAGATGGTGATATATGAGGTTAATATACTATTTATCGCTCAGGTGGGTGTTGAATCTCTGTTGAGATAATTTAAGTATTTAATATCTAAATAAAATATTATTTTTTCTGTTTTACTTACACTTGCGGCTCATAATTGATCAATTTTAAGAAAATGAACAGTCAGGCCACTCACTGAGAGCCCCAGGTAGTTGTTGGCGCAGAAGTTGAGGACCGGCCGGGGTGAGCCCTGCACGGAGATGGTGACGGCCTGCTGGCCGGTGAGGATCCTCTCGGCCTTCCACGTGCCGGCCTGCCTCATCCCCTCCAGGCGCGCCTCCACGGCCTCCGCCAGCTTGCAGCGGGCCGCGGAGTGCGCGTGGCGAGGGAAACCTGGGAAGTATTCAAAACACAACATCTTCGTATCAGCAATCATTCTCGGCGTTTGGAGGCATTCCAAATTAGTCAGTTCCTTCTTCGGAGCAATTTATTAATTCTGAGATGATCGCGCGGCTTGTTTTTTTTTTTTTTGCGTAGGACTTACGCAATAATTTAAGCAACTAAGCAAATGAAAAAAATTCGCAGTTATTTTTATACACGCGATGAAAAAAAAAGCTTGTCTGGATTTTTTTTTTTTACTACATTCCGTAAAAAACCGAATAGCCAAAAATACTGTTTAAAAAAAAAAAACGCCCATCGTGATTTTTGAATTAAGAACGAAATGCGCCAACATTGCAAATAGATAAATTTATTGTTATAAATTGAATATGTCACAAAATATTTGGCAGCAAATAAGATTATTAAAAAAGCCGTATGAGTTATTATTAGCTCTGCTTTCGACGCCAGCTGGAGTAAACGATGAAAACAAAATATAATATCAAAAAAGCCACGTTGACGGTTTAGCATATTTTAAGGGTGAAAACATTTTATATAAGCCGAAATAATGGATATGATTCAACTTACTCGTGAATAGAACTCTTGTCTTCGACATTTTGCTTGGATGTGTTTCTTCTTTTCTTTCTGTTTCTTCAATCGAGCCTGAAGGGACGCGCGACCGGCTCGACCGTCTCTCTCGGAGTGAGCTCTGACCTCGAGTACACAAACCAGTTTCAATGGCTACAAGTGAACGTAATCCGTCATGAGGCAAAATAAATTGATTGGATAAACGCCAGGACCCGTATCTCATCTTAATCGAAAATATTATAAAATATACGCGATGTTTTATTCGTAGAAAAAAAAAAAATTTAGCTGGAAATTAACGATTCTTAATGCGAAGTTAAGTAATCTGAATCCATTATTGAAAGACGTCGACTAAAAACAATTAAATAAGAAAAGTTATCGTACTTATATTATGTTTAACAAAGTACTTACTTTTTGCGTTTTTATTAACAGAGTCATAGACCGTTTCAGCAATTGTCACATAATGTGGGCTTATTTTTTCCAGAGTCGAAAAATCGGACAAATCAAAAAAAAAATTGAAACGAAACTCAGAAAAATTAATCAAGTGTGTTTGGTTTAATTAATTGAGTTGCTCCAAGTTTTCGGTACTCCGACGTTTCACCATCTTCATGGGTTTTGATCCCTTTGAATTAATTAGAATCCATGAAGATGGTCAAGCAAATCAAAATCAATTTTGGCAAATATTGTTCATTTTCTCATTCGCAGTTCTTGTTCATGTAAAATTTTTGATTTTGTCGCTTCTTTGTACTGGACTCATGCATTTATTGTGTTAAAAATCACGAATTTATTGCAAATAAGTCAGTGGAATCAATAGTATTGACAGGTTTAATGATTTATTTTTCGTATCCAAAAAAATAAACAGATTAGTCTTGAATAGCATAAATCTTTCCAAATATCCTTTTTTCTTATAAGAATGTAATTAGACAACAATTCTAGTTCAGGTTCTGAATAAAAAACATACTTATGAAGTGAGAAGTGCTAAGTTACTTATTATAAAATTTATTTACAATTAATTAAAACACTCACATCAAAAAAAAACAGCTATGATGCTAAAAAAAAAAAAACTCCAATAAAAAAATTCCTACAATGATTTTCATTTTAAAGGCGTAATTGACAAATATAAAACTGTCTTTACATGTTAAAAAGGAATAAATCAATTGCATTACTAATAATAAAAATTAAAAATACACTAAATAGCAAGACTTCATTTCTTTTGATAAAAAACTGAAAACGGAGAAAAAAAAACGGCTGTCAATTTTAAACATGGAATGTTTTAAAATTGTCAAAGAGAACGAAACTTATTTTGGATTTTTTGAAATAAAAAAATATATGGTTGATAAAAACATATGCAGTATGAAATACTGTGTCTATTGTCAGTAAATTTGAAATGTTGTTTAATTGGTCAGAATTTTTCATGTCCACAAATCTGACCAGTATATATTAGATCAAATCAAAGTGTATTTTGATGATTGGGTTTTAGTAGCAATATATCGAAACATTATTCAAGTAAATAAATTACATAGATAGTGACTTGAAAGAATTTTTTTATTATATTTTTTTACAAAAAGGGAGAACACTAAGTATTTTACATTCTTAAAATTACTGGGAAGAGGTGTGCACTAGTATGATTAAAAATAAAAATACATATTATACTTTTATAATTAAAAAAAATATCTAGAATTGCTTTGTTTACTAATATTTATTTTCAAATAATATTTTAGAAATAAAGTGAAGTACAATGAATACAATGGAAAAGTTTTCTGACTGGCATGAGAGCAGCAACAAGTCTATTATAAATATTTTAATATTATTATAGTGTTCTATTTAATAATTTATCATTTATATTATAAACAAACAAATTTATTTATCAATATTGAAAATTGATGAATACAATAAACAAGATAACAAAAAACCGGTCCTCCAACAAGACTAACAAGTTGAATTTATTTTTCCCGGAAAATTAATAAGGATGTGCATAATCAAAAAATAATAACGATTTTTAGGGAGTAAATCATAGTCCGAGCAATACAAAAAATGGGATGGTGCGACCTGCACTCGGAGACTACTATTCTAGCCATTTGAAATTTCTTGATAAATAAAACTATGCACATCTTTCATAATACATGCTTCAATTCTATGCAAATTAAAATAAACAATGGTTCATTGAAAATTATTGTTTCACACTCAAAATTAATTTATGCTAGAATAAATAAATCCATTTGACTTGTATGTTGAGTTATCTCGATAAAAAAAATACTAAGTCTTGTTGGAAAATTATTTTGTAATAGTAATTTTTTGCAAAGTACATACCGGAAATTTATATTATAACATTATTCTAAGGGTCACCCTGACAGTAAAAATTTGCTGGAAGAAATTCAGGCAAACTTTAGTTGCAACGAAAGATATTGGAATTAAGCTGCTAAATTTGAAATTACTAGAGATCGTAAGAAAGTACTAACTTCAGAGCAGAATCAGGCACTAAGAAATAAATATTCATTATTAATAATAAACATTTATATAAAACTCTTACTTATGTATACATATATACGGATATATAGAATATTTAAACAACCATTTACACATTTTGATATTGCTTAAAATTGAGCATCATTTTTTTTCACCGTCAAATATTTGCTTAAAAAAACTGAGCGCTCACTGAATTGCAGTTATTGTTTACTTAAATATTAGTGTAAATAATCTTGAATAACTCTTCTATAAATATATGTAAGTATAATTTTAAAAAATAACTTAGCCAATGAATGGATAGTATCTTATACAATATACCTTAGTGGAAATAACATTACAATCCAGCATATTATTAATAGATGTCGATAAATTCATATAAATATGAATTTGAGCTGGATTAGAAGACTGGATTTAGTTTGCCGTTGTTTGTTGCTACCGACCTACGATCTCTAGCGAGTTGCCTGGAAAACTCTTTAAATATTTTCCTTACAAATTTACATATTGATTGCTTGAGTACAGCACCTTGCATTTTGTATCAATTTATTTCACACACAAGATCTCATCTTCATTACGAGCACAACGCAGAGATAAGTTTTTATCACTACTTAAAATCAATCTATCAATCAATACTTAAATAAATAATAACCGTGGATGTGTGCAGGAGTTAAAACCCAAAATTTAAAAAACCCATAAATTTAATAAAATAATTCAATTCCGAAAAAAATATACAATAATTTATTCATATCATGAAAACCACCACTTATTTTTATATAAAATGTTCACTACGCAATGACTATATTATAAAAAGAATGGAATATTAATGTCGAAAAAGCATGATGGTATTTTTTTTTAATACTCCAGACGATAGTTGCTTCGCATGGAATTTTCACGATGTGAACATGATTCTCGTTCCCCAAACCCAATGGATTCCATTCCTTTCTCACATTAAAAAAAGGCATAAGATGACTAATCATTAAAAAAAAAAATAATAATAAATAAATATTTAATTAGCACACTATGCAAAGTTTTGTCTAAAAATTAATATTGTGTTTGTTAAAAAAATAATTATGAACTATGTATTTATATACACACATTTTACTTTACTATAATTATAAAGGACAGATTTGAGGTATTTGTTTTTCATTTTTAGTGCATTTGCATAGTGTACTGAGAAAAATATTTACTTCTCCTCTTACTTACAAAACTGTTATATTTCTCCACAAGCTAATAAAATTGTACTTTAACTTGTTTGCTATTTCATATATACGGATAATTCAAAAGTGACACAGTCAGCTGGGCTAACTACTAGACATTCTATGGTAAATGTAATTAATATAAAATTATTAAATGTGATAAGTATATCTATTGTGATATGTACAGCATCTCTTTTTCGATTTTCTCCACGTGCTAGCTACTTGAGTTTTCCGTCTTTTCAGTGACGTTAAGAGAGCTGACAATTTATTTAGTAGATCTAAAGAATAGGGCGCTTGTTAGATGGTGCTAATAGTCAAGATGGGTGTATAATACAGCTACACTCTTTAAAACTAACCCGTTACCAAAATGCTAATTGAAGATTGGCATTATATATAGTAAGCATGTCAAAATGAATGGTAACTCTGTCGGCAGAAAGACCCTTGTGTAACTCCGTATACTTATAATAAGCATTTGTATATTAGGGATTAATCAATGCAAAATTTATAAGTAAGAGGATCTGTCTAAAATCTCCCCTGAACACACAGATGCAGACATTGCAATTTTCTAGAAATAAAAATATATACAGACATCAAAGAAAATATTTTAGCATTGAATTTTTAATGTTTATCATCAACATTTCACTTCAACGCTTTGGAGTGGATTTCCTCTCGAATAAGATAAAAGCATCATTGGTAACTTTCTTCGAGAAAACTACAACAATGTCTCGAGGCAGAGTACGCGATGCTAAGAAATCAAGATTACAATAAACAGATCAAAGATGGTACAGTGAGAAAAGAAAACCTAGAATTAAAACAAAAATAAATTCACCGCTTAAATGCAACGCAAAAAAGGGGTAATATAACACAAATTAATACTAATAATTACCGAAACAAATAATAATATTTGTTCTGATGAAATAATGGTAGTTTCTGATGAATCAGAAATTTGACCTTGAGAATATATAATCTCTCAGACAATAATTTATAATGTTAAGATATATAACTGCATTGTAAAAAATATTTCTTAGTAAGGCTAGTAGGGTATGCTGTTGACACGGCGTTTATATTGAAAGACCTTAATATATATATATATATATATATAGCCTAATAAATACCTGTCAATTTAAAAAATAATAATCAATGAGAGAATGTAAGGCAATGCAAGAAGAGCAGACCTGCCAAAGTTGCACTCGGAGCAATAATTTTAAAGCACTAAGTTCTCTCAGCTAAATGGTTAACCCTTGTAAATTTTCGACAAAATTGCGAGACAGTAACAGCGTTTGAAAGCTAAAAAATCACAAATGTGACGAGACCAGATCGTAAGGCAGAATTAACATACCTGCGCCGCCACATGTAAACGAATTTCGTTTCTTACTAAGAAAAATATAAAATGAATTCAACCAAGTCGCAAACCAATAAACGGAAATTTATATTACGGTATACACGCGATACAACATTGTTTTTGAAGTTTTTTGTTGATTACGTATAAAATTGATTTTTTTTTTCATGTAATTGTAATTTTTACACATCCTGATGTTTTATGTTTTATTTTTTTTTAATGAAGAGATTTAGAACTACCATGGTAGGAATTTTGATTTTATCATCAGAGTTGACTCAACGCCTTATATTTTCTTAAATAATGTACCGATGGATTTAAATAATTTTGATACAAGTTAAAACTAGAGATCGAAAGGAAGTAACAATTCCATTGTCAAATCAGCTAATAAAAAAAGTATTATATGAACTTATATAATTTTTTTACTTATGTTTATATTTAGCTATTTAGACTATTTTGCCTAAAAATTAAAACTCAAGATATTGCTTAGTGCAAAGCATTATTTGTTTTGTTTGTTAATTGTAATGTTTTGCACTTTCCATTTCCATTGATAATCTTGAATGAATTTGCTATTTTACGACATATAACAGGAAACTAGTCATTACTATCTTAAATAATATATCACGAAAGAAAATATTATTATATAATTTTCGACGCCAATAAATTCAGTGTTAAAAAAAATTGGATTCTATTGGATTTGTCACCAACTTCAGACTTCTAGCCATAACTGGGACTCGGAGTATCAATACTTACTCATCTTTGGGTATAGTTAACTGGGATATATCTAAATAACTTCGTATGTTCAAATCACCCCTCTTCACATCGATTAGTGTGGCAAATCATTGAGTGTGATAGTAAAAATTACAAGAAAGATCTGAACACTACATTATTTGGGTACGTATGGAGTTATTAAGTTGACGGAAAATTCCTTGACTTGTTCTGCTCCTCTGACTTCCTTGTCCAAGAGCGGCAGTTTCGTGACGTGAAAGTCTTCGTAAAGATCGGCAATCTGATCTAAGTATTTAGTCTGGACCTGAAACAAAATTTTATGATAACTGAAATTGTTGTAGTAAGTATACGATACATTTCTCGAAAAGAACGAGTCTAAGAACAGTTCATTTTTGAGATTTAAAATGGATAAAGTCCAAATTTAGATAAACTGAAGGAGAAATCTATAAATCTTTCTTCTCAGTAAGAGTAGAAGATAAGTAAATGAGTAGGGGGCAATTGCTGTGTACCTGGTGTCTCGCGGAGCAGAGTGAGCACGGGGCAGAGTTGCTGCCCTTCATGAGGAGTTGGTTGACGATGATGTTGTGGGTGTCGATCCCGCAACGCGTCAGCTCTTGGACTAATCGTTCAGTCTCGTATAGCGATAGAAACTCAGCTATACAAACGCAGACAAAAGTGGTTTGTTCCTGCAGGAAAAAAGAAGATATTGGAAATATAGTTATTTCAATATTAACATTTTTACAGAAGGGTTTAATTTTAACAAAAAAATTGATTTGATTAAACACACCGAACATACCCATAAACAAAATAAATAAATATTTAAGATACCAAGTGATAAAAAAAAAATGCTTGTGCATAAAAGTTAACAATTTTATAACGTATTACAATTCATTATGATAGCCAAAATATTTATACAAACGATTTAAGGAACGAATAATATATTGATAATTAAAAAACCGAATAATGTAACTCACTCGATCCTTGAATTGTGTGTTAACTTGGTTGATGATGGCAAGCATCTCTTCGACCTTTCCTGTGAAGGAGTCTGCGTTGAAGTCAGCCAACCCAAACATGGCAGCCATTTGGTTCAAGAATGGAGCCACCTGCAGTAAAAGTGTTCAGTCAGATATATTAGTATAGTATATTTTTTTAAAAATGTATAAATAATTGTAACTTTAGAAACGAAAATATTATTTGAAATTTAGTATGGGACAACGCTACCTTAAGCTTTAGTCGCAGTAGTTTTCCGAGGCCTTTTTCCACTACTTGGGGGAAGGAGAGGAGGCGCAGGGTGTGGCCAGTGGGCGCCGTGTCAAACACTACTACACTGAAGTTCATACCCTTTACCAATCTGAAAAAATCATACACTTATTATAGTTAAAAATCAACACAAGTGAAAGAAGTTTTAATAATCAAAATAAGGAATCTAGAGCCACTTGACAGATATAAGGGGTTACGGGTGGGAAAATGGAATAGAAACGATAAGAAGTGGCTGCAGCCATGTCTGACTAACGTATATAAGGATTCTGATAGTTGCAAGCCACTAAACTTCGCTCATCTCTCTTCATTAGATTATGTATTTTAATATCAAAGCTTACTTCATAACTTCAGCATAGCTCATGGCTTCGTCTATTCCTGGAAAGGCCCCCACTATTTCTTGCATTACACCCTTGCCGAGTTTCATTGCTTCATTTTCACCCTCAAAGTATTCCTCGGGGAGTTCGTTGAGGCCAACGTTTGGGTCTATCTCCATGGCAAAGAGATTTTCAAAGCCCTTTACTTTTGTGGGAATCTAAAAACACACCAATCAAGTTCAGAAGGAATATGCGCTTTTGGAAGAAATGGAGAGAATATTAATTTTTTTCACAAATCCTCAAAACTCTAATCACCATTTCCAATGAAATCCCACATGTGGTTTTTTTATACAACAAAATATTTGGTCACTTATCATTACTCAACATTAACTTTTTAATGTTTGTTTACCGATTTCACGAACTAAACATTATATTATGGTTCAATATTGTTAAATAGCACAGATAAAGAATTCGTATATGCTTGTATTTTCACAGTTATAAAATAAAACTATACATGAAAAACTGTATCTAACCACTCTCTCGTACTAACTAATCCAAATCGACGATACAAGAGGTAATAAAGTTGAATAACCACATAACGCGAAGATAATATACCTTTGAAAACTTCTGATCAAAAGCATCAGAGATATTATGGGCTGGATCCGTAGAAATTATCAATACAGATTCTCTAACTTTTGAGAGTTGTATGGCGAGACTGCAGCTAAAAATTAAACAAAAACATTACATTGTCTAACCACTGTTATTGAATTGTGACATTTTCGGATTGCCAGTACGATAGGTTATATTGTCTACCTGCAAGTTGTCTTTCCCACTCCTCCCTTTCCTCCAACGAATATCCATCGGAGAGATTTTTGATTGATAACGTTTTCTAAGGAAGGCTCTAGAGGCTCAAATTCCAATTCGGATGTGTCCATTTTTATGTATTATTATTTTCGGATTGAAACGACAAATTTGGAGCATACGTCGTACCAAAAAGAAGTCACAGTCTGGGAGCAAACCAACCAGAGACAACCACATTGACAAAATGTCAAGTCTTCAAATGTTGCTACTTTAAAAAATAAACGTGCTTACAAGTGCTTAAATTAATATTAGTGTTGTCACAACTAATATTAATTTAAATAAATAAATACACATAAATTTAAATAAAAATATTAAACTAAATTCTACAACCAAGGAAATACGAATGAACCAAAATATAATTAAAAAAAAAAAATTAATCAGTAGATCCATTTAAATCATTTCATATACTGTAAAAAAAAACAACATATTGTGAAAATTAAATAATCAGTGAAATTTCCATAACATTTTTTATATAGCAGCAGTAATTATTTAATTTTTCTGTTTTATTCTTTTTATCTTTTAAACTGCACTTTCTAATATTTCTTTGTTAGACATTAAATTTTTTTATGCTCTTTAAACTTAAAAAAGATAAAGGTTTTAAAGGCACTATTTTGTACTGTAATATTTCCTTAGATGTTTTGATTTCAGTAAGTGTAAAGTAAAGCACACATGCAATTTACTTCTTATTTTCAGGTGTCTATTAAAAAATAAAACGCATTATAATTTTTTTAAATTTTATGTGGAATATGGGAATACATACACATTCTTATAAATTTTCGCTAACAAAAACTATCAACTTGAAAATATACACAAGTTTGAAGATTTAAACAGGATTAAAACATCATTTCATATAAAATTGAATGAAAAAGAAGAAGTAACCTTTATTTACATTCAATAGATTGAGTGAAATAATTTCAACAATAATAAACAATGTTGTAAAAGATTTGATATAATTCTCCTAACACAAGAATATAATACTTTATCTTAAATTAGAAGAGCCATTTTATACTGAATCTAATTGATCAATTTTCAGGAATCTTGAAATCTAAAGTATCAGAATGACTATTACTGAGATGATTTTTTTATCTTCTGAATGGAGATAAAAATATATTATGAACAAAAAAATAATGAGTTACAATTTTGTTATATTAAAATTGGTATTTTTGGATTTTGTCAATCATTAGATTCAATACAGAATAGCACCACTACAAAGATTGAAATATTCTATGACTTATACAGGCACCATTGTTAAAAGTTGTCGTAAGGTGCCACTGGTCATCTAAATACAGACTACATGCACAACACCCAATATTATAATATGATTTTAGAGTTATTTATTTTAAAATATGACTAAGTTTTTGTATTTACGGCATGCAATAATAAAAATCATGTTAAAATAAAAGTGAGTGAAACTTTTTAAAACTTTGATCCAGAAGTTTTGACTGTCTCAATCTCCTTAGGACAATTAAAATTTACTAGTTAAATATTTTAGTTTTAAATATTCTTTTTAAAAAATATCACTCAAATTAGGCTTTAAGAATGAATCTGCATAAGAAAAGTTCTACATCTTTAAGGGATTGCTTTCAGTTTCAACCTAGAGCCTTATGGCTAGTAAGCAGCCGTGCTGTTGACGCAAACTGATGACGCAAAAATACTGATGTGAGTAGAAGGTTTGAATTACAGAAAATGCAACAATAATTAATTATTTTACAAGAACACAAAAGCGAAAGTGCATTGTACGTTTTCAATTATAATAAAACTGTATTTGTTATTGTATAGTTATTGCTCAAGTTAAACGTTATGCGATTTAAGAGAATTCATTCTGCTAATTTTAAGTGCTAACAGTTCTTGAATGCATTATATGAATGCGCATTATACATCGATCCATAAGAGTTATGTTAAACAACTAGTAACACAAATATAAACTAGATAATGAGAAGTTCAAATCAACAACGGTACAACAGGGTGTACATCTAGTAAAATAATACTTTGTTTATCACAATATGTTAAAATCTATAACAAAAAATAGTGGGACGGTTAGACAAGACATAAACCAATAAATATAGTGTTTCAAAAGTCACGGGTTCACTCCAAAACCGGAGACAAGATATTGCACATTTTCCAAAATTAATTTTACTTTAGTCAGGATGTGACATCTAGTCTCTTTTTTTCATATAATGCCACGACTCTCAAAACATCATATTGTAGTAGTGGTTATTCTATCAGAGCATGCGGACACTGCAATAATATTATTATTTTTAAAAGGTTCAAAAACAATTTTCCTTAAAACTTTATATATAGATATAAAGGCTCTCTGGATAATGGAAGTTGATAATGTGCAAAGTGTTTTTTGTTGTTTTCAAGTTCACAATGTCCATTTTTTCTCAGTGTGGTCTGCACGCCACTGATGTGTAGCAAGTTCATGATTAACAGTATAATAAAAGAAATTAAAGTCTTTGATAACACCAATAATTACTAGGAAGTATCAATATTTCTATATAATTACATTTAAGATAACTCTTAACAATATACATCATTATCTGCATTTCCAGATATTATGAATCGGTTCCAGTAGAGTTGGATGAAAAAAAGGATCGTTTCTATTATTCAATTTTTTTTCACAGGTCCCATTTGATCTCTTATCGTAAAGTAGATCCAACTTATGTTTCTAACGAATACAAACAAAACATGAGGTATTTGCGTAGCTCTATACACTATTGTGAGAATGTACGTAGAGTGACATGCTTACATTTAAAGGAGTATAATACACAAATAGATACAACTACAAATTAAAATTGACTAATTAATACACAGTGCAAAGTGTGACTAGAAATATCTGTATCAAAAAATTAAACCTCGGTGTTGTAGACTTTCTCGAAAGGCATTTGGCACTTCGGTCAATTTAAAAGATAAATTAAGCAATAAATAAATATTAATATCTAATATACAATTATGAGGTTGACTAGATTGATATAACAATATATGAAGAGCTGCAGAATAAAAGCAGACTTCCACTTTTTCTATTACGATTGTTAACCCTTATCAGACACTAGCATTGTTGTTGTAGGTTGTAGTTCGATCTAAGAATCTAACTCGCAACCGTTAAGTAATACTAGCAGTAAAACCTTGGACTGCTGGTAATACTTGATGCACAATAAACTAAATTAATTGAAAATGCCTGGCAGAATTTTATAAATTGGAAAATCTGCCACGAGTCTTGTTCCGACATTTTAATTTTCTTGTAAAATTAATCTCTGTGGAAAAGTGGTCTTATTTTCTGCAGTTCCTCACTTGTTTAAGTATAGTATAATTTTTATAAGAAGACAGCAATGGAGAACAGATTTAGAGACTATCAATAATTAATAATTAACAAGGTAAAAGTTAACCTCTATATAAACACGCATTTACACCTTTAGTTTGTAATAATTGTAAGTAAAATATTACTTGTATGATACATTGGATAATATGTACAATAATTGGATTTAATACTGTTAAAACACGGAAGATTATGCTGTTCCATAGAATATATAAAATAATTTAACGGTTAACTCAGTCCCATTGCTAATGAAAGACTACGCAAATCATAACATAAGATCTTCAGGCTTTGGCGGCTCTTACTATTTACTTACTTTCATGGTCGTAATGCTGTTTCAAGTTTTTTTAATTGTTTCAATTTTGGTACGGGACCATTTTCAATATTTTTTTAATTGAAAATAGCTAATATATTGACACATAAATCAAAACTTGATGCATGTGAACACACACGATAATAGGTACATTTAATAGTTTTCCTTTTCCTCTTGTCCCTATGTAGTTTTAAAACAAACGAACTCAATTGATGCACTTTACCATTTTAAGAAAATAGTGATTATCGCATGTTACGCATTTGAAATTCAATTATGTACAAACACGCTATATATCTACAACTCTCAGGTATCAACAGCTATAAAGCTATTGAACATTGGTGGGTTCGCTTTTTCGCATGTAAGAGGTCATATGGTTAGTTTTATTTGCTTCATTTTATATATTCTATAGAATGAACAGACTAGAAACACAAGCAATAAATGTTTATGAAAAATGCAGACAAAACGTACAGTGATTTTTTTAAAACCGCAAATATTTTAACCCTTTTAATCTCATGTGCTGATATATCTATAAATGGTTTATATTGCTATTATCTTCATTATTTATTTAACTGGCATTGTAAATAGAATTTCATTACAATTACTAAGGTAGTGGTGTCCATTTGCAGGTAATAAATAACGTTTTCAGTATAATCATAAGATTAAAAACGTTAATTATTTCGTACGTTCACAATACTATTCAGGTTTGAAAAGTAATCTAATACCGATAAACGTTAAAAGTTAGGGATACGGTAGGTTAGATCCTGGTCTACTCGTCTGCTCTATGATTCCTTTACCAAACTTCAATTCAAGAAAATCTCTCACGTTATTCGGACAAGGCAATTGCTTCCCAGCAAACTCTATACTCGACATAGGGTGAAGGAAATGATCAGGAAAATCCGACTGGTGCTCTACGAACCAGGCTTCCTTGGTCATGACTCCGTTCTTCTGGTGGAACGGCAGGATGTTAACATGCAGGCGGTTGTGCTTGCTGAAGAGAACTCGGTAGTAGTCTCCCTGCGTTGCCTTTTCCCAGAGGAAACCCTGGGGGTCCAGAGCGCCTCCCCGGTTTGAAGCTCTTACCAGCCACTGCACGCGAGGTATGTCCGTTTCGTGAATTCCCATCTCAAGGTTCGAGGCCCATGGAAGGATATCTCCCCTATAATGAAAAAACACATGTCAATTTAATGTGAATATGTGTGTGATAAAGTAAATCTTCGATACGATAGTTATATGAAATGTTGGCTGCAATCTGAGTGAAAAACGTTTGAACCAGTGGTGGAACTTGCCTCATGATCACTAAGTTACGGCACTCTATAATGAGAGCCACCGTACTAAGTGCGATTTTCACTAATCGACATCACCGCTATATTTATGTATACAAATATAATGCGATGAAATGTTTTATTCATTGTTTACAAATAAATAAAATTACCTACCTACATGAACAAAATATCATGTAAAATATAGCGTGTAAAATGTATGGTAAAAAAAATACTAATTTATTCAGTTAAAATTTTTTAAGAAATATTTTAGATCAAGTAGAATCAAAAATTTTAACGGTGACATATTGTATTTCAAAATTAAAAAAAACATTAACTTTAGATAGCATTTCATAAAATGAAGAGTTGGATATGATATTTGATATACCTGCGCACGGCTCCCAAGAGAGTGCCAGCTTCAAGCCACACGCGTGCACCGGCTTGTTGCAGCACCGCTAAGGCGTGGCGGAGTGTGCGGCGCAGGTGAGCCAGACAGCACGGTGGAGTCCAGCGCCCTTGTGCCAGGTACGATGCTGCCCCCACCACCGCCGGGAAACAGCGCTGATGATAACAACAACCTCATTAACTTTAAGTATAATCTTTAAGGGCCATGTTGAATATTCGAGTTTTTTTGATCATTTTCTGGTCGATTTTGCGAAAAATTGACTGCACCAATCAAAAATATTTAAATGCAAAAAGTTTGATACATCCCTTCTTCCGAACACAATATATTTTTATTTCTTATAAATTTACTTTAATTATGATAAATATGTGTTTTTCCGATTGAAGTGTAGGAATTTGAGATTCGTCCGGCATATTTTCCAAGAATCCTACACATTTAAAAGTCTTTTTTTCAATTGGAATTAAAAGATTAAATATAAACCATGTGCGCCTTATTAATTTAAAAATTAAAAAAAAAAAAATCTTTATCAAACTTTGGTTTTAAAAAGTCGTCATTTTATCCAATTTTTCAACATCTTCAAGATTTTATTTTACCCTGAAAATGGACGTTAATTAAATAATAAAAAATAGATAAATATAATTTAATATTTTTTTAATACTCTGTAAGAAAATCAACTCTATCAATAGAATAATAAACTAAGAATTAAATAAATCAAATGACACGATTTCTCCAGGTAAAACGGTTCTTTATTATTCGGTCAGAACGGAGATAGCCTCCAAGCGAGCATGACGCCAATTCGTTTCTCGGTATTTAAAAATCGTTATTGGTTGATTTATCGCTGTACAAGGCTTGACATCTATTAAAAAAGATATTTAAGCTCATCATGTCACTTTTTAAACATTAATTGTATTAAATTTGTGCGTATTTTGCGAGTAAAATACAAAAATGTATTTTATTTAAAAATCTACTTAGAATATTTGTGACGTGGTCAGCCATGCTTGATCCATAGAGAACGGAGCAGATGACAGCTTAGGCTACTGTGCTCGTTTGTCGTTGTTAGTATTGGCAACATTGCATTGAAAGCATGTCTCTCTCTAAGATGTCAATTTGGCAACATAGCTACTTTGTACAAATGACAATTTCGACACAGGAGCATTTGCGACCGTAATACCCGACCCAGTGATACTCAACATTTTTTTTCTTACAAGTCACACATGCAATATTTTTGAGTAATGGCTTTTTTCAGGCAATTAGTTAGTGGGGACTTGGTTTTACACTTATTTCCCATGTATTAAATCTTAATCTTTAAAACCTAAATATATCCAAACGCCTATTTCAAATTTAGTGTGATATTGAGATAAAACTTTTTTATTTTAGAAAAATCGGGTTTATAATTGCTACACACTACTCTCAATACGTTATCAAGGTGAGAATCAGTAAGTCGATTTCTATATACATTTCTTGCATATTTCACTTTGGAATACGTGTTTCGGGCTGGAGGTTGAGGATGCCTGGTCTAACAGTCATTGGTCGTGAGATCATAACGAAGTCTAACCTAAAAATTCATAATTGCATGTACAGTGGCGACGGACAGTTTGTGACAAAATTCAAAATGCCAAGAAAATACTCGCTTTCATATACATACTAAGAATCCAAAAGCGAAACGAGTAAATTTATTTTATATATTACTAGTGTCTTGTAAATCAATCGATTGGAGGAAAAATAAGAAAACTGTCGTGAATAATCATCTTGTCAGTTAGTAAATTCCTTCTTTTTTTAGAATTGTGTCCCTTTGATAGATCGTCAACACCTGATGGAATTAGTGGTGATAAAATTGTGGAAGTAAAATATCCACTATCAATATCGGGAACAAGTGTTGAAGAAGCAATTCTCAACAAAAAATTAAAATTTTGGAAAATAGATAAAAAACAGAATATTACTATAAACGTCCACCACGAATGGTATTTTCAAGTACAAGGACAATTGCACATTACTAAGCCTCCAATGAAGAGAGGCACTGGATGAAGAAGAAAAGAAATAACCTGTATAATGTTCAGATTTCTGTCCAGTGTCATATATTTGTTCAATTAATAATAAATAAATGTTTTTGGTGAGATGTGTGTTTTCATTATATATATTTGGGCCTTTTTATTATAATTTACATACATATGTCTAAATAAATATATATATATATATATATATACATACATACATATAAGTATATATATATATGTATATATATATATGCGTGTATATATACATATATATATTATATATATATATATATTTATATATGTATTATGTCACTTTATTTTTGTATGTTGAAAACTGATTTTTTTAGAGTATTGAGTATTTATTAGAAATAAAAAAAAGCTTCCGTTTGGAAGAAGGGATTTATCTAACTTTTTGCATTTAAATTTTTTTGGTTGGTGCATTCGATTTTTCGCAAAAGGTACGAGAAAATGATCAAAAAACTCAAATATGGAACCTCCAACAACGGATTTTGACTTCAGTGTGAATATTTATATTTCTTGTTTGGAATTTTTTTTGTAAAAAGGTAAAGTAGTGGTCGATTTATTGCAATTTTACTGAATTCACGCAAAGTTTACAAAAAAATCCCATGGAAATGTGGCTTTATAGCATAATTTCAATAAGTTAAATATGACAATAATTATTTTAAAATGTTTATAAATATTTATTCCTTTTTGAATATTTGAAAAGAAAAATCAACAATATAAATTTATTAAATATTAAAAAAAAAAAATTCTTCTTTGATAATTGACCATAAATAACAAAACTTAGTCCAACTAGAACTGTCATTCAGTTTCCAATTGAAAGCTACGCTAGAGACCTCTGGTGTCCGGGTTGGTGAATGAAAACGGAATTTTTGAAAAAGTAGCCCTCTTAATACTATAATACATTGGGAGAAAAAAGCCTATCTCAAATATGTAAAAGAATTAGCATTACAAACCAAAATGAATAAGTTTATCAATCAATTGCATATGACTGAAGTCATAACCATTTTGAAATTCAGAAACCAGTGCCTTAAGACGGTTGGAGTCCAGGGGATATCATCTCTCAGGGCATGTTTACACAGCTCTACTGCTTACATTGTTTTATCAGATTCAATAGAATGTAGCATGTGCTGGTTTTGATACTCACTCAAAGAGCGAGTTACTGATCAAAAAAAATGTATTCTATGAAGAATTAGAGGCTGTGAGACACGTCAAAAGAAAATTCTGAGCACTAAATGAGTAGCTTAATATGAGGAGTGTGAAAAAGTGTACCTCTGAGTCTCTGGTGCACCCATGCCACTCCACACTTCCACTTTCTCTGACGACTTTCTTGATCCCCACAGCCTGGTACAGCGCTATCCTTCTGTTGCTCTCCAGAACCCTCAGGTGCTGCTTGGCGGGCTGGGATCGGAACAGAGCTCTGCCGTCCGAGAATGATAAGTCTGGAAGAATGTGTACCTGAAATAATAACATTAAATATAAAGAATGTTAAATAAAAACATGTAACTGTGGTAGTGTTAAGATGGCATATTGATGGCAAAAAGACAAAAAAAAATTAGAAAATATCTTGAAATTGACATCTTGATGCAGTCTTATTAATATTATAGATCTTGGGATTTTAGTATAAAATATTGATTCCTTTTCTATGACATTAAAAAATCCCTTAGTGATATAAATATGTAAGATAATCAATACCACTGTTCCATTTATCAACCCATTCTGTACCATGAAAGAAAACAGTTGATCAATAGCAAAAACCCATGATAATAGTAGTTAGACCAGAATTATTTATAGAGATTAATAGTATACAAGTTATAAATTTACTTTTATTTTCTTGGGAACAGTTTGGAGGTAGAGAGCTTCCGGGAAAGGCAGCATGAATGGCCTTGGAATTTCTCGAAGAACATCTGTGGCTATGAGTAAAGCGTGCTTCCCTGATACGGAGTCGCACGTCTTTTCAGCTTTGGTTGATTCATATTTTATAGACCATTCTTTTAAGTTCAGATCCATCGTCTGACAATTCAGGAACTTTGTGCTCGAAAACGGTACAGCAATAATCGAATTTTCCTTCTTGCTGATATTCGTTAGCATCTGTTGAATTATCTGTCGTGATGCTATTCTTATAGAGTCAGGTATGAATAGAACATACTTGGTTTTAATGAAAGTCAAAGGATTAGAATCCACGGAATTTGACAGTAAGTTAACCTCTAAATTGACTATTTTAATGTTTTTTAGTGTCGTGTTAGGAACTGCGAACTCAAAAGTAGGATACGGAGGACTTTCTGAGACGATGACGACTTGGATGTTAGGAATAAGCGTCATGATGGATTGGAGAGACGGGGCAACGTCATTTTCGAAATCTTCAAACTGCCTCAGTACAATGGTGATCATCTTCGTGATGTGCCTGTTCGGAGCCTTGGATGGCTGGGCGGCAGGCATTGCCGTGATAGGAGTAATTGGCGTTTCTTGCCATGGGTAATACAATTTCCATAGTAAACATAACAGCGCTATGTTTATAAACACTATCAAAAAGGTATAGCGACCTCGACTTTTGAATACTCGGAACCGCATCTTGGGACGCTGTCATTAGTGATACCATTGAAAATTATTGAAGGGTTTGATAAAGTAATAAATTACTTCAAATATCGAAACATTTGATCTGACACTTATCGCAGGGCTGCCGTGGATTTTTTAAATGTTTTAATGTTGCTAGGGCAAATTGATTCCTTCCATAAACAAAAAGTGCAAATATTTCATTATTGCTTATGATTGATTTATGTCAAAAAACTCAGTAATGGCAATTTTTATAATCAATATGACTTAATTATTTTCCATAAAGAAAAGCCAAATTTTATTGATGTAAAAAAATATTTTAAATGATCATGGTTCAATATGAAGCTTTTTCTAATAATAATTGTTACATCCAGTTTTGTTGCATTCAGCATATTTAATGTAGGTAGTTTGATATGTTAAATATTTTGATACGTTGAGGCGTGTATTTTTGATCTATTGTATTTAATTAATTAATTGTTCTAGAGAATATTGATCTTAAAAATAAAAAAATAAATTATCCACTAGTTAGTTATTATTTAACCCATTTTTGGTAAAAGCTTTTGAAAAATAATAAAACAAATTTACATATTTATTTATTTATTAAGATAAGTAACAATTTTTCATATTTTTATTTAATCATCTTCAATTTTTTCATCCACTACTTCTGGAGCAATAGGAGGATCTCTTACAAGACTAAGAAGTTTTGCTAGCTTCATTTCTTGAAGAGTTTTCTGATCAAGGCTCTGTTGCTTTTTTGGAGGCTTACACATTACCCTCAAATTTGGAGATAGTTTTACCAAGTGTACAGTTCCCCTAAAAAAATAAAATAATCAATTACGCCCTATAATACATACTAGAAGAAGTTAGTAAAATATTTGTATTAATTAAAAAATACAACGCTTTATTGAATTATTACATTTTTGGATAATAAAGAAATGATATTTATTAAAAAGTGAAGTGGAATAAATTAAATCATTAATAGTTAGATAAATATAATTTTTATGCTTACTTTGAATCACCACAAAGAAGAATTGGAAGATTGGAATTGAAATCAATTCTTGTCAATTTCTTGGCTTTCTTAGAAACTATACTTTGCACACAGATAGGTTTATATTTATTGACATTGAGATCAAACACATAGGCCTAAAAATGAAAAAATAATATTGTAGAGATATTCAATAAATATTTGTAACATTGAAATAAGAGTGAAAATACTTTTCCATCTGCAGTAGCAGCAGCAAAGACAGTACTCGAATATGGAGCCCATTTCACATCTCCAACACTGGATCCCAAGTCAAACATGAACAAAGGTTCACTAAAAATAATAAGAAACTTTGAAAACACACACATTCAGCTATGTACAAATACCCGAATACTGTTCAGATATTGATAATGTTATCTACCTGCGGCCATCTTCCCAGATTTTAACCCGCCAGTCAGCTGAGCACGTAGCAAACACTGTGCAGTCATATTTGTTGTAGTCGATGCGGTGTACTGGCATGTGATGGGCTGGAAGGGTTGTCAGGTAGTTGCGAGAGTATGCTTTGGAACATTTGTGAATGAGACCTTCTTCAGTGCCCACGAGGTACACGTCAGCCAGTGATGGATGGAAAGTGATACAAGTACCACAACCTTAAATAAAAAAGCAACAAACAAAACAAGAGATTAACTATTTATATCACGCATACTTTTAAAAGATTGTAGTTGCATGCATTGTTATAAGTTGTTTATCATTTGACTGAAATAGGCTTGAGTTTATCAAATTACCTTTAAATTCATCTGTAGGACTGTGGTAACCTTAAACTAAAACCTCTTCACCATGATAATAATGAATGAAATGAATACCTTTAATTGGTAGCAAAGTTCCTGTTGGCCCCGGACTTGGCTCTGATGGTAATAGGAGATGAATGGCAGTTGCAGCTAACAACTCTCCGGGAAGAACAGCCCAATTTGTGACACGACCATCTCCAGATACCGAAAAGAAACTGCACTCTCCGTCAGCTAAGTCAGGACCCCAACGCACCTATCCAATAAAATCCAGTATAATCTTTAAACGCTACCAGCTCTTTTTTGTCAGCTTGGCAATCACTATAATGAAAATAATTATTGTGATAATACCTCCCATACAATGCTGCTATGCTTTGATTGTACTGAATCACTTTTGTACTGGTAATTCTTTTCAGTTACAAGTTGAGTATTATAAACACAAACATTCCCATCATAGAGTCCTGAAATTATCATTGAGATGATTTATACATAGCCGCCTCTTTTTTGCTGATGGGCATTTGAACAGGAGTTTATGTTTACCGAGACTATTATATACAATTCAACATATACTATAATACAACATTATCGGAAGCAGTGGCTCACAGTTTCATATGAATGTTATTAGCATATTTTAGACTTCACTTACCAATGACTACAAGGTATGGATATTTTTTATGAATGTCTAAAGATACAACAGCAGAATCTGTTATAACAGCATATTCAGGATATGATGGGTTCTTAGTTGTAAACAGACAGAGGCATCCTTCCTTTTGAGTGTTCATGAAATCCACTTTAATAAATACTGTTAGTACTTTCAAAGCAAATCAGTAAAATATGAGTATATTGGTAATTCTATTTAGCTTACAAGAACCGTAGCTGACAGCGAATAGATCGTAATAGTAAGGGTTCCACAAGACTGCTGTAACAGAACTGTTCCGCATCCGTTCATAAGAAAACTTCCAGAGCGGAAGAAGCGATCCATCGCCTTCTCGGAATTCATCAGATGGATCCTCCCAATATCTGTAGTCATGCGCTGAAAGAAATTAACGTAATTGGTAGGTGATGTGTGTGATTTATGTTCTAAGTGATACTTGGGATATGCATAGTATCACTCAGGTTGTGTATTTACTTAAATGCACGGTAAAAATTGTGTATTTACTTAAAATATTGTAGGTGTTTTACCAATATCATCGTATATGTTCTGATTGACCAATCTTTCTAGAATACCCCAAGCCTCTCTCGAGCGTTCCTGCACCTTTTCTTCATGAATTTCTTTATCTGTCTTTTCCTTCAGGCTCGGAATTCTTTTTCTTCCCTGAAATGGAAAGAAAGAAAATAATTTCTATTTAAAAAGAATACCCTCCTTAAAATTTCAATGTCTGATGCTATGACTGGCTTAGGTTTCGTAAGCATATTTTAAAAATAGCTTATTTGTAATATATATCATAAATATGGTAATTTAACCTTTTTAGCCTTGTCTCCATCTTTTTCCTTCTCTTTCATTGCATTATCTTCTATGTAGTAGTCATAAATTATGGACTGAAGAGCTGTGGCGGAGAACGTAGCTCGTGGTGGAGGTACCGTTTGTGTTTCAACACTCTGAAACAAAATAAATACTGTTATAATGACAAAGACTCGTCTAATTGACTGATTAAGAACTTGATGAGATTATTTTTCCAGCAAATAAGTTTCTATACTGGAGCCATTTTCAAAAAGAAAAATTTATCGATTACAATAATGAAATGTCAAAACATTTAAAAAAAATTAAAATCTGAATGGCCAAAATCTGCAAAACACAAAGAGATTTGTATTTAAAATAAATATCACTCACCCTACTGGTAAAGCTGGCTGTGAGAGCGGCGCGCTCGCAGAAGTTAAACTGGTTGGCCAACTTGCGTATGCGAGGCAGCACTTCGGGAGCCTCCCCTTCATCATCTGCGACAGCCTGCTCGGAGTCTGAACCCGCTCCTTCTTCAGCTGCCACGGGCTCCTCCACTTCCGGCTCTGGTTCTTCTTCAACTTCTTCCACTAAGTGAAAAATAATCCAATGATCTTAAAAGTGATAGCTTGCAGTGTATTTAAATATAAAAAAGTTTAATAGGTTAAGAATTAAAATTACATGTGAATTTGTATTTGTAGTAGAATTATCCTTAGTATAAATAGATTTTCATTTCTTAAATTATATCTTGAATGTATCATTTCATAAGGTCTTCACTGTGGGCCAGGCTGATGGCTTGCATATAACACGAGGAACGTAGCCACATCAGCAAGATACTCACAAGGACTCGGACGGTAGACATCACATATTGTTTCCTTCTTACCTTCAGGTGCTTCTTCGTCTCCGCCGCCCTCTTCTTCTTCCTCCTCCTCTTCTTCTTCAGTGGTTTTCTTGGCTTTTTGTTTATTTGGACCGGAGTCATCCAAGTTCACAGCACCTTTGAACCAGAGTAGATGTATGAACACATGACTGCAGATTAATTATGTTGTCCCTCTGGGCCTGCGAATACAACAGACAGCAATAAAGTAAAGACTACAGACTTGAAGGTCCCTTCACTGACCATAACCAGCTGCGATCTGCGCGCGGGCTTCCTCCGAGTCCTTCCTGAGGGCGGTGCTCTGCTGCTTGTACAGGGAGTAGACCTTGACCTGCGCCGGCTTGGGGACGAAGGTCCCGGCTGAGAAGCTGTAGACGACTTCCTGCGGCACCCACCTCGGGTTTTCGCTGGTCAGAACACGCGTGAATTCTTCTTGGAGCTCCTTGAAATATTTTTATAAAAATAATACTTAGTATTGTTCCTACTTTTCAAGCAGAGTGAGGCTTCGTAAGCTTTTTACAAATGAGCAAATGGCACAGTGTTAGAGAAAACCAAAATGGACATTGAGTTTATTTCTATACAGTGCTAATGAATTTGTGATTTTAGTTTTAGCGCTATATCTCCATTTGTAATCTGCTCCAATATTTTCATTGCAAGAACTCGTTACGATCAACAAACGCATTATTTCTCTGTTCCTTATGGGCCAGCATGAAATTCTTCATAATGATAAGCCGCCGGAAATTCTGGGCATCACTGCTCTGGTGCCATCAAGGAAGTTTCACTCCAAGAACTTACCGCTTCCGTCAGTCGCTCCTGATCGTCAGGTTTGATGAGGGGCTTCGGAGCAGCCTCGAGGGCCTCGTCAGTCTCTCCCAGTCCCCCAGACTTGCTGATGCTCTTCTTGAACTTGGTGTCCTGCAGTCGAAAACTCAATCGATTACCAGGGAATTGGATATACGGCGATACTGTGAGAGAAAAGATGCCATGCTGGAGGTGGTGGAAATAGTGAAGACATGCTGACACTTGGAGAATAAATTGAAGTTTTTTGTGACCATGCTTTTAGTGAAAAAAGGTCGTATTATAAAAAAAAAAAATTCTGGTCCTTATCTGTTAAATGCTATTTTGAAATTCCCGTTGGAGATAAAATACGCTGTAATAAAAATAATTTATTTATTTTATAAATAAATATATATAATACGTATTTTTCAGACTGATGTATAAAATTTTGGGTTAATTGTATTATATATATTTAAAGTCAAAATAAATAAATAATTAACCAGATAAGACCATTAAGTACATACAGCCGCATGCGTCGCAATGCAATGCATGCAATCATAGAAAATAAATTGTTAATGGTGTTTTAGTAAATTATATTTAATTAAAAAAATATTGCTTGTGTTTAAAACATGCGTATGAAATGTTATTATCACAATTATCACAGAAGCTTGCAGCGTTGCCCTTTAGGAGTTTTATTTATAACCACTGTGATTGTTTTTAATACCTTTGGTTTACCAAGCTGCCACGTTTTTCAATTGAATCCGGTCGTTGATACATATTTTATTGCAAATCATTGTTCAACCCCATTGTCCACTAGGGGATGTTTTTACTTGCACCCGATGCTCTTGATTATCCGGACAAAATCGGACAGACTTTCACAAACTTGAAACAATTAAATCCATGATCGTGTTTATATGAGCCCAAAAAGACCTAAACACCCTGTTTAATTATTCTGAAGTTACCAATTTATTTCGTTAACAATTTTTTAATCTTTAAAATCTTTTTAAATTGTCCCCAAAAGCACTTTTAACTTCTCCTGAAAGTCCTGAAAGAAAACTCTAATATTATAAGAGACCACCAAATTTTGAATGTGAGTAAAGCATTATTATTTTTTAATACTGTTTATTTTCAGATCCAAGGTAGTGCAGTTGAATTTTTAACGCTTTGAAAACCATACATATTTTCGGGTTTCATGATGTAAACTCCTGAAGAAAAAAACTTTATTTGGGACAAGGTTTCTATAATTTTCTCAGAAACTAAAAATATCATTAAGTATACATAATTCTTAAGTCGATATGATATAACCTTGTGCATAGCCATGATTAATAATAGAGACATGGTTTTCTGGTATAAGTAAGTTTAAGTAATTTGTCACGCATATAATTTTTACAAGGGGATGGCCATGCAGCCTTTTTCTAACGAAGTTTTTCTGTATTGACTATTCGGAAGTCAGTTCTGGTTTACCTGTTCAAGACAAATTATAATAAATCAGTTTGAATAAAACTTGAATAATAAAAAAAAATAATCACGAAGGACATATAGTTTTTTAAAACTAACTCAACGAGATACTCATCGTACTATAAACTAAATGGAAAACGATTAGTCGAGTTATTCTCGGCATATTTATTTACGTTATCTGATAGGTAAAGAGTAAGATTGCGTAAATATCAGAACTATCAGATTACGCAAATAAATAACGTTTTTTAATTCATTAATTAATCCGATTTTTAAATGGGCAAGTGGTTTGAATCGAATTTGAGTTATCGCGGCTGTGCATTATTTATTACGCTTTTAAACTGTTTATTAACGCTTGCATCTCGCTTGAGGTATCTTACTCTTATAGAGTAGTGTAATTTATAAAGTTTTTACTCATATAATCTGAGTTTAAATATTTTCTCCACGTTGAGCCAAGATTTTATAAATTCCAGTTCACAGTGTTTTTTTTTATACCTTATTTTTTTTTTTCTTCACATTTCTGATGTTTGTAAAGAATCTGAATGCCTTTTTTCTTTACTACAAACCACGTAGTTGAGACATTATTATATAAATAATTTGAATGAGAAGACTTAATGCTATGATTATAGAAGAAATGGGGGTTGCAATGAGAGACACTGTGCCTCTAGTACAATATTTTTTCAGGATATTTCAAAGGGAAATACATCACAAGAAAGTCGGTTTCAGAGTCTGAATGTGATTCACAAATAATTAGCTCTCGTTTTGAAGAACTTTTGTTTCAACAACTAATTAATGGTTTTGCAAAAGTGCTGCGTGTATAATGATTTTCAATACGTCTTCTAAAATAAACAAAAAAAAAAAACTAAACTAATCCGTTTCGTTTGAGTTTAAAACTATATTAAATAAACTTTATTTCCGATATTTAACTGTGAATTCTATGTATAAATTATTAATTCGATGTAAATGAAAACTGTATATATTTTAGAAGAGGGTTTGCGTGTCAACTTGACATGCAATAAATTGCATTTTGTAACATTTGCTATGCATGATTTTCAAGAAATCATACAAACACTGCTTTTAATTTAACACGACAGCGTAGCAACCTGTCTAATATAATGTATATTATTTTACAATGATTTATAAACAGGTTTTATGCAATATATAAAAAGATTTTCAATTATATTTAAACCAGATTTAAGATTTAGTAACATGTTATCTTTGATGCAAAATGAAATATTTTTTATATTATAAAACTATTCCTAGCTAAAAGTAAAAACAGTTACAAAATCTAAAAGTAGTGAGTGCAGAGGATCATACTACAATTTTTCAAATAGTGGGTAATATTGCACACATAACTTAAATTGAATCGTCTACTAAGAGAAAGGATAGTTTAATACTGTCTTTGCTATGTGTGATGCTTGAAGAGAAGAAGAGAAATGTGTTTTAAACAGATGGGTCAAAAACATTTTTCTCCTCAGAATCAAGAAAAAATCTTCCCATTGGAGTAAAGAAAACAAGAGTAAGGATTTGTGTGTAGGAAACAAAGCAACTTGGATGTCTTTTAAATTTAATTAAGGCTGTAACTGCTATGAGTTACTTAAAATAAATAACAAGTAGCACTCACTTCATCATCAGGAGCACACACTGTCACTGACATATTAATAAATTCACTTGTCGATTATTCAACCGTGAATTAAAAAAAGTTCCTATATGTTCTTCATATCTTCGTTTTCCACGTCTTATTTATTGTCTAATAAGACATGACACGACATTCGTCTTTGACTGCGTGCAGAGAACTGGAAACGTGAAAAGTTTCCTACCCCCGAGGTATTCAACCACCCTCGGGTACATCCCCTCCGTAACGTAAACTAACTAACCCTCGTTTGCTGGGAGGCTATTTGTGTACGAATTATTTTAGTTTTTGTATAAAAAAAGCGGCTGGCTAATTGGGGCTCTGGTACTACCCGAAAGACAATTTCGTTTTGTCTGAATCACGATATTAATCAAAAATGAAATTGGTTTTGTATCTTTTTAATTAATAACATTATTATAATATATATTCGTTTCGTTTTTCAGGTGAATCATAGATCGCGTAAAAAGTAAAAAAAAACATAAAGAAATAGTAACGATGTTAATATTAAGGATCTAGGTCCCATAATCGAGTTTTTTTGATCATTTTCTTGTCCGTTTTGCGAAAAATCGACTGCACCAATCAAAAAAATTTAAATGCAAAAAGTTTGATAGATTTCTTCTTCCGAATAAAATATTTTTTTATTTCTTATAAATTTACTATTAACATGATAAATATGTGTTTTTCCGATTGAAGTGTAGGAATTTGGAGATTCGTCATGCCCCTTTTCCAAGAGTCCTAAACATTTAAAAATCTTTTTTTCATTTAAATATAAACCCTGTGCGATATATTATTTTAAAAATTAAAAAAAAAATATATCTTTAACAAATTTTGGTTTTGAAAAGTTGTCATTTTATCCAATTTTTCAACATCTTCAAGATTTTATTTTACCCTGAAATTGGACGTTAAGTAAATTAAAAAAAATATAAAAATATAATATATAGTTTTTTCAATATTCTGTAAAAAAATCAATTTTCGACATAGAAAAATAAAGTGACAATTAAATTAATTAAATGACGCGATTTTCCCAGTTATTTTGGTGTCCGATTGGACACCAAAGGCAATTAAAAGGCTGGAAGCAACTGCCTTAAGAAAAATTAAACAACATGAATTTACCTCCATTCTGTTGCTTGTGCATGGCTGCCATTCTGTTCCTTGAGTGTGTGTAAAGGATCGGTAATGGAGTTGTGAACTTGGAATGACTGTAGAGGGATGTGCTCTGGAAGTACGTGGGGGTCTCCTGCAAAAGGAGTATCAGATCTAATCGCCAGAGCTTTGTACAGAAAAGGATTATATAATAATGCTATTGAGCAGCAGCATGAAAGACCCGGGGACTCACGACACTATTTTTCACCTTAGAAAACCACGAACACTGGCTCAGCATGAGTATATGCTCAGTGAAATGGTGGCCAACCTCCACCTAATAAAAATATTTAGCAGTTAATTTATTAATCCGTGGAAGAAGATGGTCACAGCCAGTGAGTGACGCAGTAATTACTTCTATGGGGTTTGCAAAGTTCGCATTCGCTGTGGTGCTTATGGTGGGGACCCCCTTGAGGGAGAGCCTCCCGAGAAGCAGCCCCCCTGGTGGATCAGGCGACTTGGCCGTGCCACTTCCGCCGCCGACTCCGGCGCCAGCGGAAGTGTCGGCCTCGTGCAGAGTTGCCACAGTGAAAAAACAACATTTGTTCTCAACAAACAATTCAACTCTCCGTGCGACAGCAACACACAAATAGGTGAGATATACATATATCAGGAGTGGTTAAATTTTTTTAATTATAAGCGGTGGTCTACCAGCATAAAAATAAGTTTAAACTTCTCATAAAATAATTAGTTTGTGTGGGACGGGTATCAGATATAAGTACATATCAGACTGACGGGCGACTAGGAATAGTTACACGGTCGGTCAAAACAGTGGCTGTATAGAAGAATCCTCAAGATACCCTAAAGATACCATGGGTCTTGCGCAGAATGTGAGCTCTTGGCGTAGGTGAAGACGCGATAAGTATGGCATCCTCCAGCTGATTGTCCAAGGAAGGAAGTTCACGTGAATGCGGAATTTGCGGCAGTGGCTGGAGACTTTGGTGAGACTGGCCCAGGATAGAGACATGTTCGAAGAAATTATCAACAACCTCCTATGAGGGGAGGCAACAGAAGAAGAAGAGACGGGTATCAGATATGTGTACGATCGACGCTTTGGCCACCTCTGATATATACCATGTAAATCAGTGGTGTGTACATAAGACCTACTTTTTATATTAAAAATGTGTCGCGATCGACTTGTGGTCATACCCGTAATTGAAAATCGGAGAGTCCATGGGATACCCTTACTGAATGCGGAACTTACGGAATGCCCTTACTGCCACCATAACATGGTTCCTTAATTAGTGCTATATTTATCATGTTTCCAAATTAACCTCTAATCAGCTAAGATCGACCAAAATTGACTTCACGATAGACGTGTTGGCCACCCCTGATATATATATTTTTTATCATGAGTTAATAACAGTAGTAATTTTAAAACTTTTGTCTTACAGGTCAGATATCTTTAAAATATTGCTAAGTAGTAATATAAGACAATTACTACTTAGCAACACTGTATATATTTTAAATCGATTTGCTGTAGAAACTTGTTATTGAGATTTTTGTTTTGATACTATAATATCATATTTTTATTACATTGGTATATTATAATAATTTGATTTCAAATATTACGTAGAAATGTACACATATTTTTTACACTGTCATATCAAATCCGAAGTTATAAATTATAATTTATTCTGAGAAATACAACCTGAAGCTTTCTATTTCTCGTTTCAGAATCAACAATATTATTGACTCTAGTACAATAATATTGACAAATAGACGTGCAATTCGTATTCGTATAAAAACCTAGGGATTCCTGGCAGACAAATGTCGCATAATTTAGTCAAAATGACATCCGGGCATGCGACAGACACAAGTAATGTCTTTCCAATGAGCCAATGTCCGTCTGATTCAATCAACTGGATAATAGCGGATTAAACTGTGATGCAGCATGCAAAGTTTATAATATATCTTTCTACTGACATGCAAATACATCCTGAGTTATAAAAACCACTGTGCTGTATGAAAGAAGAGAGACCAGGTCTCATCTGACTGATTCAATCATTATAAATAAACTTATATCAATTACTAATATTTCAAATTTCTATACGTATTTCATTATCCCTTTATAGGTGATAACATGAGATTTTAAAGATTGTATACAGTGAGACAAAAACGCCAAGTAATGTCTCTTGCTTATGACATAAAATGAAAACCGTCATTCCTTAGTAAACGAAGAATACAAGTACGCAGCATTATTTGTAATTTAATGCTAATGATTATGTATAATATAATATAAATTGTATGCCACAAAAATTGCATTAAAATTATTTAAAGTATAAAAAATCATTAAGTTATGATGTTCTGAAAAAAATTTCATATCTCAAATGTGATATGAAATTTTTGAGTTTTTATATTACAGGGATTTGTGCGATATGCATGCGTGTATTTGGGTGAATAACTACACAAGAAAGACAGGTTTAATTTGTAATACTCTATATTTTAAATAAAAAAAATGCAATAACTAAATAGTTAAGAGACTATGATCATTTTAGTTTGTAAGCACTTGCGCTTTTCAAGGAGTTTTTCAGTTGGAAAAAGTCCGTAAAAGATGAAAAAAAAAAAAAAAAAAAAACGATCGTAATCTCCTAGTTATTTGACTATTCGCATTTGTTGAATAATTGCCGGTGAGTGATGATGAATGATTTTTAATATTGTGAACACAGCTGAGGTGTAAATATTTCATTTGAATAATTAATTTATTTTCATGAATTTTATATGTTAGCTGCTTCCATCATATGGCACAGCTTATATCGGCCTCATGTTTCAGTGGTTTGCATACTTGCTTGCCAATCGTGGAGGCGGGTTCGAATGCGAATGAGGCAATATCGTTATTAATTTACACAACAAAACTACTATTTTTTTTATTGATTACAACAAGACAAATACCACCAGCATAATACGTCATCTTTTATCAGCTTGTCTACTTGCTTCTTCTATTATATTTTTTGAGCTAAGGTATCTTCTGCTCGTAGAATAGTGATAAAACACTTGACAAAACTTATGGACAATTTTTTTTTTAAACGTAAGCACGGCGTTAAAATATTTCTTATTTCGTTTAATAGTCTTTAAATATTTGTTTTGCTTATTTTGTAGATTTTCATAGTAGTGTGGTTAAAGTGGGGATGAGCTCCTCGTATTACTTACGAAATTGCGGAGATTTGCGGCAATGGTGGAGGTCACTGAACGAATTGAAAACTGCTGAAAATTACAAATGATTGTACCAAAATACAACACCACATACTCAACATCACCACTGGCTTACTTTCTGGGTTGACAACAGCCATGGAGTCATACAGAGATCCTAACAGGGATAATGAAAAAAAATTGTCCACACAAAACACTCAAATGTATGTTTTGGACTATTAGCCGCTTCGTGGTCACTATTTCTACTGTATTAATAAAAATGCTTCTTTAAAAAAAGGATAACGTATAGTCTTCCTGAAATTTATTTTACAAGTTCTGGATATATAATAACCCGAAAACAGTTTGAATAAGTTGTTAAGAGGCTTATCGTCTATACTATCAGAGCTTAATAATCTTTTACTTGTAGTATTCAAAGTATAATTTACCCCCATTGGCATCTCTATATTGCTCCATTACAACAATAAATACCTTATTTTTAATGTTAAAGTACAACACGTAAAACTATTTAAAATGTTATTCAAAGTCCAAATTAAGTTAGGATGTTTAAAGATGAGTAATGTAAAGTACCTACAATGAACTTTATGTACAAGTAAATACAAGATAGATATACAAAATTGTTTTGTAAAGTATTAATTTAACATAAAGACTTCTAGAAAATCCGCAAAATGGTTTGGTTAAACAAGTTAAAACTTTACATTTTGTTTAAAACTACGTTATTGTAAGTTATTTAAATAATTTCGTTACATTTTACAGTCAAATGCTACATAAATTATAATAAATGACATCATCTACCAAGATCTAGAGTATTCTATAGCTATAAGCTATGAAACGATAATTTGATATCGTCCCTCTTCCTAATAATATCGCAATTATTATTATTATTTTATTAAGTATATGTATTCTAAAATAATGTGTAACTATAATATAACCATGTCTATACATATTTTATAAGCGTAATACTACACGACAGTAATTAAAGTCTACTTTAACGATTCCAACATGAATGTATGTTTATGAAAGTAATAGTATTGTACAAGTGGATAATGAATCATTGTGAGAATTATGTATATGATATTATAAAAATATTCATTCACCGAAATAAAGCACAAAAGACATTTTGCTAAGTTGTTGTAGAAAAATCACTCAACCGAGTTGATTTGATACGCAAAGTTCACTGAAATAACCAAAACAATCTATTTTATTACTCTCACTAATAGAAAAAGTTTAAAATATTGCGAAAGTTTCCCGCATGGAGATCATTAATATGTATGCTATATAATGAGGACTATTTTTTCAACGCCTGTGGAAAATTAGTTTTCCCAACAGATTGAAGCAAGTTTGTGTCTAAAATGGCGGCCCGCTTCTCGACTAAATATTGTTTTCTGGCGTGCCTGTCGTGTATGAAAAAACACATTCAAAAGAGTTGTAAAATATACGCAAGGCATATCCTTGTACCTTGATTAAATGTAGGAGTAGTGTTGTGAAGAATCGAATTGAATAATTCACTCGATGATGTCCACATATGGTATTGGTTAGTTAATTTTACTATATAATTTTACAAATATCCATCATCGCAATAATATTAAATTTTTATTATGTTTCCTCTGTTTGAAAATGCTAACAATAAAGGTTGGTTTAAATAGTTGATTGACAACTTCAATATCTTTATTGACATCAAAGTCGTAGAGAGTTTAAATATTCAAGTATTTGGGAAGCTGGTTGAATGAGAACTAGTAAATCAAAATGAGGATTGAGACAGCACGCAGTACATTTAATAATTTAAGGAAAGTACTGTGCTCAAATTTCGATGGGGATTCACCAAATGTTAAGTCGTCTCAGTTCTCCTTTATAGAGTCGAAGCTTGGACACTAAATACAGCTACTATGCGAAGAATTGAGGCTGTATAGGAGAATCCTTAAGATACCAAGAGTCTTGCACAGAATGCGAAAATAAAAAGAACTCTTGACGTTGGGGAAGAAGCGAAAGGTCTTATATTTTGGCCACATTTTTCGTAACAATAATTATGGCATCATCCAGCTGATTGTCCAAAGAAAAATTGCCAGATTAGTGAAACTGCCCCAAGATAGAGACATGTTCGAGGAAATGGTCACCAATTTTCTATGAGAAGAGGCAACAGAAGAAGAACAAGAAACTAGTAACACCAAAAAATAATAATTTTTTATCTGAAACTTAGTCTCGATTATCCGATACACTTATGTAAATCAATTTAACGTATATTTACCATTTTATTGGTAAATAGTAAAATCCCTACAGTATTGTATAATTCCTCGTTGTTTCATATGTAAATCGATTACTGAAATATTACATATATCCATGATACTACTTTTTAATTTTAAAAAATAAAACTAATACAACTAATTATTAAAAAAAAAAAACGAAACAATGCGGATCTTAATCACATTTAATAAATATAAATTTCCTCAATGAATTAACTTAAAAATTGTAAAAATAGCAATGCAGTATTCTGGTTCTTATTCTGATTTTAACATGCAAATGCAATTAGAATTCAGTTGCTGATACCGGCGAGGGTTACTTCGGTTAACTTTAACTGTCGTACAGTCAGCGTAATAAATCCGCGGTCGCAGTTAACCAACAGGAGTTTTAAGTGGGTTTACGACTGCTGGATGGCAAATCAAGAACTTTCAAGCAAGTCTTGTCAAACGTTGAACAGAATTCAAACCTGCTATTTATAAAAAAAACAATATGTATTTAGTTTTAAAAAAAAATTAACTACTTATTACTGACTTTAAACTGTAAAATAAGTATATAAAGTCTTTTGAAAGTCATTAAACTGATTATAAAGCGATGTTGCGTATCAACATAAAAAAAACAAACTTGCTTATTTTAATCGTTTTTTAAAATGAGGTTTAAAATATTTCACGATTTTAATAAAAATAAATACACCATAAGACTTTGTTTTTTAATTGAATAAATTTTGCAAATAAATATAATTTCTGGAATTTTAATTTATAAGTTTTAACTAAAAAATATGTTATCATTAGATTTCTGAATTATTGACGCGGCATGCTCGACACGCAATGTGAAATATATTTGATTCATACGCAAAATAATATTATATACTATAGAGACTAGAGAGAGTCGTAGTTTTGATTTATTAAATTTCTTACCATTGTAGCTTTGCAGCATTATCGTGTGGATAGAAAATCATATGAGAATATTAAAAAAATCTGCCTTCAATCCACCACGAGTCGGTAGAGTCGTGCACAGAATTGCCGAAGAAAGGGAACTTCTGACGATGGTAAAAAGGCGTAAAGATTGAGGCCATATTTTTCCGATGAAAAATCTAAATAAAAAAGTGGCATTGGAAGGAGAAAACTAACGAAAGTACAGACAAATGGATAAGACTGGCCCAGAATAAATGTGTTTTCAGTGAAATGGTTCCAGTGAAATGGAATGGAAAAAATAATATTTAGATCATATCAATATTTAAAATAAATAATTTGATATGTGATTCTTCCTATAAAACATGTTATTATGAATTATATTTGTAGAAAATCCTCTAGTTGGTAATTCATGACAACGGATAGTCTATTAGTCGAGAAACTCCCTTAAATCATTAAATATTTGATACAAAACATAAATACTAGTCATGCAACAATGCAGAGACGGATTGAGACTTTTAAATATGTAAATAAAAAAAAAATTTTTGACCACTTACGTTTTTATGAATTAACTTTTAATCGGTCTACAGAAATGAGGTATTTAAATATCGTTTATTGTTTAGTAAATATGCATTACTTATGGTTTTATATATATAAAAAAAATATTCAAAGCCTTTTATGAGGATCCGCATGATGATATGTGCGCTTTGATATTTCTGATATCTTTAATGCATATAAAAACAAGATTAGATGCACATTATAATAACAGGTTATTTATATTTTATTTTAGACACCAAAGTTTATCCTTTTCAGCCATTTAAAAATATAAAATCTAGTAGAACTATTGTGTGTAAATATATTGAAAATATCCCAAAAATCGACAGCTGAAAACATTTATGCAAATAATTTTTTCATAGTAAATTAATTTATTAATTTTTCAATATCATACAAGTTCATCGAAATATGAATAAAATGTAAAAAAATAACTATAGAATTCAGTTAAAAATAATTTCATCAATAAAAATGCGATTGTTCAAATAAAAGTTAAAAAAGCGATTTGTAATACTTGGAAATGGAAAAAAAGCATTTCGTAAATTTCGAAAAGATTTTATGAACTTTTTCGATAACAAAATAACTTTTTTCACAGAAATTTTCTCGCAAAAGAACACGCAATTAAGTTATTCTTTTTGCCAAAAACTTTTTTCTTCCTCATCAATCATTGTGTTAATATCAGAAATTTTACTGAATATTCGATTTATACACATTTATAATGTTAAATTGTATATGCTTAAATATATGAAATGACTTAAACTTCTTAAAATAATAAAAATAACAATATGGTTCAAGTTTTAGGGTTAATTAAAGCAAATTTTTATTGACGTTGAAAAATATAAATTGCTTCAGAATTCAGTCATTTTTACAATCTATAAACCTTCAAACTCCTAATAATAATAAAATAATTAATTTTATTAAAAATTTGGATACAGCGATAACACATCAAGTATTATGTATTTTTAAGTATTCGTAATTTTTAATTTATCAGACTTTTTCCAGCGTAAATATATTTTTACTATACTTATCCTTCCAGTAAATGTATCTTAGTTCTTTTTAATTTATATACTTTTTTTGATCTGCAATGGCAAAAATTATATGAAAAAACTACCCTTAACTATAATTGTGTGTAAGGGATTAAAATAAATTGTTAAATACACTTAGGTCTATCATAAAAGTTAAAAGACCACCGCCCAAAGTAAAAAAAGTCAATAAGTAATAATGTTTCCTTTATTTATTGAATATTAAAAATAATTAATATAATTATATTTATTTAAAAGTTTTTTTTACTTTAATGCATAACCGAGAATTGGTATATATTTCTTTAATTTTTATAATGATAAATAGAGATTTCGGTAGGTAGGATTGCATTTTATTATTTGTGTATTATATGAAAAGAAGTGTTTTTATTTAAGAATATATGTTTTTACCCAAACATAAATTAAACCAAATTTTTTTATACACGGTTTTAAAACAATTTATAAACGGTATATATAATACATCATTATTTGACCAATTTTACAGTCAATATTCAGGTCGGTGCGTCTATTTATAGGGGAAGTAAATATCATAGATTAAACTATTCACATTAATTTATTTAGCCTCCATGTTATCAAAGCCTACCCTAGCATGTCGCGTGGAAGGCCGACATTTGATAATATCAACACAACTATAAACTACATGTAATGATTTTTATCTAAGCTAAAAAAAAACCAAAGAATTTTAATGGGTATTGTATTATTTATGGCATGTTTACATCGAGTTATGGCTTGAAATAAAACAATACATTCTATTTATAACAAAATAAGACAGCTAAATAAAAAGCAAGTATATTATCATTGTGTATAGTTTTATTGAATGTCTCAACTATTTTTGGCATTTTAATAATTGATAAATCACAATTACGACTATTATTGAATAAATGATACTATAAAAGCAAAAAAATATGGGACATAAATTTTGGATTCTGGATATATATTTTTAAACGTATTTTTAGATAGTTGATAAATACGTTTTATTAATATCATATTTAAAAGTTTTATTTTTTTATAATATGATATTTTTTATAATAAAAAAAAAACTATTATCAAATAAGTTATTAATGTGAGATACAATCATATAGTATGCTTACCAATTTTGCCCCCAAATTGATTATAATTACGACAGGTATTCGAAACGGTAACGTGTCGTCTAAAATATTTAATTACGATATTCAACCCTCCCCATGGTGTCGCAATCCAGGACACCATAAAAACACCCTCCCCCCCCAAGTTTTCCATGTTAACTCGATGCAAGTATTTTCGGGTACAAATCTACCGACACGAAACTCATTAAATGCCATGTCTGAAGGCAATAATTATAATAATAACGGCAGATTCCGTGTCAGGGTGTCCCTATCAGCTGATGGGGGAACCATTTTCTTTGAGGAACTTTGCCAAAACTTATAATGGCGTCGATTTACTTCCTGGCCCGTAGAGAATTCAGAAGCGAAAACAGAGCACTTCCGTTATATTTTTACGAAAAAAAATTGTAAACAAGTGATTAATGATGATGATAAGTTAACGATTTATAGTTAAACGTATTTTAGTTAACATGTAATTAATATTGAATTTCTTATATAGTGAACGATTTTTTATTTAAACAAATATTAAAAGTAGTTAAATTTTTAACCTTAGTTAAAATTACTTTGTGTGGAAAAGTTTGTTTCCGCAAGCCATTTTGACTATGGATAATTTGTAGGCATTGTGTGTATTTGTATTTGTTGTGACTTAAAGTTAGTTTTAAAAAGAAAAAGGAAGTAAATCTAAAAGACCATTTGTATTTTTTAAATAATTTTTAGTTGAGTTTGTTAAAAGTATTGAAAAAAAACCTTTTTTTTTGTATGGAAGAGTTGTGTGAATATGGTATACTGATAGAGTAAAGAGTTAAGTTTAATAAAATTTAAATAAAACTCATTTTTAAAATAAACGTAGATGTATTATTTTGATTATAATTAAAATAAATAAACATTTATTAAATTTATAAAAAATGGTAATGAAACGAAATGGTGAAACGAGGATTGTTTCATAAATAAATTTATATAAAATCACCTTACAACAAACGCGGTATAAACTAATGCAAATATAATAAAACTATATTATTTTTTTTAAATGTTATTTAATATTAATTACAAACAGAAGTCCAATTTGTAATTTGGCATATATATCACGTTTATTTGAAATAATTTTTTTTACAAAGAGCTAGACAGAAAAATATGAAGTATTTTTATAATCTGTGAAGAGTGTTTTAAAATAATTACTCTATGTATTCAAATTATTTTTTTTAACGATCAATATTATATATATATATATATATATATATATATATATATATATATATATATATATGTGTATATATATATATATATATATATAGGTTTTGATTTCAAATTAATTAACACGACCTCGGGGAGACGAGCGATCTAATTTCTATCATATTGTTGCCATGGAGAGCGCAGAAGTTGGTTCGATATGTTTTATATTGCCACAGTATTATAACCAAAACGTGAAATTTAATAATGAAAACACAGAAAGACTCTAATAAACGTGTTCTTTCAATTGTTCAGCGAACAATAATAAAAACAACATACCACGCGATCTCAAAACTCACAAAAACATTACAGGAATAAAATATTTTATTACATCGCGTATATTTGCTTGTTGGAGAACAGTGTTGATAAAAAAAAATATATATGCAAGGTATAATATAAAATGATAAAATAAATAAATCAAGGTATACTGACTTTGGTTTTCATCGGTTTAGACATTTCGCTGTATTCGAGCGTGGACTCGGTGCAAAATGAAACACCTGAAATTAAAGTGGAAATGAGGAATTAAAAGTTTGCGTCGAGGGTCGGGGGAGGCGACTGCGCATGCGCCGGGATATCGACTTCCGGTCGCCTGGCAACGAGCCTCCGGGGCCCACCAGAGGCGCTGCCATTGCAACATGGCGACCGGAAACGTCACCGAAGCCGCCACAGCTGATTCCCCAACACTGAAATCACACAACGCACAGTGAAAGTTTCATCGCTTTCATCGTTTTAATATGAATCTAGTGTAAATATATTTCCTTTGTGTGCATTTTTTCTTCGGCGTGGAAAATTTTCACACACGCAGTGTTTATCTCCGTCTCCGTATTTGTTTCCAGCTGCTTGTTTTTGCTTTCTTTTTTGTTCCACATTTATTTTTGGAAACTGTGATCCTGAGCGAGAAAACAAAGTGAGTCTTGAGTGTTTATAAAATGTTATATTTAGATATTCTGAAGTACTTTGTAAACACTGTGCGTGATTCGTATATTTTTAATAATGAAAAAGTGGTGTAGTTTTATTGATGATTTATTTTGATTGTTTTAGGTAGCGATGGTATAAGTATATATTCAAAAATATATATATAATGAAAAAATAAACTCAACATGGAAGACAGCGGTATCGACAGTGGAGATGCTAAACCTATAAGTGATATTTCAACACCTGTAAGTTTTAAATTTATTTTAAATATGTATTATTATACCAAGCTAGTAAAGTAAAAAAAAAAATTGATTTAGTTGTGTTCAAACGCATGTTTTATTTAAAACAAATAAAGTATTTATATAACGTAATTATTTAATAACCAAAAATAAACTTTCAATAGTTATGTTTATAGAACAAAATAATTGATTCAGTATTTTTAATCTCTCAAAAAATACTCAAAATTAAGTAGAAAATATAGGTGCGAAAATAGTTTTTAAAATTAAATTAATTTCGGTTGTTTTTTTAATTTAAAACAACAAGCCAAATATTTGTCCTGAACAAACTCAACACTAAACGAAAATTGATTGTGTATTGTTGACATTTTAAATTTTCTTCTTTGTTTACTAAAAGAGATTAAAAATTTCCACGCAAAGTACAACACAAACATGTTTACTCTTGTTTGATAGGGGAAATATTTTTCTTTCAGGAATTTTCAGTAATAGTATCTCATGGTTTTCAGTTGACTCCTTCCGAGAATGCTGGAGCTCCAGTTTCCCGTTTGCTTCAGGGTCGACTTGGCAGAAGGAACAGAAACCAGGTTATTTTCCACTTCCTATTTCCATTCAAGGTCTTCTTTAAGCCAGCGAATCATCCAAATAAATACAGAAATACCTTATCAATGTTTGAACAATCTTATCTATAGTTAATTTGCACGAAGGTGTATTGATTTGAATTTTTTAAATCAGCTGTCTAAATGAGTCTTGTGACCAGCCTTTAATATATTTTTGGAAAAATACTTGAGTAAATGTTTGTATTATTTTCAGGAGTACAAAAAATCGTCCGGGAGCTTGTTGCCCCTTCAAAGGTTACCCATTCCTGGCTCCAGAGAATGCCAACCTTTGGTGGCGTGGGACACAGATGAAAGGTATACATGACATATTTTTCTGTATCATCAATAAAAAAATATTATTGATTTTTGTGAAGACCGTCTCACAGGAAGTACGATTTTGCCTATACAGGTTAAATTGATTGATTGTAAATTGATTAAAGAAACTATATAATAATATCCAGATCAGATTTAAATGCTTCACTCAGTACTTTGTGTTAAAAGTCTAGTATTGCAAGTCACACAATATTTAATTGGCATAATAAGTACGTTGTTTCATTTATAGGATATGATTGTTAAAAATTCTTGCTTACTACCAGTGATTCGTTGGTATAATTGGTAATGCACCGGCCACGTAAGCTTGGGGATGTGGGTTCATATCCCATACAAATCACGATGATATTTTTTTAAGAGTTCTTTAATCAATTTACAATATTTGAAAAAATGTACTTAAGGCAGTTGCTCCCAGCCTTTTAATTGCCTCTGGTGTCCAACCGGACACCAGAGGCAGTCCATTACCTGGCGAAACCATGTCATTTAATTAATTTAATTGTCACTTTATTTTTCTATGTCGAAAGTTGATTTTTTTTATAGAGTATTGAAAAATCTCTAAATTATATTTATCTATTTTTTATTATTTAATTAACGTCCATTTTCAGGGTAAAATAAAATCTTGAAGAAGTTGGATAAAATGACGACTTTTGAAAACAAAAGTTTGTTAAAGATTTTTTTTTTTAAATTTTCAATTTAATAAGACGCACATGGTTTATATTTAATCTTTTAATTCCAATTGAAAAAAAAACTATTAAATGTTTAGGATTCTTGGAAAATGTACCAGACGAATCTCCAAATTTCTACACTTCAATCGGAAAAACACACATTTATCATATTAAAAGTAAATCTATAAGAAATAAAAATATATTGTGTTCGGAAGAAGGGATGTATCAAACTTTTTGCATTTAAATATTTTTGATTGACGCAGTCGATTTTATGCAAAATGGACCAGAAAATGATAAAAAAAACTCGATTATGGGACCTAGACCCCTAAAGGCTTTATCTATCTAAATATTGATTTTGACAGGTAAAAATAACTTTTAATGATTTTTTTTTTGTGCTTAGAATATGTTTAATATGCGATGGTATACTAGACAGTGTGGAGTTGTGATTCCAGCGAAGAGGAGGTGGTCAGCTTCTTCCCAGCAAAGCCTGGCTGCGGGAGCAGCGCAGCCCCCCTGAGCCAGTCCCAGGAGCTGCTGACGGACAGCTTCTCCGTGGAGGAGCTCTCAGCCACGGACGAGGACGAGGATGGAGACGACCTGGAGCTGGTGCTACCTCCGGGTCCTCCACCCCCCGTCCCGTGGCTCCCGTGCTGCCTGGCCACACTGTGCTGTTTTATGTAGAACAACCACCAACCCACCAACGATTTCGCCAACGCCAATCCTAAGTAGCTGCAGAAGCAACCCAGAAGTTGATTTAAAGTAAATTATTACTAATATGATTAGGCACATTAGTTCATATATAGAAGATGATTTCAAAGAAACTCTCAGAAAAATATCATCACACAAATCACGATGATATTTTTCTGACAGTTTCTTTGAAATCATCTTCTATATATGAACTAATGTGCCTAATTATATTAGTAATAATTAAAGTAAATTCCTAATTTTTGGATTGCATTTGAAGGTGTGTAGTCTTGTAATTTTTTTTTTCACTTTATAAAGTGTTCTTCCAGGTTGTTTCAAGCCACTCTGTCCTGTTATCTTCCTTCCATCTACATTAGTTAACTGTCTACATGAACTGATCATCATATTATAATCAAGTGCTCTACTTCTATACGATACTATAAATAAAATTCATTTAACTTCCATAATTATAAAATACCAAGTATAAAGATATATCGCCATGGATCAAATATGTGATTATTAAGATCAAATTTATTAAGTGTCTCTTCTCAGAAAACGTTGGTGACCAACTCACTGAACATATCTCTATCTAGCCACTGTCGTGAATCCCGCATCCACGTTAATTTTCTCCTTCCGATGCCTCTTTTTCCTCGGATCTTTCCCTGGAAAATCGGTTGCTATAAGCCATATTTGTTATTTCTGAAAAAAAAGGACAAAATAAACGATAACTTATACTTTTTTTTTTTACATTGTCAAGAGTTCTCATTCTTTATGAGACATCATTAACTCATGGTATTTTAATCAAATACAAAGGCTTGAAAATTTTTTAATCATACAGTTTTGAGAATGAAATGCAAATAATTAATTTAATATTCTTTGGTTTGCATAAAAAGTATTTTTAAATAAAAGTAAATAGCTTTTGTAAGGGATGCGTTGATATTTTTGCATTTTATGTAAATGTATTACACAAAGTAATGCTATTAAATTAAAATTTAAAAAAATGCACCTTTTTACAAATAATTGATGACAATTGATTTTATTTTTTTGGTAACTTAATAACAATTTTATTTATTTTCCTACTTTGTTAGTAAGTAATATGAGTTTTTAAATATTCAGTGTCAGTATAACGTAAATGCAATAAATCTATTTAAAATATATCCTCATAAATAAATTTGTAAAATACTAAACGTTGGCGTGGTGTTAGTTCTAGTTTTTTTTTTAGAATTATATAATTATAATAAAATCTATTATTAATTCGTAATAGTATGAATTAGAAAACGATATAGTGATACTCAATAAACACAAATATCAGCAAAGATGTAATATTGTGATTTTTATGCATTACGATAGATTTATTTATATATTGCGATTATTATAGCTTTTACATTTTTTATTAGGGTCGGAAGAAATAAAAAATATACATAAAATGATAAATACGAATAGCCAATATGGCTAAGAGACTGCAATATATTTTAACTTATAAGTGCGATTTCCTTTCAAGGGCCCTTTCAGACATGAAAGGCATGCGCGCTTACAAAAAAATTTTTTTCGTTATTTTCTAGCCATGTGGCTATTCATTTTATGCCATAATTAAAATTAAAAATAATAATTTTTTGTTGTTGTAATAAATAAATATAAAAACTTGTTATTTTATTAAAAAAAAGGATATTTAATAAACACCACTATCAGCGTTTGGATAACATGAGTTTTAAAAATTGTAAAACAAATAAAGTTGATTGCGTATGACGTTATAAAAAAAACAGTATAAAAATCTTAATGGCTAGGAGATAACGATTAAATTTGATAGCAATATCATTTTTAAATTATTAGTAAGATTTATCTTCTAGGTCTTGTAAGGGAAGAGAGTGTATTATTTAATTATTCGTAATCTCCTAGTTATTTAGTTACTTATAATTGTGTATTAAAAAAAAAGGTTCAAGAGTGTCGCGGATGTTGGAATAATTATAGTTATTATTATAATATGTATAAGTATGTGTCTAAAGTTAAAAAAAATAAAGAGGTGCTAGAGGAGCTTGTGCGAAGGAAGATTAAACGGATAAATAAATAAAAGTGTTTAATTTTAATTTTGAATTCAATGTGTGCTTAGGACTGCGTAAACACGAGCCTTTGCAAAGTTTTAAAAGTGTATTGAAGTCCCTTGAAGATGTCGATGATAAGGGTCGTGCTCGCTATGTGCAGATTAAAATTGAATCCAAAGCCAAACAGAGGCGACGCAGGATAAAAAAATAAATATTTAAAAAATAGTCAACACATGCATATGTGACGTCAAGCTTGACAAGAAATTTAGTTTTATTATATATGCTTTTATTTTATTTTTAATTTATAATTTAAAAACACTGATATAAAAAAAAAAAATCGCATTCGACTAAAATTTAGCTAATTGTTTGCATTTTACAAAATTATTCCAAGCTATTATACTATACCATATATATTTTATAATATTTTTTTTAATTATAAATAAAATGCTTTAGTAATAGTTTTATTATCATAAAAAAGAACTGGTCATAATAATTAAGGTGCCAAAACCATATCGCATTTTTTATGAGTAAGAAATCTTTTCGTATCACCCTGTATTTAATATCTAAAAATGTTTGGCTTTTACTGATAACAGAATTTCAGATAATTAAATATTATGCTATAAGTTATTTTTTATTGAAAGCTGATTATTATTAATGATTTTTAATTTACAAAGTACGATGACAGCTATTTAAGTTTAATCTCAAATAATATAACAACAGATACAATTTTTTTTATTAATAAAATAGTAAATCTAGATATGCACTAAAAAAGATGTTTTTTTTAATGTATTTATTTTTAAAAAATAATATTTATTTAATACCTATACCAATGTAATCCTAAGAGCAAATATGTTTTATTATAGAGAAGTAGTAAGGAATATAATGTATTGATATAATGAAATATATTACACAGAATAAAAATATTTCATAAAACAGGTTTTGGGTTTTTTCAAATAATTGAAATAGTTAAATAATACTTAAAAAAATAAAAATAAAATTTCACAAAGAGTAGTTTTTTTTTCAAATGGTTAGATATAAACTATTTTGCTATAAACTGCACACAATATAACGTTTTGTAAAAGCTACATATATATAAGATGTATTTTAAATGTTTCTTCAAATATCATGAAAACTTTATATGAATGTTTATAACATAACGGAAATGTATTTTCAATAAATGTTTAAAAATAAAATGTTATTTTATTACCAATAACTATTCATGTGATAACAATGATATTTAGTAGGAGTAATCGATATATTGTTTATATAAAATATATTCAGATCGCTGCATAACTTTCAAGCCATCCTGTAGTTCAATAGTTGACATATTTTCTTGCCAATTATGAGATTTCAGTTTGCAGCAATATTTTTATATAAATTTTTGGATAATAAAAAGAAAATCTTTGATCTTCAATTGCATTATTATACGTAGTTTTTATATTTTACTTGAGTTTACTTTACAATACTTATTAAAATTACAATAGCTTTCGCAGTTCACTTCTAGTATTCTATAGTAGCAGCTAACCAACAACGATTCTCGTTAAATATTCTTTCGAAAAATGGGCTTTAATAAAAGCTTACTGTACCCCATTCGATAACAGCGTGATTCAAACTCGCAACCAAGTAAGTTAATTGTATTTTTATGGATTCATATGAACATTAAGGGCAGTTATTGTTGCACAGTAAAGTCGCAAGCTGCACTGGCTTTGTGCCAGTATAAAAATACGTGCTGTTGGGAATCATACACATATATGCATTCAGGCTAATAGTGTCAACGACTGGGTGGTTTATGCTAGGCTAATAATTTACAAGCCATATTTTCATTCGTGACCTCTATATACATTTTAATACAATCGAACACTCACTAAGATATTTCTTGAGATCTAGAACACAGTACAGTAAAATGTTTGTAGGTTAACGCGTACACACCCAAAAAGTTAAAACATAACATAACATAACAGAAATGATAAAAATAAAACTGTAGACAACACTTATAAGTGGGCGAAAAGATTATGTCACCTAGAATTTAAAAAGAAAACGTGGCTGTTTCAGGACAGGAAGTTTTGAATAATAGATTAAAAAAATATCAAGTTGTAACTGAATTATGGGTGCCACATTAAGGGTGGAACCATTTTTAACGAGGTACCTTCAGAGACTTAAAGCTAAGCATGCGGTACAGGGTGAGCAGTAAGTGTATTTAACTATCTTATTAGTAATATTCCCACGTGGATATTCCCGTAATCTACCTACGGTCATTTGCGAAATCCGCAACACCCGGTGTCTGGAATTAGACAACAATATTGATCCGGCGGCCTACAGGGTGCTCAAAGTTTGTTACACCGCACGTGACACTTTTTGATCAGGGTTTACCTGACTGGCTTATCTCATTTAAAGCCTTAAATGTTAAATTTTCTTTTAACATATATTTATTATAATTTTTTTCATCCACAGCTTCAGTGTCAATAATACAGCGTTAGCTGCTAGATGTTGATTTTTTTTTATTTAAATGTACTGAGGCCGTTTCTATTTTAAGTCAGACATAAGGTGATTCATGAAAAGCAGCAAAGTGATTCTATGCCAATTTTACTAGTGAAGTGTCGCTTCGTGGTCATGTGGTTGGCACGCTTGCTTGCCAGCCACGGAATGCTGCTCGAAGAACGGGGCCTGATTTTTATTGTACGAGCGATGGGGGACATGCTGTGGGGGTGTTTTAAAATAGACTTCGATTTCAATTAGTTTTAATGGGTGAATGTTAATGCTAACTAAAGTAATATGGATTCAAGTCAGTAAATTCACGGCCGGCAATAAAAGTGATACAATCTCAAGTCCAGGTATGGGGTTTGTATTTATAGAAAATCAATGCCTCGGACCGACCCACTCGGCGGACTGGCATTTTGTGAATTTAACTCTTTCGGTACGCTTTCTTAAGGGCCCACATGCCACAGATTATTGAATAAATTTTATAAATAATTTATTATGAGTTACACGTGTTTTTTTTAACTGCTTCAGTGTAACTTAAGCTCTTTTTTGACTGCCTTAAGTGGATAACAAATATGAGTTTCCCAACGGTTTTTGAAGTGCATTCGATTTTTTATTGTTATTCATTGAATAATATATTTGTTTAAAAAACTCGACAAGGCCAAAACTGCAATAGACGTAATGATTTAAATATAAATATTATATTCATAAGTTAAAATCACATATGTAAGCTTATTTATTATTTTTTTGTAAGATCGATTTACGTAGACGTAAAAAATGATTGATAAAAATATCAAATAATACCAACAAAAACATTAATCGTACATATTTAAAAAAAAAATTTACTATGGTGAAATTTGTCCTGGTGTTTTGCTTTCATGACTTTTTTCATCAAACCATGAAGGTTAGCAACCAACCCCCTTAATATTAAACCACCCTTCAGTTCCGGCCTACTAACGAGGAGACCAATAAATTAATATGCAGTAATCCCTACAATTTTCCACTGAAAAATTGAGCAACTACAAACACACTTACGACATTAGCTAAGAAAAAATACATTACAAGGTTTTTGAAAAGTTAAAGCCTTTCACTTCATCGTCAGAGGGTGGATTTTGTAAATAGGAAATCGTTATAGCCTCTTTTTTACGAAAATGTTATTATGAATATTCTTGGGTATACACGTATAATATTTATTTACAATGAATTGTTTTGGCTTCGTTTGAAAATGCTAACAGGATAAGCTGACAAAACTAGTCACATAAAAATAATAAATATATCATCAGGATAATCATAATTATCGTTTAACTATGGAGTATGGGATATTTAGTTTTTTAGTGTTTTACCGTGTTTTTTTATATTCCGACGTTTTAGTTTAAGAAATGAATATTTTCGGGAAATTCTTAAAAAGTCACTATAACACAAAAAAACCAAATTGTTATTAAATTAAATTTGACTATATATATAAAGTGAATGTGTGTTTTTTTATATTACACAATGATTTAAATTTTATGTAGATTTTATTATGTAATGTGAGTTTATTACGGATTTATTTTTTGTACATATATCGTAAGGCATAAGTTGAAATCTTACTTGCTTTATTCAAATCAATATTTTATATTATTCCATTGATTTATTTTATTTAAGTTATATAAGAACACACTAGATAAAAAAGATTGACTCAGTATAATCAGAATTGAGAGTTTCCTCAGAATCGAGAGGTTTTTAGCAAAAAAATATGATCTATTTTTCAAGAAACTTGTAAGCTTTTAGAATATGAATACTTTTCCAAATGAGAAAATATCCTTGCAAGAGGCGTTGTATGCACGAGGTGCTCTAAGTTTGCCTCTCCACAAATAAAATTCAATATCACTCTCGAGAATATTGACAATAAACCATCCCCGTGAGAAAGCCTCCCCCGTACAAGGGTGGCTCTTGACTCAGAGGAGTGACCCACTAACCAAGCCAAGCCACCACGCAAGGAAAATTTCAACTCTGAAAATTAAAGCTGAATCAATACTGCAGCTTTTTTCCTCCTATAATAAATTTGATTAAATGCAATACTTATATGCAACATATTCTTGAGATCTCACTTTATTTTCTTATAATTATAAGCAAGATTTGACTTGTGCCTCCAGTTTCGTTGTGGGGTTGGGGTGGTTCCTGATGTAGTCTGCTCTAGTGAATGCGACGCAATTCTCCTTCACCGAATCACAATGGGATGATATCTTCAGCTCAGAGGTTTTCAACCACCATTGCGAGTGAAAAATATAGTATTTTTACAGTAAAAAATGCAAGCTATTTTGCGATCGAGTGAAAATTTATGAACAAACACATCAAAATGCCTTACATAATAAATTAGAAAAAACAAATAATGTCACGATGAAAAAAAGCCAGTTCGATTGATTTCTCTATAGAAATGAAAGTCGCTTCACTTGTAATTTCTGAGTTGAATAAAAAAAATGTTTTTTTGGTATTTAAACAAAACATTTGGGTGTATCCTTCTATTCTAGTTTCGCTCTGTAATCGGATAATATATTTACCAGGGGAATATAAATAAATGTACACACAAGCGGACGGACTCCGGGAAGCCCCGATTAGGGGATGTCGATACTAATAAGACTTATTCTCCGAATAATTGGGAAAATCCTTCGGACTCACAAGATTAAGCAATAAATTCTATTTGCGAGCTCCCGGACGATCGCTGGCCAATGCATTCGTGTAAGTAACAATCAAACAAATACTCGATAGTATTTATATTTATAAATGTGTATGAAAACTTACGTTCGTGGTATTAAATAAGAAGTAATTTTATTGATGGACAAGGCATTTGATTGGTGTATAACGTGTAGTGGATCCAACTAATAGTAAAACCCTCATCTGAACTATTGTTACCATTATTCCGTTCGGTGTATGTAAACGTATGTTGCTTGTATATTTTGATAGTTTATTTTGCATCTGATCTGACAAAGTTACGGTCGAAAGTAGTTATGCTGAAAATAAATAAACTCAGGAAGTAGTAATTTGTTATGAACTTTCCCAAAAATATTAAATACTGCAATTCCACTTTGCATAGGCACTTTACTGCGATGGAACACTTTATTGCACGCTGGGTGCGGACCTCTCTTAAAATATGAAACAGAATTAAATATACATGTAACAATACTGCAAGAGGGTAGGACCGCTCGGATGATAATACAGCAAGTGCTCGCGTTTCTCCTTTGTGAAGTTTCATATTGAAAAAAGTTGGCCGCCTCGAGTATTCTTATAATTACTTTTGCAGATAATATCTTCGAGAAGCCCGCCCCGGGATGGGCTGAAGATGGCCACTGAAGTGTCCCTGCCATTTTTTTTTTGCCATTTTTACCAAAAGGGACCATTTTTATTTGCATGGAAGTCGATCGTCCATCTGTATATTGTTTAGGATGCGCTGGTGTCTTTTGTTGCCTGCCTATACGCGTATTCATAGATCAGACAGGTAATACTTATATTACATTATGTTTTTACCATTGCCATAGTAAGAATCCTTTTTTAAACGTATACACTGAATGTTTATATATTTTGTTGCCTAGCACATTTATGTAGGTAGCAAGCAAAAATATGACTACGATAAATAAAAAAAAACTGTGAGCAGGCTAGAGAAGTAATATAAACTAAAATAGACAATTAAGTCGATGATTTTACACATTAATTAAAAAAAAGAATTTTCAAGTTGTTTACTTAAAATATTTTTTAAAAAAATCCACCAGCTGTATAAAAATTAAAAATTGACCCAAAGTATTATAATTTGCATTGTCGCACTCTGAAGACAATATTAGAAATGATAACTTAAAAATAATTAATTCTTAAAAAAATCCACACAATATCGATTTATTAAATCTAATATATAAATACCAGGCTGTATTCATTCACAGCGTATTAATTCGAATAGAAAAAATCTTTTATTATCAATGAGAATGTACAGGAAAATACTATTGATTTATCTAGTAACTAATGACACTTTAATAACTCAATGTCACTAGTATTGTTGTTTTTAAAGTGATTCAGTTTAAACGAAACGAATATCAGAGAAAAACGTAAACGATAATAATCTTGAAAATTATGAAAAAATGTGAATATTTTCAATACTTTTTGTGATCTAAAACTATCTATGAAACATTGTGCATGATTTTTGTGGGAAGTCAAAAAAAAATAGTCTATCAAATGTCAGCGAAGAGGATAAAAACTACAATCCTTGTACAGACAAAGATTGTAGCTTAAAATTTTAGGATTTGCAATAATCTATTTGCGTGCTTATAATGGCAACAAGCAAAAAGTTTATGTAAAAAAAAAATGAACCACGCTTTCCGCTCAATATTGAAAAAAATTCCCGCTACATCGCTATATTAAAAGCTACCTACGTGTTTGTCAATTTGATTGAATAAACAAATGGATAAATAAATAAAAAAATTACCCATGCTTTCATATAGTCAAAAATAGTGGAGGAGAAAAACTACATTACCTGCCTGTAAAAACTATTTGTGTGAATGATAATTTGGTTACTCAACCAAAAAGATTAAAAGAAACGATGCCCGTAATAAAAAAAAATTCCCGCTGTGCCAAATGACAGTGTGTAGTAAAAAAACTACAATTGTTGTCTGTAAATCTAGCTGCTTGCTTTTAGTGGCAATAAGATAGCTTAAAAGATGATTTTAAGATAAAGGCATTGGCTATCTTGTCTCTTGATATTCATAAAATTCTCGCTGTGCGGAAAAGAAAAACTATAATGCACAGGTATTCTAGCTTATCTTATAGATATCTAGTGCTTGATAATTTGGCTGAACAACTAAACAGATAAATAAACGACAAACATTGCCCATGCTTTCCATTAACTATTAAAAAAATTCTCGCTGTATTGTCTGTAAATTATTCTACCTGCATGCTTTCCGTTAGATATTCGAAAAATTCCCGTTTTGGAAATATCGGCGCGGAAGACCAAACAGATAAATAATTTGAATAAACCAACTAACAAATAAAAATAAATTTATATATATTGCCCATAGTTTCCATTAAATATTTAAAAATTATCTCTGTGTTGTTTGTAAGTCTACCTGCATGCAGTCAGATATTCAAAAAATTCCCTTGTATAAACATCAGCGAGGAGGAGAAAAATTACAACGTCCTAATATAGTAGTCTGTCTTATAGATAGCTATAAATTATCTGCGTAACCAATCAGATAAATACTATAAGTAAAAAAAAAACATAGCCTATATCAAAAAGAATCGCTCTGTGTCAAAAACAGCGCGGAGAAGAAAAACTATATTACCTGTCTGTAAAGTCATGTGCGTGCTTGATAATTTGGTTGGACTAGCAACATTGCCCATGCTTACTATTAGATATTTAAAAAATTCTCGCTTTGTTGTCTTAGTCTACTTGCAAGGTTTCATTCAGATATTCAAAAAATTCCCTTGTACAAACATCAGCGAGGTGTAGAAAAATTACAACGCCCTAATATTTTAGTTTGTCTTATAGACAGCAATAAAATTATCCGTGTAACCAATCAGACAAATACTATCAGTAAAAAAAAAAAAAATAGCCTATATCAAAAAAAATCGCTGTGTGTCAAATATCAGCGCGGAGGAGAAAAACTACATTAGCTGTCTGTAGTCATGTGCGTGCTTGATAATTTGGTTGGACAACCAACATTGCCCATGCTTTCTATTACATGTTTAAAAAATTCTCGTTGTGTTGTCTGTTAGTCTACCTGCCAAAAAATTCCCTTGTGCAAACATCAGCAAGGAGGAGAAAAATTACAATACACAAATATTGTAGTTTGTCTTATAGATAGCTATAAAATTATCAGCGTGCTTGATAATTTTATTGGGTCATCAAACAAAAAAAAAAACATTGCCTATATCAAAAAAAAAAAAATCGCGTTGTATCAAACGTCAGTGCGGAGGAGAAAAACTACATTACAAGCAACATTGGCCATGCTTTCCGTTGGATATTAAAGAAAATCTCGCTGTGTTGTCTGTAAGTCTACCTGCATAAAATTATCAGCGTGCTTGACAATTTGGTTGTAAAATCAAACAGATACTATAAATTAAAAAAAAAAAAAAAAACATTGTCTATATCGAAAAAAATTGCCCTGTGTCAAACGTCAGCGCGGAGGAGAAAAACTACATTACCTGTCTGTAAAATCATGTGCGTGCTTGATAATTTGGTTGGACTAGCAACATTGCCCATCCTTACTATTAGAAATATAAAAAAATCTCTCTGCGTTGTCTGTAAGTCTACCTGCATGCTTTTAGTCAGACATTCAAAAATTTCCCTTGTGCAAACATCAGTGAGGAGTAGAAAAATTACAATACACAAGTATTGTAGTTTGTCTTGTCTTATAGATAGCTATAGAATTTTCTACGTAACCAATCAGATAAATACTATAAGTAAAAAAAAAATCAAGGCCTCGCCCTGTGTCAAATATCAGCGTGGAGAAGAAAAACTATTATATATAAACTGTCTGTAAAGTCATGTGCGTGTTTGATAATTTGGTTGGACTAGCAACATTGCCCATGCTAACTATTAGATATTTAAAAAATTTTCGCTGTGTTGTCTGTAAGTCTACCTGCATGCTTTTAGTCAGATATTCAAAAAATTCACAAATATTGAAGTTTGTCTTGTCTTATAGATAGTTATAAAATTATCCGCGTAACCAATCAGATAAGTAAAAAAAATAAAAACATAGCCTATATAAAAAAAAAATCGCCTGTGTCAAATGTCAGCGCGGAGGAGAAAAACTACATTACCTGTCTGTAAAGTCGTGTGCGTGCTTGATAATTTGGTTGGACAACCAACATTGCCCATGCTTACTATTACATATTTAAAAAATTCTCGCTGTGATGTCTGTTAGTCTACTTGCATGCTTTTAGTCAGATATTCAAAAAATTCCCTTGTACAAACATCGGCGAGGTGTAGAAAAATTAAAACGCCCAAAATATTGTAGTTTGTCTTACAGATTGCTATAAAATTATCAGCGTAATTAAATAAATAAATACTATTATATAAATTTAAAAAAATAACATTGCCCACGTTTATCGTTAAATATAAAAAAAAATCGCGCTGTGCCAAATGTCAGCAAGGAAGAGAAAAATTACAATACACAAATATTGTAGTTTGTCTTATAGGTAGCCATAAAATTATTTACGAGCTTGTTAATTTGGTTGGTCAACCGAACAGAAAAATACTATAAATAAAAAATAAAAAAACATTGTCTATATTGAAAAAATCGCCCAGTGTCGAATGTCAGCGCGGAGGAGAAAAACTACTTGCTGTCTGTAAAGTCATGTGCGTGCTTGATAATTTGGTTGGACAACCAACATTGCCCATGCTTTCTATTACATATTTAAAAAATTCTCGTTGTGTTGTCTGTTAGTCTACCTGCCAAAAAATTCCCTTGTGCAAACGTCAGCAAGGAGGAGAAAAATTACAATACACAAATATTGTAGTTTGTCTTATAGATAGCTATAAAATTATCAGCGTGCTTGATAATTTTATTGGGTCATCAAACAGAAAAATACTACAAACAAAAAAAAAACATTGCCTATATCAAAAAAAAAAAAATCGCGTTGTATCAAACGTCAGTGTGGAGGAGAAAAACTACATTACAAGCAACATTGGCCATGCTTTCCGTTGGATATTAAAGAAAATCTCGCTGTGTTGTCTGTAAGTCTACCTGCATAAAATTATCAGCGTGCTTGATAATTTGGTTGTAAAATCAAACAGATACTATAAATTAAAAAAAAAAAAATTAAAAACATTGTCTATATCGAAAAAAATTGCCCTGTGTCAAACGTCAGCGCGGAGGAGAAAAACTACATTACCTGTCTGTAAAGTCATGTGCGTGCTTGATAATTTGGTTGGACAACCACCATTTCCCATGCTTACTATTAGATACTTAAAAAATTCTCAAATAAATAATAAAAAAATTGCTCTGTGTCAAATGTCAGCGCGGAGGAGAAAAACTATATTGACTGTCTGTAAAGTCGTGTGCGTGCTTGATAATTTGGTTGGACTAGCAACATTGGCCATGCTTTCCGTCGGAAGCCGCGGGGTGCGAGTGGCGGGTGTGGGGGGGGGGGCGTGGGCGGTGGTGGGGGGTAGTGGGCGAGTGGGGGCGGGTGGGGGCGGGTGGGGGTGGGGCGGGCTGCGCGGCGCCGCCCGCCAGTGCTAAGTCAGAGCCCGGCGGGGAAGCATCCCCCGTGCGAACACGCGGCGCGTCGGCCCGGTGCCAGATCCACACCTCTCTGTCGAGACCAGCCGACCAGCGTGCATGTTGTGCCGGTTCCCAGTGTGTTCTAGTGTCTTGTTCAAGTTCTTGTTTGCCGAAGGTAATCACTTTCAGCTTATTCCCAACCGAATCGCCGCCGCGGGGCGAACTTTCCGCGACGCGACCGCCGCGCTGCTAACTTTTTGAATAAATACACTTTTTTGTTGCACAACTGTTCAAAAACGCAAAAACTACCGTATAAAACTCAAATCGTTTTTTTAAATTTTTTTTTACTTGTAAATTTTTTTTTTTAATAGGGTGTTTCTTTGATTTTTGAAATTTTCACGCGCGTTTGAATTTGCGAAGCGCGCTTTGAAACGATACCGAGCGATGGGTTTTGTTTGCAAAGTGTGCGTTTTGAATGTTGCAATGGCGACCGTTTCATTCATGGGGATGCCCCGACGGGCCGCGTTATGTCACATTTGGCCAAACAAAGAGATCGACTCCCAAAACGTCTTCAAACATACCTCCCTGTCTAGTTACATAACCTCTGTGCCGACTCGCGTCCCCCGAATAGACGCACGCCTGATGACTTCGATTTTCGTCTAGGAAATCCTGCCCATCCGCAGACGAAACTACCGAGAAATATGCACAGTGTTTACTAAAAAAAATATCCAAAAACTGACACAATAAATGACTTATTTAAAAAAAAAAATTTAAGCAATACCACAAAAATTATACAACATTTCACAGAGAATAAATTGAGTATGATTATAAACATAAAATTTATTTTTTCGTTGTAACATATTATTTCGGCGTATAAATTGTATATTTTATAACAGTGACGTGTTCGTATTGTGTGTCATGCCAACTCAAATTATTGTTACAACATTGCTTATTCTGCGATATACCCAAGACTTAAAATATAACGTGTTACCTATTTCAAACTCTTAAAAAATATATATATTATTTCAGATTGTATTAATTGTAAAGTGCTCATTGGATAATTTGCAAAAAATAACGGCGTGTTGGCGAAAATGGAGACCAAATAATTGGTGATATAAATTATCTCCTTTTGTCGCCTCGATTCTAATTTATTGGAATTGTCTTGAGAATGTTCGTAATTGCTTGAAATTCTTCACCTTTTAGCTGAATTTTAAGCTAGCTGTATTTTCTTTAATATATTGCAAAAAATAAAATAATAACTTTGCGATACAACACGTATGTGACTTATTTGGAAATGGGATTTAAATTTCGTGAATTATTAATACAAATGTGTTGTAAATATTTTTGAAAAAAAAATCTTACGCAATAGTTCAATCTATTTTTAATGCTGAGTAGCGTCGATGTGGTATTGAATTTTTTGTGAAACCTTTCTTATATTATACACAGAATGCTAAAAACTATTCAACGTAATTATTCTCATATGTATATAATAACTTACAACTATTTTACAAACCAAAACTAAACATTAAACTATTACTCAAAGCGTATTATTTCTAAAAAGATGAATAAGAATTTTTTCACAAATATATCACTGAACAGGTGATAAAACAGATTCATTTTAAAAATAATCATAATTATTTTTTTTGAGTCCTGTTTTTATTAAAATAATCACTTATACAGATAAGGCAAACTAGAGCTTCGCTTGGTTCGGAAAGTTTATATTCAATGGAAAATATTCATGAAATGGCCAGTCAAAACCAAAGGGAAAAAAAAGCACCCCATAAAATGTACCCTCGGAATTTTCCAGCACACCTCACACGTTTTCTTGAGTTGAATCAGTCGGCTTAGACTGACAGGGGCCAAAATGAAAATATTATATAAAACAATTTTTTGAAAGGTACGCTTTCCATTACAATTGCCCAAACTCTGCGAAAACGTTGACTGTTGAAAATGTTCACGACGCAAAAGCAAAGCTTGATTTTTTTAAATTATTGTAAACGGTCTAATTTTTTTCTCTAAATATATTTTTCAGTGTTTTCTGAAGCTTATCTAATTTTCCGAATGTCGTTGTCCCTGTGAAGTCATAATCCTCTAACCCTCTATAAAGTTATTTACTTGCAGGACTTAATGCCCACTCAAACTTACCATGTCAAATATTGAACTATTAACATTCGTTTTCGATCGTTTTTAATTTAACTCTGCGAAAACGTTGAGTGTTGAAAATGTACACGACGCAAAAGCAAAGCTTGATTTTTTAAAATTATTGTAAATTTTTTCTCTAAACATACTTTTAAGTGTTTTTTGAAGCTTATCTAATTTTCCAAATGTCGTTGTCCCTGTAAATTCATAATCCTCCAACCCTCTATAAAATCATTAACTTGCAAGACATCAAGCACACTTAAACTTACCATATCAAATATTGAACTATTAACATTCGCAACCAGAATATTACGTATGAGTTTTTTTTTGTATTATTTTCATTCAAAGAGTGAAAAAAATCTTTAAAAAAAGCTGTAGTTTTACCAGTGCAAGAACAATATCAATCGGTTTTTTATTAATTCAAAGTTACATTACATATAAGTTATATCACTTTAGCACGTTATCTTTTCATGGCTCGAATAAGATACATTTTCTATTACTTAAACGTAGTCTAAGAAATCCGGCAATTTTCCCAAGTGTTTTTTTTCGTCGTGGGGTACGTTTTAAAGTAATCCAGAATACCGAAATCCACTCGAGGGGTGTCTCTTTCACTAGAGCCAGTGTCATATTTCCCTAACGTCTTTCATTATTAATAATACATAGGGCGAGGAGTCACCATTGGGGTCCAAACATTAGGCATTTCCTTCTAAATGAGAATTACGAAAAGGCATGACCAGACCAGACTACTCCCTTTATTAACCCTATCACTGATATAATTAAACTAACTAACGTTTAAGCTCTAAAATACTGATGAACACTGATAACACCCCGCACAGATTTATATATCGAGAACATCCTCAATTTTTTATTCACACTGTTAAATATCCTCTCCTCTTACCCTTTCGACCCCTTTTAATTTTAAAGTAAAACAGCATATCTTTCAATAATCCGTGTTCATTTTTTCAGAGATCCTCTCAAAACTCGAGTGCACAAAAACTGTAGAAAATTTTTATTTCGGAATATAAAATCGTCTTGTTCAGATTCGTTTACTTAAGCAAATCTAAATAGAGCACGAATACGACAAAAATTTAAAAAAATTGGAGGACATATTTACAATGATCAAAGGAGCATAAAATGTATACAATAGCTTTATTATTAGATGTATTTTTTTTAAGTTTACGCCTTCGATTTCAATCTAAATGTTGTTTATACGGTTTTGTGATAGAATCCAAACGGTGCAATGAATTAATATAGCTTGTGAAAAATAACTGTGCTTATTTTTAAATAAACGGATCTTATCCTACCTCACTCAAACCTTTTAAGAAAATGGCTTCTTTAGTCTGTTTTTTTTCTTGTATACTACAAAGCAAATTCCAAATAAAGATTTATCCAGATACAAATTTAGACATATAAATATAAAGCCAGGTACAGATTTAGCCAGATACAGCTGCAATACCCTTTGGTTAATAAGATAAGCTTGGTATTTTGACTCTTTCAGAGTGGTGAGATTAAAGACTACGTTGAAATTATTAGAACTTGGTAGATAAATTATAAAACACTTTGTTCAAGCATGTAAGTGTTGCTAAAGCAGGTATTATGTATTTGAAGACAAGTCAATTTTTTTTTATTAAGCAGTTAAAACGAAATCCAGTTGCGTTCTTTGTTAATAAAATAACGTAGGAATAAATATAAAAATCAGATATTTTACATCCTCCATAGCCTATTCCTTTCAAGCCTGTATTTCGCTTTCAATTACATTTTCAGAAGTGAGTATTCCGAGCAGCGTATCGCAATATCAAAAAGAAATTAAACAGCGTTAATCACGACGTAATAATTTTTAATTACCGTATTGACTTTTAATTGCCACAAGCTAACAAAGTTTCCGTGATCTCCAATCTTATTTACGAAGTTAATAAAAATACGGAATCAGATTAAGTTAATTTTTAATACGGGTCGCCTTGATCTGAGATTTCGATCAGCTGTTGTTTCTATAAAACAAAAATGACATGCGATTTTAAATTTCATGGGTTTAAGTGTATTTTGATATTTTTGTGAGGCTTTGATATGGCGTTGAATGTAATATATACGTTGTTATTGTAATTGAATGTTGTATATAATTAAGTACTTTCAGAAATGTGCGTTCGTAACGAGTAGGCAAAATTTTTATACACATTCGAAACTAAATGGTCAACGTAGCTACTTATACTTATCAATGAAGGCTGTTTTACTCAATTAAGGCATTATCAAACAGAAAAATATAAGTGCTAAAATATGCTTTTATTCGTAGACTCACAAAATACCAATTATTTGACATGATTTGCTATCGTTTTAAAACCATTGTGTTATAGAAAAGCTTATGCGTGTTCGGATTGTCATTATTTTTAATAAAGCAAAATTGGTAGTACTATTTCTCTATAGAAAATAAATTCGCAAGTAAATATACCATATTATAAATATACAATATTTTACATAGTATATATAGCCTGTGTTCGCTGATTAATATTTTTCCATTTTAAATCGTTTAAGTGATATTTTAAATAAAACACCGCATGAAATTTAAATTTATTTGAAATGATATGAAAACTCAGACCTGTACAGGCCTCTTGAATAAATTACAAAGCCCTCTATACTTTTAATGATACGTCGTTGGAATACTAAAATTACCGTTTTTTAATCACAGCCCCAAGCTGGAAAAAAATTATGAATATTTATGGTGTCTAGTGATGCGTCGTGTGCCAAATTTTATTTCCATTTGTATGAATTTTTAAGTAATGTAATGTTGATAAATGATTATCATCGTTTTTTTTTCTCTTCACTACTGAAAATTCGACTAATAAATAATCATTTCATAATGTTTAATATAGACTATGTTAAATTTAATGAAATAAAAAACTGTTTTCTTTCCTTCGAAGAAAGTTTTCAGCAAGTTTTCAGTTTCAAATTATAATATATAGGCTATTTCAGGTAAAGTTATTGCGTCTATGTTTTAAAATTTCTAGAGTAACCACATAAAATACGCATACATGCGTTTTGTATCATCAGTATAATTTATAATTATTATTATTATGAGAAATCGTGTTTATTTGATCAGTTCTAGTTAACAGACGTGGTAATGCTAAAATTTACGTTCACCGTTCAAGCCTTACTTTAATAAGATAAAAATTACAAATAAAACAATTCATTGAAGTTTTACCTGTTAACTCTGTTTAGTTTGCTTATTAAAGATCTCATTTATAAATATTTACGAACATGTCTGAAAAAGGTTGTTTTTTTGGCACAAATAAGTTACGCAACATTAACATTAATAAGTGATTGGTTTATTATCAAATGTTAGCTGTTGGCTGATAATCTTTCAGTATTTATCAATAATGTCATTTTTTATCCATAAGATCCATATTATTGATAAAAAAAATTTTAACCACTTGATTTTAGAAGACGTAAAAACATGTTTTATTTTAAATTGGATCTTAAACAAATTGTAGTCCACATCTTTATAATGATTCGTAGGTGTATTTAAACGTATGTTCTTTGTATATTTTGTTAGTTTTTTCTGCATCTGATGATGCCCAGGTTATGGTCAAAACTAATTAAAATGCTGAAAATAAATAAACTCATGTGAAGTTTATAAAAAAATTCCTTTTATTTATCAATAATATGAATCATCACCTATAGAAATTTAACAGCTAACATTTGATAATAAACCAATCACCTGTTAATGCTAATGTTGCGTAACTCATTTAAGCCAAAAAAACAACTTTTTATATAAATGATATCTTTAATAAGCAAATTAAACACAGTTAACAGGTATTGCTTTATGTGTAATTTATATCTTATTAAAATAAGAAGTTTACAAAAAAAATCATTTTATTTATCTAGTGTCATTTTTCACGTAACACCTGTAAAATATTCAAATATTTTTTTAAGTATATATCTTACTATACCACTTGTGGATATAAATCGCTCTCGTGTTATTTATTTATTTGGAGATGATTATTCATTCTATTGTTTTTTATTACCAATAGATAAAATTCAATTATTTATCATCAAGTTTCATTGCAGGCTGAAAAGTTTAAATCGTGAATCTTGAAATAACAACGCCGCAGTGTTGCCGGTCGGTTTATTTTTACCAAACGCAGCACGCCACTGGCAATAATGATCTTTTAATAGCGCATTTTCACCGCTGGCCACACCGGGATTAAATCGATTTCCAATGGGGATTAGTCGGCGAGAAGTGGCGGCGATGGAAGGTTCGTTCACCCGACGGTTGAAAATTAATAAATTATTTGGGAATTACCCGCGGGGAGAGCGGGCGCGTAATCAATTTCAATTTTAATATTGAGACAGCCCGGACGAGGGAGGGGAGCCTTCGATCACATAAAAAATACATTCATCATTCTGTTTAGATTGACGCTAATTTTCTTTTCTATATTTAGTCGGACAAATTACTTGTTTCGGGGGTTTCAGGGGGTGGCACAGCACGAATTACACAATAGTGAGATTTGTTTTCAAGCGGTCGGTTTATAATAAATATGATACAGGTGGAATGTGCAACTGTGGATATAAACTTGAAATATTGAAATGTTTGATAAAAAAATACATTATTGATAAGCATTGACAGATACCTTTTTATCTACCAAAAATAATAAATGCTTACGTATCACATACGTTCTCCCCATTCTGTTGTTTGTGTATGGCTGCTATTCTGTACCCTGAGTGTGTGTAAAGGATCGGTAATGGAATAGTGGACTTGGAATGATTGTGAAAGAATTTGCTCTGGATGTACCTTGTCGAGGTAGTATTGTTTCTGTAGCTTGCTGCAGAAGGAGTACCAGATCTAAACGCCAAAGCTTTGTAAGGAAAGAAGTTATAACAAAGCTATTGGGCAGCAGTAATACGCAGGCTTTCCCTTCCTTCCTTCACTATTTTCTCCTTAGAAAACCATGAACTCTGGTTCAGCATGAGTACATGCTCAGTAAAATGGTCGCCAGCCTTCTCTGAGGAGAGGAACTTGATGAAGAAGAATGTAAACATAATGATCTTGATTGTGGATGTATTTAGGAAAATTTATGGTTGTTGTACTTATATTGACGACGAATTGAATATACGCACTCACACACACACACACACATATATATATATATATATATATATATATATATATATATATATATATATATATATATATATATATATATATATATAATTCAGAAATGAATGTCGAAGAAGTATCTATTTTAACTTCAGGCCAGCGCTGAGTGCTCGGGCGCGGGAGAGAACTTTACAAGTATCAGAATTTAATTTCCCAAGTTAAAACAGCCTTAAAGAATTAGGTTCCGGCATGATACCTTGAAAGTTTCAATTTCAATCGATTCCGACATAATGAATCGCGAACCATAATTTGTTTCGCCTCGCTTTCGAGCATCTTCGGACACCTCGCGAAGCACCCGACCCGAGCCGCCCTCGCGGAAGCTATCAATCAAGAAGTTTCCGGATGAATTTTAAATGATGTAAATGCAACTCAAAGAAAGCTATGATTACCCGAATCGCTTGGAGATTTCAAAATATATAAATAGGTTAATCCATATACTTAACAAAAGACTTACCCTTCGGGTCTTCCCTAGACAAAAAGAGCCCGATAAGATCCGCAAGTATAATAGGATAAATAGCAATGATGTTTTAATTGAGTAAATTTCTTGTCAATTGTTAATTCAAAGGTCATGTAATAAAAAGGTTAAAATATGAAACTTTGAATCAAAGATGAGTGCTTTTTAACGATAAATCGTAAAACAATTTATTACCAAATAACAATTAAGTTTATACGAAAGCTGTATTGATTTTTTGCCTTCGATCACGCAAAAGCATATTTGTTTCTATTACTTATACTAAAAATTATTTGAGCTTAATACAAAATGTGTAGATATTTATGAATACGTTATGTTATGATGTTAGTTTAAATTAAAAACAGTTGTATCAATTGAATTGCAATGCACCGTTTTTTTTTTTTTTAAATAGTTTCATACAATAAGTAAGTTCTGTTATGAAATTAAGTGTATTAATTTTTATAATACGATCACCCAAAAGCACACATTTTTGTCGTATATTATACATTTTTTGTATATAAAACACTGAGTACTTAAATCAGAGATAAGTGCATCGATTATCTATTGGTTAGATAGGCTGGAAATGGTTACAACATTTCATATCTGATAATAAAGTTTCCGTAACGCTTTAGCGGTCGTTTATATATATATATATATATATATGTATATATATATATATATATATATATATATATATATATATATATATATATATATATATATTTCCATTCAAAACTAATGTGATAATATTTTATAATTATGGTCAAACACTTACACAAAAATTTAAAAAATATTTTAACATATTTTATAAAAATTTTCATCGTAATTTTTTAAAATTATAATACCTATTTTATTAATTCAATATTTTTTAAAGAGTTGCATAGTACAAGAGTGATATGATATACTTGTAGCACTTAAGAGTGTCGTCACTCAATGAGGTGATATCCTTACTGCATTGTTAAAAAGTATCGTAACATTTTAAATAAAATACTTGAGAGATTTTTCCACGCGTAATTATTTTTTATTGGTGACCGGTTTCGCCAACGTTGGCAATATCAAAATAACAAGCAATTAAGTAAACAATTGCTAAAGGGTGATGATTGTCAGGTGGTAAGGGGTACTTTGTGAGTAATGTGAGATTAATGTATCTGACAAATGGAGTGACTACTTTAAGTCAGTGCTTCTCAAAGTGGTCCCTACGGACCCCAGGTGGTCCCTGGGATCATTCAGGGGATCCTTAGAAAATTAAAAACGATTTGGGGGTCCCTGAACAACGTCAGGGGGTCCGCGCAAGGTTTAATATAAAATAAAAAAATTGTGACACATTTTTATTAATATGGAAGTTAAAATAAATAACAATGAATACATTATTAGCGATTTTTACGTAAAATATAAATATAGACAGGTGCATAAAATTCAAGTAATAACAGGCATCGTGGTGAGTCAGGTAGGTTAATAGAGTCGATACTTGCACCAACTAGTCTATAATATGAATTTATGTAATTTTGACTATGAAAGGGGGTCCATGGGTATGTTTTGACTATGAAAGATCATCATCATATTACTTTATACACAACACACTTTCAAGTGATAACATATTGTTCTTTTCATCGATGGATAATAATTGGCATTGAGTGCCATTCGTATCAATAAATCACTGTATGTTCAACTGCAAACTTAACATATATTTTTTAATGTTTGTATCAGTGTTTTTTTTTTACGGTGTTAGTGATTCATATGACTTTACATTAAATAAAATATTACTTTCAAGTGATTATATTATAAGTATGACTGCCATTTACTGAGTTTACCTTGAATGCAGTGGATAAAACTGCACGTTCTGACTTGAATCCGCAGCAATGAACTGTAATTAGTGATTTAACAGACTATGTAATTAATATGAGCATTCACAGGGAAGAGCAGGAAATTTCTATAGCCGCACTTATCTGGTGTTTTAAATTTAAAAAATCCTTATCAGTTTATAAGAAATTCCTATCCTAGAGTGTAACTATCTCGATTTGAAAGCAATCCTCATGCATGTGCACATTAGTGGTCCAAAAGAATTTGAGACCCACTGCTTTGGTGCAGCAGCAGTTGTGGAAAAATCACTCAAGTATTTTATTCAATATATTAAAATATAATTCCACCAAGTACTCTGTGTCATAAATATTGAAAAGTATCGAGATTCTTGTTGCATTGATCGAGAGCGTCGTAGCCCAGTGGCGTAATATTTTTACTGTGTTAAAAAAAAAATATGGGAACCTAGTGCAATGATATTCTCGGTGCATATTTCACAGTTGCTAACAGAATTCAAGACGATACCGAAGTATAATGTTGTCGGTAACCCAAATAGGCGGGTGGTGCGGTGCAGCACACTTGGCAAGCCTCGGGGGCGGGTTCGGTGCCAGCGCAGGCATCGATTGCAGTCGCTTTACATATTTGCCCCAGTTTTTGCGGCACACTTCTTGCATTCGGCGCGCCATCTTGAAATGTGACCCGGCGTTAATATACGAGCAATGAAATATACGCAATAACTGCAGTCCGCAAGCACTCTTTGTACAGGGTGTCCAAAGAGAGTATCGGGTGTTTGTTAGTTCTGTTGTGAGCCCGTTTCGGAATGTCACTAGCTTGACATGTGACTCCGCGGATGCACAACACTTGATGGAGTCTCGATCAACGTTTATGAATGATAACACTTTCAATACTTTGATTATGATGTTTGTTACACAGACAGACAGACAGCGTCTCGTCGGTGGTCAGGAAAGTTATGCTATGAGCTAAGGATCGTGAAATACGATAATATACGATAATACGAAATAAGCAAATAAATGCACAAAAATGTTATTGAAGACTAAATGGTTGTGTTTACTTAACAATAAAAGATGTAATAACGAAGAAATTCGTCCGTTGGAACTGTAATTTACACAAGGATAAATAAATGCATTAACGCATTTAACAGTTAATTGATATTGAGGAGAAGAGCAAAGTCCACTTCCTTGTACAATGTTTATTTGTAAGCAACAAAGACTTTTAACTAAATGATTACAAAATATATTGGGATGAATTATTCAGCAAAATTATTAAAATGATAAGGCACATTAGTTCACACATTCTCAGAAAAATATCATCGTGATTTGTGTGGGATTTGAACCCAGGCTTACATGGCCGGTGTACTGACCATTGTACGAACGAACCACATCCATACTTTACATATGAACTAATGTGCCCAAGCCAACCAATATTTAGTGATTTGCAAGCACTGGACTTTTTAATCAAAGTAACATGTGATGCGTTTTTAATCCAATCTGGATATTATTTTAAAAATCTATCTTAAAGCCTGGGGATGTGGATTCAAATCCCATCTTCTATGTGTGAACTAATGTGCCTAATCATATTAGTAATAATAAAGTAAACCCGTAATGGGTAATAAATACGCACTCGAATGACGTTCAATCCAAAAAGTTTAGTCAAACAGAAATTGCTGATAACACGCTGATACATAGCCTTCAATATTGCTACCCCATTTCTGACCTGATGTTTTATTTCAATTCCGTTAGGTTCGTCGGATTATTCTCATAAACCATACTTTTAAGGTATCCCCATACGAAATAGTCAAGAGGGCTAAGTTCGGGGCTTCTGGGAGGCCAGTTGATGTTACATCTACGTGAAATGACCTTATTAGAGAATAATTCGTTAACAGCTTCAATTGATTGATTGGATGTATGGAAACTTGTTGGAACCATGTTCTTGAGTTGAAACCTTGAAACTCCTGCAACTCTGGGCCAAAAAAATTTCGCAGAATATCGCAATAACGGTCACTATTTACATTCACCCGATACTCTTTTTGGACACCCTGTATAAGGGCATCTATCAAATCTACTTTACGAGCACAGTACTAACCATGCTGGCTTGCATGTAGAAAAATTATTTGAAAATATTTTAACTGAACTATCCATGTATCTATTTTTTTATTGAAGATTGTGAAGTGCTTAGTAAGTATCAATTAATTAATAAGTCTTCCGTGGAAATTATGCCGCGATGAAATCTACTCCTGGTAATATTCGCGTGCGCTACTTGATTGTAATATTGTGAAGATTACTCCAGTGAAGTGCCATAAAACGTTATCATAATATTAATATATTTTATATACAAACAGCCCAGGTCTTATCTATCATTGTTATGATATGATATAGGCTTCTAAATCGATTGCACGTGAATATAAAAATTTTAATCGCCGTCGCGACTGAAAAAACGAGTCTTGTCATGATAGGCTCCTATATATTAAAACGGACAGACGTTAATATATTCTCCCAAAGAGAATAAATTTATTTGTTAAGCCTACATTAAATATTCCGTTTCAATATCCTTCGGGGTGTTAATTGTGGAGTTATTTATTTTGTAGCTTTCCATTATATCAATTGCTACGTAATTACGCGAAGGATCCACCAAATACTGGCTTCATTTGGAATACTTTATATATATCGTTAATACGATTACCCAAAGCGCTAGGGTAATTATTCACTAATTAATAGTGTGCAGTACCGATTCAGAAACGCCATTACACAAATACCCTAAAAATCGGCATGATTATTGAATGATATTGATTCGCGAAGATCCATTATTATAATGATAAAAGTACGTTTGTATTTTGTCTTCACTTTGAGTTTATTAAAAATATTTGCATTACTAGTTTCGACCCAATACACTGGGTCATCATCAGATGCTTAAGATTTAATTAATTTAATTGTCATTTTTTTTACAGAGTATTAAAAAAACTATAAATTATATTCATCTATTTTTTATTATTTAATTAACGTCCATTTTCAGGGTAAAATAAAATTTTGAAGATGTTGAAAAATTGGATAAAATGACGACTTTCAAAACCAAAGTTTGTTAAAGATTTTTTTTTTTTAATTTTCAATATAATCCCAACAGGAGGGTTTATATTTATTCTTTTAATTCCAATTGAAAAAAAGAGTCATAAATGTTTAGGATTCTTGGAACAGGAACATCGCGAAACTCCAATCCCGAAACTTCAATCGGAAAAACACATATTTATTATATATAAAAATGGCTATAGAAGAAAGGATGTATCTAACTTTCTGCATTAAATTTTTTTTGTTTGGTTCAGTCGATTTTTCGTAATAGGTACAAGCAAATGGTCAAAAAACTCGAATATGAGAGTTTGCCCCTTAACTAAAACTGAAAAAACTGTTTTAGTTAAGCACTATTGAAGGTCTTTGAAGAAATGAAACGCATGTTTGTACTCAAGTCGATTGCTCGCACTGACAAGTGTTTTAAGGATTTCATTGCTACAGATATTTTTAATTTGTATAAAACAGCTGGCGTCCTATACAGGTTTTATAAAAGATTATTTGATGTGGTTTATATGATGGAATTCTGTTTGATACATAGAATAAAGCAGACCGCAGGGGATGTTCGCTTCGTCCAAGTATTTCTTACATAAGACGGGGCCGAGTGAGCCTCGTTTCGTTCCCCGACCCAAATTCAGAGTTCAAAGTTGCTGCAACAAATAACGCCCCGCAGTGTGAGGGATGAAGTTCGCTGATAAATCAACCCGAAATTGTGTCAATAAGAATTTAATTAATAATTCAGGTTCGTGTCAGGCAACCGTAGGGAGTTTCAGCGTGCTAAGAAAAACTGTTATTTCCCGGTATTGATTTTTTTTAAATTACCACGGCCCATAAGGCTTGCCTCTAGTTTTTAATTAGTGCAAAGCTATCAAGTGTTAGTTCGGAATTGATTTATGAATAAATTGCCAACTAGGTATTTTTTCCCATGAAATGGAATTCAAAAGACGGTATATTATATTTAGTGCATAAAGCCTAGTAAGCCTGAATTTGACTTAAAATATTTTATTGTATTGTTAAACCATTAAAAATTAGTACAGTCTGTCGTAAATATGTGATTGTGGTCAATTTTTGAAATAAATAGCCACAGTGTTGTTTCTTTTTTATTTAAGACTCAGCACAAGATTCTCTGGTTTTTAATAATAAAATTGAACCACAGAAATATTCAGATTTCAGAAAGTTGCTGCCTTTACTACTTCAGTTCCTTTAATATTTTTGAGTAAAATACTTGAGTGATTTTCCACATGTTCGCTTTTATTTGTGACCGGTTTCGCCAACCTTTCACGTTGGCATTATCAACCAGACTTTGTTTTTTTACTCAAAAATATTAAAATGGAATTCCACCAAGTACTCTCTGTCATCAGTTCCTTTACGTAAAGTATTTATAAAAAATACTAAAAATAAAGATATTTGATAGCATCGCGAGTGATATATAATAGATAATAATAATAAAAAATATTACGCCACGCAAGAAGCGACGTTGCAAGGAAATATATTATTCCATTTGAAAATTAGGAAAAAAATAACATCTTATGGCCGAGAGCATCCGAGGCTGCTAATTCCCAATTTACGCAAAGATGGAGAAAGCCATCAAAATTAGGGCGTAATGCAATAATGCCATTTGAATATCATTAGACAGACGCGGGCGCAAGAAGCGAGCCGCCATCTTGGAGACACAAACATGGCGCGTGCTATTCATTATTTTAATATCACGCGTCGTTTATCTGTCTGACGACGCCGTTGCTGTTGGATCATCCATTTTGTGTCTGCTGTTTAATGCTCAAAGTCCTGGCAATAATTTAGAATTTAAATGTATTACAACAAAAAAAAATTATATCTACTATAATAATAGCCATTGTGTGTATGTTTCATTTTTTGGTTCTCTATAGAATATCTTAAAAGATACAAAGGTGATTTTTTGCACGTAAGTTCAGTAAGTTTTGTATGTGCCGAATTTCAAGACGATAGAATAATATTTTCATTCATAAACTAATTTAATAAAACTATCAAATATGCTTTATGTACGAATTATATGATTTTGTTATTCACTGCGAGAATTTCAAATTTAGAATTTTTACAAAAAAACAAAATATGATGCTTCTAAGAAATTTCCAGTTTATGTCAGCTTGACACAAGTACCAATTTTATTTTTTAGTTGCAAAAAAATAACACCGTCTAAGCACAGCAAACGTAATTAAAAAAGAATAGCACAATTGAACGTGATAAAGACTGCATCTAATAAAGAACAGTGCAGTGAAAGTGATTCGTCGTTTGTGACACGAAATGTGATATTTCCTAGAGTGGCTTTGCTTTCGAAATCAATATCCGGTTATTCAAAATATATGTGTACAAAATGAAATCAAATATTCATCAAATTGTCAGCCAAACATATGTTCATATCGTTCATCGAATACGTCATTTTATGACGGGCTACATTTCTAGTTATTTTATAAAGTGGGATTGTGACTTGCGCAACGCGGCTTGTATAACGCGAAGTTCCAGACTATCCCAACTCTTTACAGTAAACAACGGTCAACTAATTGTGCTACACTGGCAATATTGTCGATTCCTTTGCAGGGGTGTTCAGTTATACTGAGGGATGGCGGGCAGGGGTAGTAAACAGTGGCACCGTGTACGTGCCGTGCACGTGCAGCACACGGGGGAGTACGTGGACGATGACTATATTTTTTTTCTGGTTGCTCCCCGAGGGGGGGGGGGGGGGGTTAACTCTTTAAGGGACGAATCCCAGACAAAAAAAAAAAATATTTTGCGTAGAATTTTATTATTAAAAAATAAACAAAAAACATTGTTAAAATGTTGATATAAAAATAATATAAATATAAAAAGTAATGCAATATTGTAAATATAAAAAAAAAAGTGTGGTAACTTTCCATATAAGCGTGCTTTCCCTACATGCAATAATGGATTGTATAAAATATGTAATCATACAAATTACAGTGTTTAGTACTAATTTATGCTTAAACGATATATACGAGTAGTAATATTTTCACGGTATTTAATAAGTCATTTGTGTGATTTATTAGGTTCAATTAAATTTACCGAGCAAAACTGCTTGCCAAGATTTTGACTGATATTCAAAAAATCTCACTGTGCATATTTAGATATAAAAATTGTGAAACACCTTGAAATCTGCCATGCCTGAAAGAGTTAAATGGCAGATTTAATGGTGCAGAGGCGCACGGCGGCCGTGCGAGGCCCACTTCTTTAAATTATGAAGCTACTTCCCCCGTGGGATTGCTTCAGGACTTCCAAATCGAAGCCTTACCACTGAAAACTTGAAACTGTCTCATTGCTGTAAAAAAAGTGTGATCATTTGTTCATTGAGTTGGATCAATTTCAGCGAGTGTAAAAAAATAATCAGGTCGTTAGCAATTTGTTCAAATTACAATTTTGTATATATATAAGCAATCTAGGTTGGTTTGGAGTGTTTTTCGGGCAATGTGCCTCACTTGGCAACGTCTGGAGGGTGAGCCGGGAGGTACGGGCCGGACCCGCTATAAATGTTTGTTACCTTATAAAATATGAAGTCCTCCTGTGAGAGATATGCGCCGTTACGCGGGACCTCCACCCATTGTAGTCACGGATATATCTACTGCTTTTCACAGGAACCCCTTAACTCATGGCATCTTCAGAAGGCGGATATTGCTTCTTCAGGAGTACATTTTTCTAAATTGAAAAAAAACATTAAAATTTATCATTGCACGTGGTTTTACATTTATCTACTCACCCGTACACACACACACATACACACGCACATATATATATATATATAAATACCATGAAAGTTTATCAATGGTTTTTTAAAAGTCCATCGATTTTATGCTAATCAAGTAGCACCACGAAAACGGTTACCCTTTACATTAAAAGGTTTCAAAAGTAAAGTAAAAAAAATCCTCAGCTAAAGCTCTTTCCAAGAATGCGACTTTTAGTGAATGTTTTATAATACTTGAATAAAAATTGACAGCGAGTGTAAATACTTATAAATCAATTTTTATATTACGGAGTTTTAATTTCATTAATATAATAAAACGGCGCATTTTAAATAAACTAATAATTTGCCTAATATTATCGTAGTTTTTGTGAAGTATTTATTTCATTGACAACCATAGGATTCAAAAGTGAAACTAATATACAATAAAAGTCACAAAAAGAACAACCGTACAACCCAGAAACGACTCTTCCAAGCGCGAAAAAATATGTTATTACGGTTTTATGTATTTTTTTATTACAGTATGTACTTTCTTATGACAATAAGTAATACACAACCCTTACAACCCTCATAATAAGCATGAATAAAATTTATTCTTGCTATCATACTTTGTCATATAGATAATCGACACGAAATGGTAAAACATCGAAAAACCTCAAGATCTTTTGTAAGTCATTAAAAAAATAAGTAAGTTTTCACTTTGTTACAGTGGAGGTTTGATTTGAAACCCTTCTGTGACTTTTCATGTCAATGAATATGAATAGTAAATTGTATTATATATATCCTTTAGAGTTTAGAGTCTTTCATGGCAAAAGTACTCACAAATACACACAGCCATTACACATTGAGCCTGTCTGTAGAGTATGAACTTTTCTTGTTTCATGGGGGAATCGATAGTAAGTAAATACATATTGTATAGGCAGTAGACCTGTATGGGTGAAAAATGTAGATGTTCAATAAAATCATTGTTTTTTTTCTTATTTTTGTTAGTATTCCGAGGTAGTCCTCCCTTTCTAGTATCTGGCACGCCTCTGTAGTGTCTACCCTCGTCCTGTTATTCTCAAACATCGGTCCGCGGCCGCTGATGCTAATTTACGATCCTCCCTATTTGTGTAGGGTGTTTTGTAGAGGGCTCTAGGCGATATTATTTTTTTATTAACTCGTTTTTAGAGTATAATTATTGGTATGTTAATTTGACTATAAATTATAGTTACATTACCATGTTTTTTATAAAATATTATTTGCACTAAAAACAGTGCATTTTTAGCAATAATTAACTTTGTATATATAATAAAAATCGTATGATACTGTTTCTACATCTTTCGCTTGCGGTTTTATATCCCTTAAGACAAATGTTGTTACGCTTAAATATCTTAACAAACTCCTCTTATTGGTTATTGAATGAATCACTTTGTTTCCGATCAACCCTTGAGAATAACATAAATTCATGTGATTTACGAGACTACTTGCATTTTTTGCTCTACAAAGGCTAGTAAGAGAATAATACCGATGGCTGATACATTTATCGGTTTAACAAAAAAACAAATAATATCTTATAGTTAAACATAGGGTTTTGAGGAATATGACGCATTTGTATGGAAAACAAGGGCTGTTGTTTACGATAATGTGTATTCAGTGCTGAAGCAGGGTTTGTCCCCACCTGGATTTTCCATACAGGGTGGGGGTGTGTTGACTCGGTCCCGGGCAGATTGTGCCGAGCCTTATTGCTCACCCTGTAGTCGAGCCCCTCTGTCGGAGTTTTGTCAAGAAGTAGGTCGTTTGTAAAGAATTGCCTGAATTTGTTTGAAATTCTAACTCGACATTTTTTCTCCATCGGTAGTTAGAAGCCTTATCCCGGTAAAATCAATAGTAAATTTTCAAAAGTGAAAGATTGTTTGGTATTTATTGAAATCCTTTGGTAATTCTCGTTTCTTTTCTCTTCTTTTAGGAGCTCTTGAATACAGGGTGATTCACAATCTTGTACTAAATATAAATAAAAAACCTATATATTCAATTATAGTGACCACAGGTTTATTGGATTCAAACAAAAATCTACCTGTGATGTCAGACTCCGTCCAATTTTAATGTTTTATTTTATTTATAAGTTTAAATTAAACATTAGCTAAGATTACAACCAAATTTAGTTATTCATATTTGTTCTTTGAATGTTGAGTAAAACAAATTTATGCGAACCAGTCTTTTGTGGATAAAACATAGATTTTATTATTCAATTAAAACTGTATTTGCTTACTCTTTGTTCTATATATTAATCAGTATTTTTTTTATAGATTTTCTGTATTCGATTCGTTTTAAATGATTTAAATAAATTAACAATAATTTTAGAAAAAAACCATTACAGATATCAGACACTCATTATCATTTTAACGCAAAGGTTTTATGAAATCCGATGATCTTCAATAGATTGAATTTCCGCCAACAATCCATCGCGACTGAAAAACCTGATTTCCTTATTAAATTCCCCACCCTTCAGAGTTTCTCTCAACCCCTGAAATCCGCCCAGTCTCAGGCAGGTGCTGCAAGCCGAGAAGCCTTCCTCGGATATTCTACTTCCTGTTACAGCCTTCCAAAGGAAATGTATGGGAAATTCTTAAAATATATATTATTCGCAATGGCTGTATCGAATTCGAACCATTTCCTTGCTTTTTAACGGTAGAAATAATACACTATATTCTTCAAAGTGTTTATTTATTGATATGCTCACAAAATTTCTTTGAAATCAATAATAAAAAATATATATTTAAAAAAAGCAGCAAGGAAGAATTTTTTGATTTTTTTGTTTGATTTTTACGAAACAACAGTTTTGAGGATTATACAAGAAAGACCTTGAATTAAATAAACGAAATTGAAGTTTTTTTTTAGATTTTCAGGAAAATTGAGAATTATACATTTTTACGTGTACATTGATAATTAATCACACTCAATACAAACCACTCATATATTTTTTAACAATGATACAGCCGTTAAGTCAAATGGTATATAATAATAGAAATTCAATATTTTTGACAGAGAGTACTTGGTGGAATTCCATTTAAATATTTTTGAATAAAATACTTGAGTGATTTTCCACATTTTCGTTTTTATTAGTGACCGGTTTCGCTAACCTTTCATAACCTAATATTTTATTATTAGAAGACTTTCTACTTAAGACAAATTTTTACTGTGGGATTACAAAAAAATATTTGTTATCCTTGGATTCAAGCCTCAGATATCATAGCTAGTAAGCATCTGTGTTGGCCACTTAGCCACGAGGGGGTAATCTCATTTAATCATTCCCAAAATACACAAGAAAAAGTGTGCTTTAAATTTTCCTTAAGCGTCCGTTTCAGGAATCGTTACTGCGGTCTCTGCTGAAGGGGTGAGATGTTTACGAGGGTCGGGAGACAGGGAGGAGGCCATAGAGAGCACGCGGCGCCGTGACGTCACCCCCTGAAACCGGTCACCAGTTACCCAGAATACTGTTATTGCTGTTGCGATGGTTGAGGGAAATCGTTTTGTTATTTGAACCAACGAGCCAGTTGCGTTATTATTGTAGCAAGGAAATAACGTTTATTACTTGAGTGGTAATACATTGAATACTCGGATGCTTTAACAGCCACTGTAAATTTACAACGGTACTTCATGTTAAGTATATACATTTTTTTTTTAAATTTATAGCCACATACTCTGTTTGCGGTTGTCTTTCTCTATGTACACAAGATAATATGAACATGCAGAAAATCCGTAATAATATTTAAGGGTCTTGCTTGGTGTCCATCCCCCGTCTGCCACAAAAAAAGGACCGTTTTACCTAGCGAAATCGTGTCATTTAATTAATTTAATTGCCACTTTATTTTTTTAAATAGTATTGAAAAAACTATAAATTATATTTGTCTATTTTTTATTATTTAATTAACGTCCATTTTCAGGGTAAAATAAAATCTTGAAGATGTTGAAAAATTGGATAAAATGACGACTCTTCAAAACCAAAGTTTGTTAATGATTTTTTTCTTAATTTTTGAATATTTTAATTCCAATTGGAAAAAAAGACTTTTTTATGTTTAGGACTCTTAGAACAGGGTCATGACGAATCTCCGAATTCCTACACTTCAATCGGAAAAACACATATTTATCATATTAAAAGTAAATTTACAAGGAATATAAATATATTCTGTTCGGAGGAAGGGATGTAGCAAACTTTTTGCATTTAATTTTTTTTGATTGGAGCAGTCAATTTTTCGCAAAACGTACCAGAAAATTATCAAAAAAACTTGAATATGGGATTTAGGCCCTTAATTTCAACGACAGTGAAATTTCAGTGTAGCCGAATAGGTTTCGGGAAAAACTGAAAAACCAAATAACTCCTTATAGGCATGTTAAAATTCAGGTCGGCATTTAAAATTAATAAGGGTGTACAAACAACCCTTTAATTTACCTAATCAACCCCCAGACCGCACGTTCCTCCGCCCCTGCGTCAATTGAAGATTTATCAGCTGCGTCTTTACAGTCGTTTGCCGAAAATACTTCCAGCTTCACCCCGATAAGTATATCTACATCTGAAAACACGTGCATACATCACCGGAGCCACCCTCGCCTCAGGGGTGGGCGGCGGGGGATTCCGCGAAAATATATTTTTTCACATACGTATTTGTCTTTTTGTGCTTATGATCGAAAACTTTTTTTATTATACTTTTGCCGGTCTTCGGCGTTATGACATCTCTTCCAACCCTTTTTATTTTAAATTAATCTTTAAAAAAATCATAAAAAGTACTTTATTACAATCCTCTTTTATTGTTTTGTGATCATACAACATTTTTTTAATAAATGCTATGTTTTCTGTTACGCATGCTTGATAACCATGCGTTTTCGCGTTTGAATCCGAAAACATAGAGAAGCGTTCACTCTGGGATTTTCAATATAATTATATTTTTTAAATTAAATATGATTTCTTCAAGACGTCTTTGAACTTCCACATGGTTAGCACGAATGTCTAATGCGCCAAATATGAAAGGTCTTTAATCAGAGGAGTGCTCTTGTACCCCGCCTTCGTGTCAATTTGATTTATTAAATATAGTTTCTATAGTTACATGATCAGTATGCACGTTTATAGATAGTTGTTCATAGTAGTAATAATACTTTGAAAAACATATAAATTCAGGATTTCTCCGAGCTTGCACGTGACCAGTGTTCAAGTCCAAAGGATCATATAATAAAAGTAGTAGTATAATGATACTAAAATATTAAAATAACCTTTCTGAAATACAAGTATAATGTGTTCAAGACTTCTCTGGGGTTGCACATGACAAGTGTTCAAGTTTAAATCACACTACATTTATAGACCGCCGTTTAATGAAAGTACTAATATAATATTTCTGAACTAAAATTCAAGCCCAAAACACCATAAGTTTAAATACAGCCGTTTAGTTAAAGTAGTAATATAATGATACTTCTAAAATATAATGAGTTCAGGACTTTTCTGGACTTGCACGTGACTAGTGTTTGAGTCCAAAGCACCATACATTTAATAACAACCGTTTAGTTAAAGTAGTAATATAATGATTCTTCTGAAAAATAATGGGTTCGGGACTTCTCTGGGCTTGCACGTGGCCAGTGTTCAAGTTCAAAGCACCCTTCATTTATATACAGCTGTTTAATGAAAGTAGTAATATAATGATACTTCTGAAATATAACGGGTTCAGGACTTCTCTGGGCTTGCACGTGACCAGTGTTCAAGTCTGAAGCACCCTACATTTATTAACAGTCATTTAATAAAAGTTGTAGCATAATGATAATTCTGAAATATTAATATAATATTTTAAAAATGTAATGTGTTCAGGACTTCTCTGGGCTTGCACGTGGCCAGTGTTCAAGTTCAAAGCACCCCTTATTTATATGCAGCCGTTTAATGAAAGTAGTAATATAATGGTACTTCTGAAACGTTAATATATTTTTTGTGAAATATAATATGTTTGGGACTTCTCTGAGCTTGCACGTGGCCAGTGTTTAAGTCCAAAGCGCCCTTTAATATAGAGCTGTTTAATGAAAGTAGTAATATAATTATACTTCTGAAATATAGCGGGTTCAGGACTTCTCTGTGCTTGCACGTGACCAGTGTTCAACTCCAAAGCACCGTGCATTTATAGACAGCCGTTTAATGAAAGTAGTAATATAATGATAATTCTGAAATATTAATATAATATTTGTGAAATGTAATGTGTTCGGGACTTCTCTGGGCTTGCACGTGGCCAGTGTTCACGTGAAGGGAGCTGCTCCCTCGCAGGGCGGCGCACTCCACCCATACATTATGTGGGAGTTATTGAAAGATAGGCATTTTCTCCTGAAGTAATCGCAGCGGCCGGGAGGCGGAGGAGTCGCTGAAGATGACGCGAGATTGATCGAAAGCTGCCGAGCCTCGAGAATTAGGTCTTGAGTTTTTTGTGCCGCGTCGAAATGAGTGGATGAATATTTTTGCGGATTTTATTCACAGTTTCGGGGCGAATAGCAGATGTCTCCGGTGTGAAAACAATTTGCTATTTCTGATTTTAAATTGTTTAAGATTTTTATTATTTATTAAGAAATAAAATCTAGCTGTTTGACCAACGATATTTTAAATAATTTTTATGACATAACACAGCCAAAGAATATGTTTTAATGGATGATTTTTTTTGTTTCAGATAAGCACGCGTGAAGATCGTCGCTCGTATATATTTTCGATTTCTTAATTGAAACAAATAATTTTTGAAATCAGTGCCCTATTATATCTCGATAGAGGAAATTCTTCAAGTCTTGTTAAATATATAATTATATTAGTAAATCCTCAAATACACTAGCCCATATAACCATTGCGTTTCGAGTGACAACGTCGAGTCTACGGTGGAATTATTGTCAATTGAATTTAATTATTAAAATAATAAGCAAGAATATAATAATACAAATAGTAGGATTTGTGATGAAAACAAAGACAGTATAAAACCATTTATAAGTGTAAAAATAGTGACTTTCAGACAATCCTTCAAAATCATCATCACCCAATCAATTATAGTTCTGGTGCTCGAGAAGTAACAGTAGCGACATCGCAGACTTGCAACTTTTTCAAATCGACATAAATTTAAAATTCAAAAAACGCGGTCGCAGGGCGTGACGATCCTCCGCGCGCTACGGAGGGCAGTTCTTGTGCGCGAGAAGAAGTCACCCTGGTGAAGGCGAGGATGTCGGACCTGGCGAAGGCGATGCTGGGGCCGCAGCGCAGCCAGTCGTGCAACGAGGAGGGGGCGTTCTTCGGCGGGCGGACCCTGCGGCGGGCCCCCAGCCGACGGGCCGCGCCGGGCTGCTAGGGGTACGCCATGTCGCTGCGCTGTCTACACAGGAGGCTCTCGTCTGCGGGACCACCCAACCATCATGACAGACTGTGAGTACCACCCTGCGTCCTTTAAAGGTCAAAACATCCACTCCCAACTTTAGGGCATAACACTTTAGTCTTTACGCCATGTCGCTGTGCTGTCTACACCAGAGGCTCTCGTCTGCGGGACCACCCAACCATCATGACAGACTGTGAGTACCACCCTGCGTCCGTTAAAGGTTAAACCATCCACTCCCAACTTTAGGGCATAACACTTTAGTCTTTACGCCATGTCGCTGCGCTGTCTACACCGGAGGCTCTCGTCTGCGGGACCCCAGACTGTGAATACCACCCTGCATCCGTTAAAGCTTAAACCATCCACTCCCAACTTTAGCGCATAACACTTTAGAAGTCTGCCATAGATACGTCATCACAGGAGACTCTCGTCACCACTCCCTCACCATCATCATGATAGAATGTGAATACTCCTCTGGGCCCTTTCTGACTTTAGCACATAGCACTTTAGCAGGCTGCAGTAAGTATGCCATGTAGCTGCGCTGTATACACAGGACCCCCCTTAACTAATGACAGACTCTGAGTAACTCCCATCATCCGTTAAACCAACCATTCTCAACTTTAGCGCATTACCCTTTAGTAGTCAGCCATAGCTACGTTATGTCGCTGCGCTGTCTACACAGTATGCTCTCGTCTGCGGGACCCCCCAACCATCATGACAGACTGTGAGTACTACCCTGCAACCGTTAAAGGTTAAACCATCCATTCCCGACTTTAGCTCATAACACTTTAGAAGCTGCCATAAGTACGCCATGTCTCATCCACCATGACAGCTTGTGAGTACCCCTCTGCACCCTTCCTGACTTTAGCACATAGAATTTTACCAGGATGCAATACGTATGCCATGTACACAGGACCCCTGCATCCGTTAAACCAACCACTCCCAACTTTAGAGCATCACACTTGAGTAGTCTGCCTTCGCCACGTCATGTTGCTGCGCTGTCCCCTCCCCATCATCATGATAGAATGTGAATACTCCTTTGCACCCTTTCCGACTTTAGAACATAGCACGTTAGCAGGTTGAAATAAGTACGCCATGTTGCTTAGCTGTCTACACAGGATCCCCCAACCACCATGACAGATTGTGAGTACCCTTTTTGCATCCTTTCGGACATCAGTGTCCGACTTTAGCACTTTGATATGCTTCCATAGGTATGCCCTATGGAATGTACTCTTTGCACATGAGGCTTTCGTCAGCGCCCCCCGTCCCCGTCATCATGATATAATATGAGTATAACAACAAACTGGCAAACCTGTTTTAAATTTATATTGAAACTATTGAAAAATACACTGAAATAAGTTAAGAATTTAAAAAATGTGTGGTGAGTCACTTGCATACTTTGATTTCAATTCAAGCCAAAGCTTTAAGCACAATTGAAGAGTAACTCTCAAGATTCTAGTATATATTCAGCTTGATAGTATAATACTAGTAAATTGGTTATAAAGATGAATACATGCGACGCACAATAAATACAATATTTCGATGTAAATGTAGCCAGTAATTTTAAACCACAACGTTTGTGGGTGGCGTGTGGAAAATATTATCTGGCAATATTCGCGGGGCCGATTCGGTTTACGCCGAAGTCAGCATTGCATAAATTCTTTGGTGAATTTAATTAGTATGGATCCGAGCTACAAGCACGTGAACTCGGCTGGCATGAGCAGTAGAGGCAGGGCCGTGCCACACAGGAGCACCCTGAGGGAAAAGCACAAGCAAATCTAAGTGCAATAATTATAATCTCAATACAACGCTTCTCTATACAATATGTCCCATGAGATAATTATACACATTAGTTCACACATTCTCAGAAAAATATCATTGTGATTTGAGTGGGATTTGAACCCAGGCTTACATGGCCGGTGTACTGACCATTGTACTAACGAACCACATCCATTAATCGAAAATTTTTAACAATCATACTCTACATATGAACCAATGTGCACTAAATATTGGTTGGCCTGGACACATTGGTTCATATGTAGAGTATGATTGTTAAAAATGTGCCTAATGTGCCTAATTATATTAGTAAATAATATAAACCTGTAATATGTAATAAATACGCATTTGATTGACGTTCAATCCAAAAATAGACATAGATAATAATACGATGATTATGTATTATTTATTAGATTTGCATTTAGTTGGCACACTCGCTTGCTTATATTCAGGCAACATAATACGTTTTTTTTAAATATATTCTACTTTATCAGAATAAGAAAACAATATAATAATTGTCGTGTAAAAATGCATATTAGACAGTATTACATGTAAAAAGACCTACTAATCATGAAAAAATCTAATATTATCAAGTTAAAGACTATTAAGTTAAATTGTCTTAAATATAATAGATCGATATATAAATCGATACACGTAACCCTGGAAATAGATTTTCTCTACAAATCAAGATTAGATATCTAAATTGAATATAATATATTTCAAATGACTCATTCTAAAACAAGCATGTAACTACAGTAAACGAAAAACGAAGTGATCCTGTTTGTAATAAGGTATATTTTAGATGTAATAAGACTTCCTGTTCTATATGTGCGTGTAGTTCTACAAAAAGACTTAAGCAGTCACAGGTGTAATTGATTATATTTGAATACAGGTAATAAAGCACACATGTAAACAGATCCTGTAGTGCCTGTAGTGCCCTGGGCAGGCTGTGTTTCGGGGGAGCACTGAAAAGGCTCGGCTCGGCGGCCGATTGTGATTTTATGGGTTTACTTAACAAACTTGTTCGCAAGTAATTTAACACGCAATGAAAATTCTCCGGCGATCATTTGCATATTTATTATTTTTGAGCGTTTCGAGTTGTAATGCCGTGAAATTATCTTGTTACGCGTAAAATATAAGTTATAGCACATGCTTATGTGTGAGGAGGTTGGCACGTTTTCAAGCAAATCACGAAGCCTAGAGGAATAGATTTTCAGGTGAAATTCCCTTTCACCCTAATACAGGTATTTTTCTATGAACAAGAAATGGCACAGACGGAATAGAAAATCGCAATTGCTTAACATGCTATACATGGTAAAATTCCTTTTCCGGTTTCAGTAACTTATTCTTGCAGTAGTGAGCTTTTAAAATATAAAGAGGGTGTCATACTATACAAGTGAAATCAGGTAAACGCGTAAGTAATTAAGACGGCATTAATTTTGCAAGGACCTAATTTCCTTTTATTTTTAGTTTCCATAGAATTCGATTTCACACCTTCAGTGTATGCATGAGGCGTGGAATCGAAAAAAAGTGTAGAAAAATAAACTTCTTCCTGGGGAGAATAAACTTTCAGGGAATATAAAATTTTCCTTCAAGGTATTCGAAAGAGGTTGCCAGCGTTGAGTAACGGACGATGTTGCCAGCTGTAAGCATTTCGAATGAATTTTGCTTAATTAAATTACAAAAAAAAGCAACGAGTCGATTGTAGCTTTAATTTAAAATATTTCACTCGTGTAACACTATTGAATCAGTGAAGTTGTATTTCTACTGTATAACTCAGTACCATTATATATCTGATATTAATTCTCACTAAAATATTTGATATTAATTAACTGATTTACATATTAAAAAATAAAAAAAGCTTGAAATAGGCAACGAGTCATTGATGGCCTAATTCCAAACACTCCACAGTATTACTTTCATGCATCAACCGAGGCTACATTTTTCATGCGAGTTTCCCACGCTCCGGCCTCCCCCGGCCATATAAATCAGGGGTAGGTTTCTTTCCAGCCAATTTAGCAAATAAGGGTGCGTCCCGGAACCTTAGGAGGCTCTACGCGACATGCGGTACTTCCGGCGGGGTCGCGGGTCGGGACTTGTCCCCTCGACTGCATTTTGTAAATCGAAAAGACCGTTTCACCAGTAATGATTATTCAATGTTATTAGGACCCCATAAGCTGTAAGACCCTTCGATTTTTTTTTATTTATGAAGACATGTTTTATATTTATATCGTATATGTTATTTTTTATCGTATCGTATATGTTATTTTCTATTACAGACCTTTCAATCTGGTATCCTTGTGAATAATAATAATAATAAAAAACAGCATATTGCGAAATCTACTGAATTCATGGATATTTTGTTTTGTATGGTTTAATTTGACTTTTTTTTTTAGTCAGATTTAAAAATGCGGCTTCTTGAGTAGTAAACACATGTGCCAGCAGCTAGACAGCGTGGTTATTGTTATCGGTATTCTTTTTACCTCGGTGGCTTCGGGCGCAGTATGGCGGGCCTGAGACTCGGTTCAGTACTAAATCCGTCTTAAAACACGGCGGCTTTACGGCTTTCCCGGGTTTTACTTTATGGTTTGGCCGTATGCGAGTACATAGTTTATGGTGCGGTGCGCATAGAGAATAAGCTGACTTGTTTGTAGTTCCGGTAATAGGGGGGAGTTTTTTTATAATAATTGGAGAGGGAAGAGAAATATGGAGAATCGATGGGATTTCAAGGCGACGCACATGCGTTGTGATTATACCTTTATTGTATATGAGTTTACTTTATGTATCCAAATTGTTATGTAGATGCTTATAATAAAGGTATGGACATTAAGCGTAATGCTTTTTTTTGGTCACAAATGTTGGGTTTTAAGTGCACAATTTGGTGATTATAGATTTTTTTTTATTGATACAGAATAATAAAACATTTTTCAATCAGCGGTTAAGGGGCTATTTATAAATATTCTGAGAAAAATCTACTGCGAAAAACTGAAAGTCCATAAATTCTAAACACTTAAGAGACTCGGATTAAATGATTGCATATAATAAGTTAAACAATAAAAACCTAAACAAACGTCGGTTTTGAAATGTCGTCATTTTATCCAAATTTTCAACACTTTACTTTACATTAAAAAATGATGTTAATCAAATAATAAAAAATAGTTAAATATAATTTATATTTTTTTAAATATTCTGTTAAAATATCAATTTTCAATACAGAAAAATAAAGTGACAATTAAATAAATGAAATGACACTATTCGCTTCGCTTTCGATTTCCGATCCAGCTTCGCACTGAAGGTAAAGTGCATAAAGGTGCGAAATCGTATGTACATATATATATTTTTTTATATTGTTGTTTTCCTTTTTTGGTTGCCAAAATGAGTTCGCATTCAATAAGAACTCGTGTTAATAAAAAATATATAATCAGCAATACAAACTTGTATGTCATAACAGCGTTTCAGTATCACTCGAGTCGCGTTCAATCTGGCCGGGCATTAAAACTAAAGCACATAAAAAATTGCGAACCAAATATCTTTACCGCCGCAGATTCGATCGCAGGACAGCCATAAAAGAAAAATAAAAAAAAGCCATGGCAAATGGCAACACCGTCACGCCCGGAGCCGGAATTGCACTCTCATCTCATTCAACGGCTTCTCATTGGTTGAATGCACGCGGCTTTACGTGTCCTTATTGGCTGTGGTTAGTTGAAAATGGTGTCGGGGTTGGAGTTGAATTCACTTGAATCTCGTTTTACCGCCTCGCCTGATAGAGGCATCTCTCGTGGCTATAACAGAAATATAAAGTAAAGTTTAAGCATAGTTTATTTTTCAATCTGCTTCATACGATGTTATATCATAGTCATTGTTTTATAACTTCATATGTGAGCTAGAGCATCATGTTTTTAGTAAAAGAATATATTTAATTTAAAAATTGTGTTGGGATACAATTTATTTTTAATATATTAGAGTATGTACTCGCAGCATTAAATCTATAACCGTAAAAGTTGTTATCTAATAGGTCAGAATGTTAGGATTTATGCGTAAGCGTAAATTATGAAATATTTTGTTTATTTCTGATAATTTAATTGGTGGTATTTTCAATTGAACACGAGCATTAAAAATGCAAGATTTACGATGTAGATTAACATAAAGTCATAAATAATAAAAGGTTTAATAAAAATATTCCAAATTTTTACATTCCGAGCGTCGCCATCAAATCCTTCCACATCGAAATAATAACCCAATAAAATCTACTAAAAACCAATCGTGCGTGGTAATCCACCCCTCTCCCCACGTGTCCATGCGCCCTACAACTACACTCCCATATCGATATTGGTCTGGAACAGCGCTTCTCAAACCACGGCTCGCAAAGAAAAAATTAAAAAAAATAATTTCAGGTCATTTTCATGTCTCCCCCTCAGGGTGGCCTGAAACTACAGTCAAATAAAATTAAAGGATTGACTAGAACTGTGGCAAACTTTTGTAAAAAAAATAGTTAGTCTCATAAGTCATAATTAAATTTAAAAAAAAAACTGTCACCACTGGCCGAGAGGCGAGTACAACGCGACCACTTTTAATATTACACTTGCACTCACGGATTGACTCAACGCTTCTAGAGCAATACACACTACAATATATCTAGAAAAAATTAAAAATTATGTTTAATAAATGATTATACGGTATTTTTTAATGCAATAACAGAAGATTTAGAGTCACTGGTATGCGGGGAATGTAGTGCTTTCGTATGTGAGGCAGTGGTCTTCAGGGAGCCCCGCTGATCGATCGCGACATTCATTTTTCACTCTTCGATTGCCTCGATGTGACGTCATCCGTCCAGCAGTTGACTTTGTAAAAAATGATAATTGATAATCAATAGTACACAAAAAAAACTTTGATAATTCACCATTAAAAGCCTCAACTGCTTGGTTTTTATTTATCATGGAATATATTCTGGATTGTTTTCCGCAATACGGTATTACTGCGTGTATATCTTCGGCAAGCTTCAAAGAGGCTGGGATTGAGTATGTACGCCTACGTGTATTAAATATGGTATTATTCCGTCGTTTCACGTGCAGGTCCTCAGCACTTCATCATTAACTATTGTATATCTTGGACGGAGTTCAGAGCCGCTGGAGTGTGGCGGGTCGTCGGGCACATTATCGATCGGTCACAACTTCCGTTTTTCACTATTTGGCAGTCCTGGACGCGGATGCCGGAAATACACGTCAATCTGGCAACACTGAGATACATTTTGAAAATATAAAAAACCTTTTTGTAAAGATTATATATACTAGATGTATGCAAAATCACTCACCGATCTCATTGATATTTCCTGCAAATATTTCTTGATTAATCAAAACTAGATTTTGATTTAATTTTTTTAAATACTGCGTTTGGACTTTTTGGACTGAAGATGCTGCTGAACCTAGAAAGCCGGTACTAGAATGGAGGAACTCAGGGGTCTAAGGGGCCCCCTTCAAGACCCCTGAGGGGGTACCCTGGCAGGGTTTGCCGCACGGTTGGACATGGAAATCGTCTGGCGCGGGGATTCAATGGGTTAAGAATTAAATTTTCTCGCTAGGAAAAAGCGTGAATTTTTCCATGCTCCATTCGACGTGCTCTCAGCGAGCAATAGAAATATCTTGATAATAAATTTAAATACCATAATAACCTGTATGAAAACGTTTTTTTTAATTCTATATCGCTGTTACCTTATAATGATTCTCAGGTAAACTCATCAAAATATTTCAATTTATTGACTGAATTCAACCCTGAAATCTCGCTGGAGAATCAACAAATGTTATCTCAGTTCTCCTTTGTGGAGTCGAAGCTTGGACACTCAAGACAGTTACTATGCGAAGAATTGAGGTTATATAGGAGAATCCTTAAGATACCACGGATTGACCGCGGCACAAACGAAAGAGTCTTGCACAGAATGCGCAAATAAATAAAGAAGCGAAAGATCTCCTATTTCGGCCACATTTTTCGTAACAATAAGTACGGCATCCCCTTGCTGATTTTTCAAAGAAAAATTGAAGGAATAAAGGGCACTGAAAGAAGGATGTTCATGAGGATGCGGAATATTGAGGATGCGCTAGTGGCTGGAGATCGGAAGTGGAAAAGGATAGGAATATGTTCGAGAAAATGGTCAGCAACCTCCTATGAAATAGTTATTCAATGTTTACATAAAAAGAAATAGTTATTCAATGTTTACATACCGACATAAAATATGGCGCACCCTGTATATCAGATGTCAAAAATATGTTTGAAGATGATGAATTTGTAAAAACTCAATATAAGTAAGGCAGGGGTCTACGAAAAATAGGAAAACTCGACAAGGGGTCGACGGGACAAAATAGTTTGGGAACCTATGATATATAGACGATCTCATTAAAACACGCAAATGAATTTTTCGCAGGTAAATTTACAGTGACTCTATTAGCATATGATGATAGATGACTATGACTTTGATATATTTTTTTACTTGTACATTATTGTGTTATGTAGGGAATATATGTATTAAAAAAAACCTTTTTTCTGCAGTAGTTTGTTAATATATTAAATAAATAACAAAGAACTAGATAACCAAGATAGAAATGGTGTGTGTAAATATATACAGTAATACCCCGCTTTACGCGAGGAATACGTTCTGGAAAAAATCACGTTAAGTGAAATTCGCGTATATCGGGGTTCACGATTTGATATACATACATGCTCAAAACTTAATACGAGTATACGCTCATGTATATCAAGTTCAAATAACTTCATGATTTTATTTTTTTATTACGTCAGCAGTACTTGGCCGATCCTTCAGTGCAAGATGTCACGTTTAATCTTGCGGCAGCCCTGCTGGAGGGGAAGTTAATTTGCAATTAAAGCGCTCACAGCCAATCTAAGATTATCAGAGTTAACCTCACGTCGGAGTGACGTCGGAGGGGGTGCGAGGGTGGGATGGGGTAGCTCCGCTAAATAAATAAATAAATGTGTCAAAAACTTTGCTGGAATTACGGCTACAGCGAACTGCCGCCCTTCTCGATTGAACAGACTCGATTTAATTCCACTGTCTGTCAGCGCACACTTGATAGCGCAGAAAATAATTGTTCGAGTAACTTTGCTTCCACTGGCATTTTACTCGTTTACAGTGACGGCCTATAAATATTACGGGACTAATTGCAAATAAAACAACGCAGATTACGAACGTTTTTGTTCGTGTTTTCGGGATGCTTTTATTTAGAATTTGACTAGCCTGTCGAAAATGTTCCAAATCATCTGATATGAAAATTATTTATAAAACTACAGGGTGCGCCATATTTTATATCGGTGTGTGAATAGTAAATTACTTTTAAAAAAAAGGAACCAATTTTTATGTATGAGATATATTTTTTTAATATGGATTTTTATAATTTATTTGAACTAGTTTTTAAATACAAAATAAATCAAGTAGTTGCCTTTATTGGCCTGTGTCCTTTTTGCTGCGTTTTCCATCACTTTTTCGAGCATCTCGGGCGGTATAGCGACGATTGAGCTCGTCCACTCGTACACTTGTTTTTATAAATAACCCCACAAAAAAAGTCCGGATATCATCAAATAAGTGATAAAAAAATAATCTTTGGAAGTTTTTATGAATTTTATATGAACTGATTTTTTATGTTCATGGTGATGTTTCTGATTTTTCAAATCATGGCTATGTAGATTAGAGTAGGCTACTACTGAGCAGTGCAAAAAAGACTTAACATGACATATAAGCCCTTGAAGATAGCCCAAATAACACGACCGAAACTTAAAATATAAACGTAGCCCAACACCTATGGTGAATGAAATGATTGCCAAAATCTACGAATACACGAATTATGTGAGATGATTTTATTGATTTTTCAAAGCTTGGTGACAATCTCACAGAACAAATTTCTATTCTATATTTATGATGAAATCGAGGATCGCTTCTACCCGCATCTATAATTTAAGTTATTAGAAAATGAATCACGTTTTAATTAATTACATATCACCTCATGAATGAGAGACAAGCTCGCGGGGTAATTAATATAATTAATGTGCGTGCTGGCTATGAAGAGAAGTGATGTGACCCTCTGAAAAGGCGATTGATCAGGGGCGGCCAACTCGTTCCGGCAACTAACGTAAAACTCGTAAACTAATAATTATTATTGACAAATTCCGTGAACTGATTACTCGCCCACCTGCCTGAGAATCGATTGGGTGATTACAGGTGCTATTTCGGTACAGATCTAGGACAAAATATTCAAAGTATTCTGAATAATATTTCATTATATATAGTCGGTTGACAAAACAAATAATATTGATTTTGCTGCGTTGTATTTTAGTTTTTTAAAAATATATTAAGACTGAAACCCAACACTCAAGAACAGTAATATTTTTATACAATAAAAGTTGATAAAGGTTTTCAAAAGTCGATATTTGTTTGTTCAAAAATTAAATTCAAATTCACATAACCTAAGCCAAAAAATATAGTGAATATAATAAGAACAGCTGCCTAGACCTACCCGATATATAAATTTGATTTGATTCTTAACAATATCAGTACTGCATTTCTTACAGACAAAGGCTATTCTTTCACGAGAGTACACATCCCCTCATGTCCTCAGAGCTTCCCTCTGAAAATCAGAAACCAATGGAAGATCTGAAGGGATGCGGTGATAACTCGATTTTATCTTGGAAGAACTCACTTCGACACTCGCGAAGAATAAAATTATAGTAAAAAATGCATAAAAAGACGTATTTAATTCGATTTTATTATTCGTCGTGTACACTGCTTTTATGTATAATCATTTAGGTTGAGGATTGAAAATAACATATACGTATTTTTTTATAATCTCTTAGTTATTCGGTTGAGTAGGTACAAGGAGTGGTGTAGAAGGACCCGGGGACCCACTACACTATTTTCCCCATAGAAAACCATGAACACTGGCTCAGAATGAGTATATGCTCATACCTACTCTGAGGAGAGACACTTGATGAAAAAGAAGTGCAAAAATTTCACATAAAAGCCTTTAATAAATATATTTTTGCTTCGTAAATTTGTGAATGGTTTATTAAAAAATCAATTTTATCATTAAGTCTTTGATTGAATATATTTAATATAAATAAGTATTATTATTTTTTTTATAGTAAGTTTAGTGTTTATTACATAACTGGTCTTGTTTTTTTCTACAGTTATGTTCAATTTATTCATGTTGAGGGACAAGGCACTTGATTGGTGAAGATCCATATTATAATGATAAAAGTAACTTTGTATTCTGTCTTCACTTTGAGTTTATTACTGACGATGACATGCTTGATATGCATTTGATGATGACCTAGTCTATTTGGTCGAAACTAGTCATGCAAAAAATACAATAAACTCAAAGTGAAGACAGAACACAAAGTTACTTTTATCATTATAATCATGACAATTTATTCATTAAATAATAAATATCAGAATATCAATCAACACTTTAAATGCTGCAGTAAATAATTAAATCGTACCAATAAATAACTCCCATCGTTTCCTAGTCGATTCCCCGAATCTCTCACATCGTATATATCTTCTTTGCCGAGATTCTCCCCGGGAGGGGTGTCGGGGTGGCGTGTAATTGTCGGGGGCGGAGAGGTGACAATAAAAGGGACCCCTTTCGTGGGGGCATTAAGCAATCCGAATCAACCCCTTGGCCCCCATCCACCCCCGCCCCACACACGCTCCCGGGTGGCGATATTCACTGTCTTATTGATTACGGCTGAAGTCTGCGCCCAAATGATCTTCATGAATAAGTCCGTCGTGTGACTTACAATATAGTTGACTCTTAAATACTTAAAATACATATAAATTGTTTAACCACGTTGATTTGTGGTTTAAAAAAAATATCAGGTGTCTCTGATCCCAGGTGGTCCCTGGGATCATTTAGGGGGTCCTTAGAAAATTAAAATCGATTTGAGGGTCCCTGAACAACGTCAGGGGGTTTGCGCAAGGTTTAATATAAAATAAAAAAAATGTGACACATTTTTATTGATATGGAAGTTAAAATAAATAACAATTAATACATTATTAGCGATTTTTACGTTCTAAGTAAAATATAAATATAGACAGGTGCATAAAATTCAAGTAATAACAGGCATCGCGGTTAGTCAGGTAGGTTAATAGAATCGATACTTGCACCAACTAGTCTATAATATGAATTTATGTAGTTTTTCACCCAGGGTCCGTAGGCAAGTTTTGACTATGAAAGAGGGTCTGTAGGCAAGTTTTGACTATGAAAAGGGGTCCGTGGGCCAAAAGAGTTTGAGAGCCACTAGTGTAGAGGGTCTTCAGGTCTTTCAATCATCCACCAAAACAATTAAATTTATAAAAGTATATAATACTTTATTAAGACTGTAATATATATATATATATATTTTGCTTTTTCAATTTAAAAAAAATAATCAGCCACGAAATCGATTGTATTTTAATTAATATTTAAAATTGCATACACGGTAAATTTGTTTACTTGTTACTAACGTTTCAACATATTCACATATTTAACAATGAGCAAGCATTTTTGATGTGCAGAAGTGCAGCTTTCAGTCAAAAATATGAATACTTAAAAAAATATATTGTACATAATTTTATCATCGCCGTTTCACGCGTGAATCGACTGCCCAGATATTATTTTACCAAAAACAACTTTGTTTGTTTCAGTGCGAAAAGTTAAAATCTCCAAATCAAATTATTCAAATTCGAAAATCTTTTGCTAATTTAACTTTTCGAAAAATCCTTTTTTTCCCTCCAAGGTCGTAAATTACCGCCGACGTTTGTTTCCAAGGCGAGAAAAGAGGAAAAAAACGGTGGGACTTTCTTTTCCATTTTATTCCGCGACGCGTGGGCGTGTTATTGTTTCTCAAAATGAACGCTCGGATGTGTTGTGTGTATTGAGTTTTTCGGAATGTATTATATAGAATAAATCGGCGTTTATCCCGAAACGAAGACGAAAGTTCTATAAGCTCTTTAAGGCATGTTAAGCTGCCAGTTATTATAATAGTTAAAAATAATTCTTCTTCATCAAGTGTCTTCCCTCAAGTGCCTCATTTAAACTGTTGATTGATATTCTAATATTTATTATTAAATTAATAAATTGAACATAACTAAATAAAAAAAACAAGATCAGCCATGTAATAAACCCTTTATTTTTATTCAATCAAAGACACAATGTTAAAACCGATTTTTTAATAAACCATTCCCAAATTCACCAAGCAAAAAGGCTTTTATGTGAAACGCATATTTATTATGCTTGCACTTTTTTTTCATTAAGTGTCTCTCCTCAGAGTTGGCGTCCATTTTTCTGAGCATATACTGATGCTGAGTCAGTGTTCATGGTTTTCTATGGGGAAAATAGTGTAGTGGATTTCCGGGTCCTTCTACCCCGCAGTTGCGTATTGCTATTGCCCAATAGCATTATTATATAATCCTTTTCTTACAAAGCCTCAAAAACCTCAAAAAAGGCTTTGGAAGAATCCAAAGCACTACTCCATTACAGATTCTTTACACACGTTCAGGATGCAGAATAGCAGCCATGCACAAGTAAATATTGAATTCAATCTTATATTGTACTATAAAACCAATTATTATTGCTCTAAAGACGCTTCCACATAGAGACCAACCTATATAGAAATCTTCATAAGGTATATGCTAATATGCTGTTATATAATATATAAGCACAGATACCCGAGCAAACATACATTAAACATGTCGCATGCCTGGTTATATGGGCCTGACGGCATACACGAGGTCTTGTATTCCCGAAGCATACCTTGGGAACAGGATTAATTAACCTTAAGGATAAATCTGGTGATTGAACGATTGACCTGTACCTTCCGATTTGAATTCCCAGATAAGTTGTAGACATTTCGTTGATTGCTTCAGAAATCGTATTCTAAATTCATCAAACATGAATCCATGGGGGGCGGTATGAGAAGTGAAGTCAAAATACAATTTTAATTAGTCACTAACTAAAATCCTTTAAGCAAAGGTTTTCTATATATTATTATTTTAAAAGCTGATGCGATAGTTATCTTAAGCCTTTTTATTGCAACTGATATGCAAACAACGTTATTTAAATATTTATGCATTGTTTATGAATGGCCAAATGTCTAAATGAATTTTTTTTTTTTAAATATGTGTTTTTAGAATTTTATAGGGTTTTTCGGAATGCCATCACTATGGTGTAGATGTGAAATAATACGGTTTTAATTTATTTTTAGTTGTTCATGAAGTACTCAAACTTAATGATTTGAAAATACATTTACACAATCTAATAGTCATAAGAATAAATGCGACGTTTTTTAAATTATATTTATGTAAAATCTTGTTTACTTGTTGTATAAACAGTATTATTTAAATTATTTTTTTTGTTGCGATAAATATTACAGGTACACGTAATACAAGAATGTGTATTTTATAAAAATATATTTTAACCTTAGGATATGGTGTAACTATTATTGGATCGATTGTCCATGTCCATGTAGTAAAGTAATATTATATGTAGCTGTAATGTATTACTCGATTAGCGGAAGTGTAAACTTGGGTAATCGAATACTCCGATCAGGAATTATATCATTGCGATTAAATCTTGTTAAAGCTAAAGGTTATATTAACTATTAAAAATAAATTTTCGACAAAAGAGACTACAAATTCATATTCTATATAACTATTTTTTTAATATGACATTGGACATCAAAGAAATCTTTTATTTTATTTTATTTAATTTAGATTTTTTAAAATTACAACTACTTTATATTTTAAGCAGTTTATAGGTTTTTGCTTCAAATGAAAATTAAAATGATACGAATATCTTTAATTAAAAATGTGGAAGTGGAAGTTTATTATCTATAAAAAATATATATTATCGATTTATACACAAAACGATATATAAAAGCATTTTTAAAAAAGGCAATATATAGCTCGAATTTGCTGCACAGCTGTATGGGTCTCGTTGTCTGATGCTCTTTGCCAATTGAACTACTGTGTAACTAAAATCATATGTAGAAGGACCCGAGGACCCATAGCACTATTTTCCCCTTAGAAAACCATGAATGCTCTAAAAACTGGCTCAGCATGAGTATATGTTCAATGAAATGGTCGTTTTTTAAATATTTTTAAAAAATCAAATATATATTTATAAATTTAAGTTCATCTGTTCTGCGCTTGTATATACAAGCGCAGAACAGATGAACTTAAATTTATAAATATATATTTGATTTTTTAAAAATATTTATACAGACTAACCCCTGTAAAAATGATTAATGCTCACATTTTAATTCCATGCGGTTTTTCAGTCTTCTTTAATCTGTTAAGTGTCTTTATGTATAAAAAAAAAAGCAAAGGAGGAAAAAATTCCGTCGGTTAAATATTGCGCGAATCCGAGCAACTGAATTGTCGACTCGGAGTAAAGCCAACTGACAAAAAAATGGCTGCCTTATCTGAGACTCCCCTAATCGATTAACAGTGTATCAATCTTACCTGAAAGGCTTTTTTTTGACGCCGAAATAGTTCTGGAGATTTTCCGCCCAAGGGCTGGTGAATACCATTCAGTTTTATCAATTATTTTTATCCCAATACATTTTCCTACAGCCATCTTAGTTTACTACAGTAAATTACAATAATTATAGTAAAAATCATACTATAACTATTATTCATGACGAGGTTTTTGCTTTTAAATTAAAGCTTTTCCAGCCAGTTTTATTTTGTACGCAAAATGTATAACGAAATTTTTGATTCACTTGTGAAACGTTGAGAAAAAAAGTACAGTAGTTTTACTGTCTTTTGATATACCAAGCCGAAAAAATCGTTTAAAAAAATAGTATAATCACGAAGCATTAATATTTTTGCTGGTTTTGAGATAACACCTATCCGATTTCGGCTCTGATACGTTGAATCCGGCTTAGTATTAAGGGTATGTTATAATTGTTGGAAGGGTTGTGATCGATGGAGGGCACAAAGAAAGAAAACCCCGAATTCGTGATGGATCGGTCCAACTAAGGGATTCTCTTTCATTTTTGTATTGTTGCCTAGCAGAGCTGGATACATTATACTACGGAATTAATTATATAAATGAGTCGGTGTAGCATCTAGAATCATAGTAGAAAAATATAGAAATATATAAAATGTCAAGATTTGTTTCTTTATTGTGATTGCGAATATTTTCTCTTCTTTATTGCATGTCTTCCAATAAACCGTTATTATAATAATGATAATACATTGCTTATTGTATATTTAATCAAGTCAAATAAACGGCAGTCGTATTTAATTTGTAACACTTCATATTTAATCAACGAATTTAAATAGCTTAGTGGCTAAGAAATGATAACGATTTGACTTGTTACGTTTTTATATGTTTTTGAAATATATGAAGCATTATTCAAATTTTAAATCAATTATGTTTGCGGGTAATCAAAATCTGAAATAAATATCATATTTTGTTATATTTGTATAGCACTGGCATATAACAATTCTAATAGTCTCAGTAACAGTGACGTAATAGTGTAATTGGTAAAGAGCACTACACCACTAAACACATTTTTAAGCAATTAGATGTCTTAAATAAAATGAATAGTCAAAAATAGCTTTTTACTAAAAATAATCGTAACATCCAAGCCTTTCGGATTTTTATGATGATTTTTGTGAATTAATTCCTTTAACTGATTTGTTTAATTGAAAATTTCACAGCTTCAATGAATTTTATGTGGGCTATTCAAAATCCAATTTTTCAAAATCTATAATACCAAAACAAAAACATAAATACTACCATAAACAAAGCCATTAATTTGAGAGATTCCCCGTTGACTACGTTGATACAATGATCATTTTCGTTTGTAAGCGCTTTCACCTTTCAACGGGTTTGTTCATATGTATGTAAAAGTTCCCACTCTTATCAGAAAAGTTTTTCTATTCTTTCAAACAATATTACAAACATCTTCATAGCATTATGTATTGATCTAGATTTTATCAAGAAGAAGCTCGAGCCTATCGGGTCAATGATTATACGGAATTTTATAATATTTTCGACAACCCGTTCTAATCAATTTTATATGTGTATTGATCTAGATTTTATACAAAAAGTAGCTCGAACCTATTAGATCCTTTTGCGAAACCGATTCTACGTAATTATATGATATGATACGAAAAATAATTATTTTTTAGATAACCTACACTTATAAGCTATCAAAGTTGCTTTTACTGAACTATCAACATCTGACAGTAATATTGAAAGCTCACGCGTAAATATATATATTTTTTTACTTCCGGTGACGGAGCAATCCGGAAGTGACGGCGAAGGCTCAAATATAGAAGAAGCAGGGGCGTCAGATCGGGTTGGGATGCCGGACTTAATTGAAAATCAAATCAACGCCAACGGATTGAAGTAATTAGTCACCTCGAATAATTGTGGACGCCAATGGATTGATCACTGACCATCAAAAAAGATCGGCTCACTCAGCAGTTTTTAATCTACTTACTGCGATTAAACACAACGCGTAGATGGGACTTTGTATTTATTTTATTATCTGTGAGATATTTACCAATTACAATCATGTGTAAATTTTAATAAGCCACAATTTAGAGACCGAAAATATTTTTAGAGACAGATTAAACTATTTTACATTACTATTACACATTAGACATTTATGGGTCTAAGTCCTATACTCGAGTTTTTTTTATCATTTTCTGGTCCGTTTGGCAAAAAATCGAATGCACCAATAAAAAAAATTTAAATGCAAAATGTTAGATACATTCCTTCTTCCGAACAAGGTATATTTTTATTTCTTGTAAATATACTTTTAATATGATAAATATGTGTTTTTACGATTGAAGTGTAGGAATTTGGAGATTCGTCATGTCCCTGTTCTAAGAGTCCTAAACATTTAAAATACTTTTTTTCAATTGGAATTAAAAGATTAAATATAAACCCTGTGCAGTATATTATTTTAAAAATTAAAAAAAAAAAAATCTTTTACTAATTTTGGTTTTGAAAAGTTGTCATTTTATCCAATTTTTCAACATCTTCAAGATTTTATTTTACCCTAAAAATGGACATTAATCAAATAATAAAAAATAGATAAATATAATTTATAGTTTTTTCAATACTCTACAAAAAATTCAATTTTAAACATAGAAAAATAAAGTGACAATTAAATTAATTAAATGACACGATTTCGCCAGGTAAAACGGTCCTTTTTTTTGGCAGACGGGGGATGGACACCAAGCAAGGTTAGGTAGCAAGACCCTTTACCATATAAACAAAAGTTTTAACAATAAAATGACGCTATTGGCTAATTGCAGATTAGTCGCAGGTTGTGCTTTATTGGCAAGTTTTTATATCAAATGAAAAATATCTCTATAATATTTATTGAACACAAATAGTATAATGCGTTCAACAAACATCGCTTAGTAATGGCAGTTAGTCTTCACTCAATAAAGTAATAAACGCTGAAATCGATTTGGATCTTTCGTCTCATTCTGGTACATAAGAATAGCATTAGAGCGAGCAGTACAGAAGAAAAATATTTATTACTTGGTCAAAACAAAAATAACTGATTTCACATTTTTTTCATTTTAAGGGAAAAGGCAAATTTAGACTTGAATAAAACACGTTGAATGCTTTGTTATTTTAGTTTGACCTCGACATTAATTTGTTATATTAAATATTTAAATAATATGTACTATAAGCCGAATAGCCAGGAGACCACGATTTTTAAGCCAATGGAGCTAAAACGAGACTTGTTATTAAAATAATAATAAAAAGCCAATTCAATAATTCTCTTATTCGGATCGATCTAAAAAATCGACCAGACAGTTATATAATTTATAAAAAAATGGCTGTTTTTGTATCAATGTTACACAATTAAGGTCAATCTACGCTACAATCTTGCCCGAATGAGGTCCAGCAGACCTTTTCGGTGTCGGAATCGATACGCGAGCTTTCCTTTGACGCGACGGAAAATAGCTTCAAAGAAAATGGCGGACGCACCGCAAAATGGCCGCCGACCTTCTTTCATTTCTCAGCCTGTCCCTCTCGCGGGAGGTCTCCGAGCAATCTTTTTCAAGCGTCTCTCCTCAGAAGGAGAGACGCTTGAAAAAGAATATACAAGCGCAGAACAGATGAACTTAAATTTATAAATATATATTTGATTTTTTAAAAATATTTATACAGACTAACCCCTGTAAAAATGATTAATGCTCACATTTTAATTCCATGCGGTTTTTCAGTCTTCTTTAATCTGTTAAGTGTCTTTATGTATAAAAAAAAAAGCAAAGGAGGAAAAAATTCCGTCGGTTAAATATTGCGCGAATCCGAGCAACTGAATTGTCGACTCGGAGTAAAGCCAACTGACAAAAAAATGGCTGCCTTATCTGAGACTCCCCTAATCGATTAACAGTGTATCAATCTTACCTGAAAGGCTTTTTTTTGACGCCGAAATAGTTCTGGAGATTTTCCGCCCAAGGGCTGGTGAATACCATTCAGTTTTATCAATTATTTTTATCCCAATACATTTTCCTACAGCCATCTTAGTTTACTACAGTAAATTACAATAATTATAGTAAAAATCATACTATAACTATTATTCATGACGAGGTTTTTGCTTTTAAATTAAAGCTTTTCCAGCCAGTTTTATTTTGTACGCAAAATGTATAACGAAATTTTTGATTCACTTGTGAAACGTTGAGAAAAAAAGTACAGTAGTTTTACTGTCTTTTGATATACCAAGCCGAAAAAATCGTTTAAAAAAATAGTATAATCACGAAGCATTAATATTTTTGCTGGTTTTGAGATAACACCTATCCGATTTCGGCTCTGATACGTTGAATCCGGCTTAGTATTAAGGGTATGTTATAATTGTTGGAAGGGTTGTGATCGATGGAGGGCACAAAGAAAGAAAACCCCGAATTCGTGATGGATCGGTCCAACTAAGGGATTCTCTTTCATTTTTGTATTGTTGCCTAGCAGAGCTGGATACATTATACTACGGAATTAATTATATAAATGAGTCGGTGTAGCATCTAGAATCATAGTAGAAAAATATAGAAATATATAAAATGTCAAGATTTGTTTCTTTATTGTGATTGCGAATATTTTCTCTTCTTTATTGCATGTCTTCCAATAAACCGTTATTATAATAATGATAATACATTGCTTATTGTATATTTAATCAAGTCAAATAAACGGCAGTCGTATTTAATTTGTAACACTTCATATTTAATCAACGAATTTAAATAGCTTAGTGGCTAAGAAATGATAACGATTTGACTTGTTACGTTTTTATATGTTTTTGAAATATATGAAGCATTATTCAAATTTTAAATCAATTATGTTTGCGGGTAATCAAAATCTGAAATAAATATCATATTTTGTTATATTTGTATAGCACTGGCATATAACAATTCTAATAGTCTCAGTAACAGTGACGTAATAGTGTAATTGGTAAAGAGCACTACACCACTAAACACATTTTTAAGCAATTAGATGTCTTAAATAAAATGAATAGTCAAAAATAGCTTTTTACTAAAAATAATCGTAACATCCAAGCCTTTCGGATTTTTATGATGATTTTTGTGAATTAATTCCTTTAACTGATTTGTTTAATTGAAAATTTCACAGCTTCAATGAATTTTATGTGGGCTATTCAAAATCCAATTTTTCAAAATCTATAATACCAAAACAAAAACATAAATACTACCATAAACAAAGCCATTAATTTGAGAGATTCCCCGTTGACTACGTTGATACAATGATCATTTTCGTTTGTAAGCGCTTTCACCTTTCAACGGGTTTGTTCATATGTATGTAAAAGTTCCCACTCTTATCAGAAAAGTTTTTCTATTCTTTCAAACAATATTACAAACATCTTCATAGCATTATGTATTGATCTAGATTTTATCAAGAAGAAGCTCGAGCCTATCGGGTCAATGATTATACGGAATTTTATAATATTTTCGACAACCCGTTCTAATCAATTTTATATGTGTATTGATCTAGATTTTATACAAAAAGTAGCTCGAACCTATTAGATCCTTTTGCGAAACCGATTCTACGTAATTATATGATATGATACGAAAAATAATTATTTTTTAGATAACCTACACTTATAAGCTATCAAAGTTGCTTTTACTGAACTATCAACATCTGACAGTAATATTGAAAGCTCACGCGTAAATATATATATTTTTTTACTTCCGGTGACGGAGCAATCCGGAAGTGACGGCGAAGGCTCAAATATAGAAGAAGCAGGGGCGTCAGATCGGGTTGGGATGCCGGACTTAATTGAAAATCAAATCAACGCCAACGGATTGAAGTAATTAGTCACCTCGAATAATTGTGGACGCCAATGGATTGATCACTGACCATCAAAAAAGATCGGCTCACTCAGCAGTTTTTAATCTACTTACTGCGATTAAACACAACGCGTAGATGGGACTTTGTATTTATTTTATTATCTGTGAGATATTTACCAATTACAATCATGTGTAAATTTTAATAAGCCACAATTTAGAGACCGAAAATATTTTTAGAGACAGATTAAACTATTTTACATTACTATTACACATTAGACATTTATGGGTCTAAGTCCTATACTCGAGTTTTTTTTATCATTTTCTGGTCCGTTTGGCAAAAAATCGACTGCACCAATAAAACAAATTTAAATGCAAAATGTTAGATACATTCCTTCTTCCGAACAAGGTATATTTTTATTTCTTGTAAATATACTTTTAATATGATAAATATGTGTTTTTACGATTGAAGTGTAGGAATTTGGAGATTCTTCATGTCCCTGTTCTAAGAGTCCTAAACATTTAAAATACTTTTTTTCAATTGGAATTAAAAGATTAAATATAAACCCTGTGCAGTATATTATTTTAAAAATTAAAAAAAAAAAAAATCTTTTACTAATTTTGGTTTTGAAAAGTTGTCATTTTATCCAATTTTTCAACATCTTCAAGATTTTATTTTACCCTAAAAATGGACATTAATCAAATAATAAAAAATAGATAAATATAATTTATAGTTTTTTCAATACTCTACAAAAAATTCAATTTTAAACATAGAAAAATAAAGTGACAATTAAATTAATTAAATGACACGATTTCGCCAGGTAAAACGGTCCTTTTTTTTGGCAGACGGGGGATGGACACCAAGCAAGGTTAGGTAGCAAGACCCTTTACCATATAAACAAAAGTTTTAACAATAAAATGACGCTATTGGCTAATTGCAGATTAGTCGCAGGTTGTGCTTTATTGGCAAGTTTTTATATCAAATGAAAAATATCTCTATAATATTTATTGAACACAAATAGTATAATGCGTTCAACAAACATCGCTTAGTAATGGCAGTTAGTCTTCACTCAATAAAGTAATAAACGCTGAAATCGATTTGGATCTTTCGTCTCATTCTGGTACATAAGAATAGCATTAGAGCGAGCAGTACAGAAGAAAAATATTTATTACTTGGTCAAAACAAAAATAACTGATTTCACATTTTTTTCATTTTAAGGGAAAAGGCAAAATTTGACTTGAATAAAACACGATGAATGCTTTGTTATTTTAGTTTGACCTCGACATTAATTTGTTATATTAAATATTTAAATAATATGTACCGTAAGCCGAATAGCCAGGAGACCACGATTTTTAAGCCAATGGAGCTAAAACGAGACTTGTTATTAAAATAATAATAAAAAGCCAATTCAATAATTCTCTTATTCGGATCGATCTAAAAAATGGACCAGACAGTTATATAATTTATAAAAAAATGGCTGTTTTTGTATCAATGTTACACAATTAAGGTCAATCTACGCTACAATCTTGCCCGAATGAGGTCCAGCAGACCTTTTCGGTGTCGGAATCGATACGCGAGCTTTCCTTTGACGCGACGGAAAATAGCTTCAAAGAAAATGGCGGACGCACCGCAAAATGGCCGCCGACCTTCTTTCATTTCTCAGCCTGTCCCTCTCGCAGGTCTCCGAGGAATCGGATTGGCCGAGTTTGTTTGTTATTTTTTTTTGTATTTGTCATATTACAGTTAAGTTATGAAACCGAGAAAATGCTTCGGGCATTCTTAACTATTTTATAAAATATTCGAAATATATATATATATATTCCCGTCAAAACGTAAAAAATATTTTTACAAAAACCCTAGTTTTTTTTTGTGATCCCAAATGTATATAAATGCATATTTCTAAATCCGTATATGGCGCTAATCAGCATTTATAAAATATCATTTTCAAAGCCTCGACGCGTGTGACAGTTTGCTACCCCGATCAGTTTTCCAGAAACCGGACGTAATCCCCCATAATAAGTTTAATTCAACCCGCTTTCCCACACATTATGATTTTGAATCGCGTTTTTTTCACCCCGGGGACTTCTCCGAGGCTCCACTTAATCCTGCCGGGGGTAAATTATTATTATTTCTGCGAGCTCGCTGTTTATCGTCGGGTTCAATTCCGTTCGGTTCGCTTGTCTTTGATTAATGGGCCGATCTTCGAGCATAAAATACCTGCAAGGGGCATATCAAATTAGGAAATAAAAAAAATAATTTTGAACAACATATACAAACGTCCAAAACCCGACTACATTTAAATGGATTTTTCACATTTGTTGACCGAAACCATTCATCCAATCGATTTTCAACTTCTGCAAAATTGGGCAAGTGTAGCCCAGCCAATTCATGTGCCATTGGCTGAAACAAGTGATAATTGGAAGGGGTCAGGCTTAGTGAATACGGTGGATGCGGTAACAGATCATATTTCAGGGTTTTGATGGTGTCCTGGAGGATGGAAGAGCGATGGTGCGGAGCGTTGTCGTGCTGCAATTTTATTCATTCGTGTCTCGTGTCCCATTCCGGCCATTTTTCGAGTAATTCATGGTGTCGTCGATGTTGATGCTTCGCAAGGTGATAGCCACGTTTTTTTGCGTTTGGAATTCTCAAAGTATTTCCACTTCTCGTTGCTAGTAACAATTCAATGCATGAAACACTTTTTTTCATGCTGCTAAAGCAAAATTTCGGAAGTGGTTCTTTGATTTTACATCTGTCTCTCAGTCAACTCATGAGGCATCCATTTGCGATATATGTCGGTATTGTAACTGTTTATAGTTGAAAAATGTTTAAAACTACACGTGAAACCTGAAAAAATTACCTGCTCACGTAGTACTTAGAAAGTGTGGGTGTAGAGAGCAATCGTTATATCTAGTATTGTACAAGGTCGATGAGCGCATTCGCTGCCATTTTTATGGCGAAGGTTAACAGAATAATTCGCAGATGTCTGATTTACCGATCGAGTGCCTGTAAATACACGCGAGGAGGACAGGGAAAACTAAAGCAGGAGGCAGCAGGCCTTGGTAATCAATCAGCGACTCCGGGAGATGAACTGAACATGATTTATCTCGATTCGATTCGGTGAATGTGTCCCTCGGGAAGCGAGCGTTGGAATATCATTCCGTTTTTTAACTAACTGTCACGTAGTCCAGCGATTAGCACTCCTACTTGCTGTCTGCAAGGTGTATTTCTAAAAAATATTGCACGCGTTTACAACTAAACTATATCAGAAGCCTAATAATTCAATATTAATTCTGGAATTTAGTTCTACATATCAAACAAAAGTGTTACACGGATCCCGGCACTGGAGCTTCACTGAACTAGAATATGAACAATGCGCTTCGAAATGTACCTCTATAAAACAAACACGCGGCACCAATTCCCGTAAAACAATATTGAAGTACAGGGAAAACTCGTTCAAAGTGAAATAAGTACAGCAAATTGGAAAAGAAAATGATTCTCTGAAAAGAATAAATTCGCATTGTTCAATGAAAACTTTCAGCAAGGTAAAATACTAAAATACCTCGCTTCGAATGTATCTTATGCCTATATTAAAAGCAAAATAGTAAAGTACTCAAAGTAAAACACAAAGTTACAAATAATAATATTACTCAGTTGGAATACATACAACTTTGAAGGAATTTGTTACCTTTGATTAAAATCAAAATTTAAAAGTTGTCTTATACGAACCGATGTACACTTTTTTTGCGCTTGAGAATTTACTCATTCAATTTTCTATGAATATAAACACTACCTTGAGAGGTAAAAAAAATCACGCATGCTTCAGCAGGATATAAATAGCCACAGGTTCCAGGCAGAAACGGAAAGCTCCAAATATTATTTCAGCCGATTTAAAAATACATATTTTAATTAAGTTCCCAGAGCGGGCGGCCATATTCCCGCGAACTCATCAGATGACTCGGTGTCCATTTAATAAAGGCTTGTTTTTGAATGTGTTTCGGGGGTACACGATATCCGTTTTAGTCTGGCAGGGTGAGGGTGGGTGCGGTCTGCTTCGCTTCGAGGGTCTGCCATTATGAAAAGTTGCAAGGGATGAATCCCACCCCCGCCTCTTTGGGGATGAGAAATCTTTGGCCGGACATATAACTTATATTTATTTAAATGGAAGCCAACCCAAAAGCAATACCAGTAATGAATCTCACTCATAGCACGATTTAAGGATTTTATATTTTGATATATAATGCTTTTAGATACTACGTTAAGGCAGTTGCTTCTGGCCTTTTAATTGCCTCTGGTGTCCAACCTCTACTGAACAGAACTGCCTCGTGACACTAGAGGCAGTCCATTACCTGGCGAAATCGTGTCATTTTATTAATTTAATTGTCACTTTGTTTTTCTATGTCGAAAGTTGATTTTTTTACACAGCATTAAAAAAACTGTAAATTATATTTATCTATTTTTTATTATTTAATTCACGTCCATTTTCAGGGTAAAATAAAATCTTGAAGATGTTGAAAAATTGGATAAAATGACAACTTTTCAAAACCAAAGTTTGTTAAAGATTTTTTTTTTTGATTTTTAAAATAATATATCGCACAGGGTTTATATTTAATCTTTTAATTCCAAATGAAAAAAAGGCTTTTAAATGTGTAGGACTCTCGAAAAAGGGACATGACGAATCTCCCAATTCCTACACTTCAATCGGAAAAACACATATTTATCATATTAATAGTATATTTATAAGAAATAAAAAAAAAATTCTGTTTGGAAGAAGGGATGTATCAAACTTTTTGCATTAAAATTTTTTGATTGGTGTAGTCGATTTTTCGTAAAACGGACAGAAAATGATCAAGAAAACTCGATTATGGGACCTAGACCCTTAATGTTTGCGTTTTAAATGCTGCAAGTCCAAAGTTAAATATCACTTCCTTAAAAAAATTAATTTGTTAATTTTTAACATTTTTTTTTAATACGCTGTTATATTTGCTTTGTTACAAATCGCAGGTATATTCATATTTCACAGTAATTGATTTGATTCATAAATCTCAAAATTCTTACAATTTCAAAACGAATAAGAAAAATGATTTTTTATGTAAATTTTTAATTGGTATTTCTTACTCGCTCAGACACAACGATTTTCATTTTGTATTCTCGTATAAAAAAATCCCACTGATTGTTTTTTCAGTATATTCATGACATTTTATAAAAATGAAACTGAAATGAATATAAATAAATTTGAAATAAAATAGTTGCTTGAGTTTGATATTCTCACAAAGAAAATTTTAATACTATCTAATTTACGATTACGTAAATTTCCGCCTCGAAAAAGTGTTTTATATTTGTCTATAAAACACGACACGTATTAAAACTTTTTTTTATAAAATATCAATAGCGTTTAAGACCGTTTCAGGGGGTGTTTCACGAAGCACTGTCGCAAGTAAGTTATCAATATCGCTTTATGACAGTTTTGTTTGCGATTTTGTCTTTACGACCACCCTGTAGGGGCGACGATGCCTTCCCAAGATTGAATATTATTTACGTAATATGTTAAGCGAAACATTTTATTTTACAGTATAAATATTTAACAAAATCTTATGTGGCGAGTAAAAAAAAAAAAAGCAGCGTTCTGTGAGATTTTTAAATTTTTTTTTTAAAAGCATTGCATGCCATTTTTAGTAATTCAATGTATTCTTTAAAAGGAGGTTGAATAGATAAGTATAATTATTTATTCAGAAAATTTTGTAATTCTTTGGATTCTTCCGGAGGTTGCAGAGTTCGTCGAAATTCTGAAAGCGGTCGATTATTCAGCACGATGTCGCCTGCTGGATGAAACTCCCCCTGTCCCCGAGTTCCGGTCCTCTTATGCTAATCCGGAAGTCGGTGGAGGCGGAACCGAACTTCGATCCATCACCGGGCAAGCTTCCGGCCGGCGGTGTTTTGTCAAACGTTGTAAATGATATTTGATGTTGATTCCACAGAAGCCGTGCCGGTTTCGCCGCAAAAACCCGCAGACGTTATCGTCAGGCACCTAGATTAACCGCCTGGCCCAGATGGCTCTGTTTTACATTGCAAAGTACATTGTCATAAAATTGATTTACGCCGAACCCAAAATACGTAATATTTGTTAATTTATAATATACATTATGCGATTAACAATGTTGCTTGCAAAAACAGATAATATTGAATAGAATTGCGTGAATTATTATATTTTTTTGATAAAAATTTACACGAAAGAAGTAGTCTTCTACTGCAAAGAGTATGTTGTTTATTGCTGAATATCTATTATTATTCATATAAAATAACTCAATGGTGATCTTAAAGTAACAATTGTGGTACTGTAAATGTTTACTTGCTGTTACAAATCAAGAGGGGGATGAAAGTAGCTCGTGGTTTTTCAGGATGATAACTAAAGTCAGGAACATTCTACTTCCCGTGATTTATAGCCGCGAATCGAGAACTCACTACAGCTATATACATAAACGTATAAATAAAAAAACCTCTTTCGGCTCCCTTCTAGCTTTGGAATATAATTATTATCACTATGTTTAATTTATTAAATTTTGATTTTTCTGTTATATTATAAATATACGTATAAAAAACTACACACTCAGAATTTTTTGATATTGGTATATACGATCTAACCACCAAGCAATTCGTATTTTTTTGTGTGTGCAAGTTAAATACGAATTGTGATTTTAATATATATGATAAATAAACATATTTATGAATTTTTTTTTTGTTATTTTTTATACTCTTTAAAGCCATGATACAATCCACATATAAAGGTTTTATTTTTCAGCGGTTACGTTTTCTCTGGGGGTAAATGCTTATTTTGATTTATACTATACAGTAGCTTTGAAACCCACGGGCGTTTTTACTACTTATCTATAAACGAGAAAACATAATACTTCTACGTTTTCTGCAATTTTATCGCATTATATTTTATTATATTGTAAGAAGATATTTCTTTTTTTCGCATGTTTTCTTTACGTCATATGCGAGATAATTTATTATATTCCAAATGAATGTTTTAGGTCAAGAAATATCCCATTCATTATATTTCACGGTGATATTTTACGTATAACCAAAACATTTTTGCCTGGCTTTTGCGAGATTATCCTCTGCGGTCATTTATGTCTTCAGAACTGAGGGTTGTGATGTATATTCACCAATTACAGATCTCAAGTACTTTATTGATTGAAAACACAATCAAACACTAAAATATGCATATCTGCCATATATTGGTTTTTAAAACTTGTTGATTCTTCGGTGAAATGAAATTTGCTTTTCGTATAGAATATTACAAACTGCGAACAAATTTTCATGATCTAAATGTACGGTTCTAAGTAAAATAAGGTTCTAATCTATTCTTAGCATTATCATCCCTGTTCCCTGAAAGCAGGCTGTTCTGGGAACTGGGCCGGACGACGTGGGCTTGAATGAACTATTTGCATTCTCGGAATTACGATGCGCTATTTTAGCTTCCGCCGGTGAATCATGGATAATTTTAGCCATTCATGCTCCATTTCGAAGCAGCATTAACCTTAAAATCATAGAAGCTATATTAAAATTATAATATTCATATAAATTTATTTTTTTAAATCTTTTGCCTAATTCATAGGTTTCCAAACTTTGTTTGTCCCGTCGACCCTTTGTCGAGTTTTCCTATTTTTCGTAGACCCCCTGCCTTGCTAATATTGAATTTTTACATTTGACCGGATTTTTTGTCCGTTATATCGAGGTTTTACTGTATACCTTTATATATACTTAATATAGCAACATTCACTAAAAAAAATCAATACTTTTAATGGGAGGGTGGGTCTGATGCCTTGTTAGAAAATTTTCAAAATTTGGCTTCAAATAAGTCAGGTTTATTTTTAAATCGTCCAGTGATTTCCAATCTATTTATTTTTTTGTAAGAAGAATGGCAATCGCACTGAAACCCCTTTCCACGAGGAATGAAGATGGTAAAGCTATCAATAACCTTCTTGCGATAGTCCATAATGCAGGATAAATAGCAGGTATGTCTCTCTGAAGCCAAAATTTCTGATATCCCTTTCTAAACTGCACCTCCAGTTCTTCATTAGTGCTTATTCCAATCAGTTATTCTTGTAGTATGACTTCCGATTCTTCAATGTAACCGTATGGATTGATAATCTACTGTGGTATTTTGGTGATGACCTGCTTAAATGGGATCCACTCTCGTAGGCCCCCATTTGCAGTTCGTGGACCCCCAATTAATTTTTGACCCTTGGGGGTCGATATTGACCACTTTAAACAATTTACTTGTTACTTGCTTGAATAAGGGATCCACTGCATCTCGATCCAACTAATTTCTTTAAACCGTAACTTAGTAAGGTTTCATGTTTTCAGTGATAATACGACTCAGTAAGCTTCGTTGGAAGAAAAAAAATGTCCTGAATCAAAAGTTCTACGACATCGGGGATCATAGCGGTAGTCGATATCGATGATATTAATAGCTGAAAAAAACCCCTGTCCATGCGTTGAAAGGATAAAAGCGCTAAATGGACTTTGTAGGCGGCAATAAATCAAAATATTCACTTAATTATCTGTGATATCTGGCGCTGATATTTCTCAGAACACAAACACTAAGCTCACCCAACTTTCTAGGAAAGCCACCCCCAAGTTGGCGCGTGGGCGCGGGGGTGGTTTCACGACCGATTATTTTTATTTTCTCGATATAACTTTCGGCATCATCATATAATTTAAAAGAAACACAGCTGCTGTTAAAAGGGAAAATCGAATTGCCTCAATGAAACAATTATATATATATATATAATGCAAGGTACAATGTAGTAAAAAAAGGATTAATTTTTTAAAATGGGGTTGAAAAGTGTCGATTTTCTTTGGATGTAATTTTTGTTATTAATTTATTAATTAATTAATTGTCTATTTGTTTGCACACATTTACACATTCAAAATATTTTAAAATACTTATAATTTTATTTCTTTTTTCAGGTAAGTGCAAACATATTCTTCTTATCCATCAATAAGGGTGAGTTTTTTTTTTTGTAGACGTTTACTCCAAATTTCAGAGCACTACGACTGTATAAAATAATATTTTTCTTCAAATTTAAATCGTATATAGCAAATATTATTTATTGTAAGTTTACTATAACTAAAATTACGCCATATTCAATTTTTTACCTAACGGTAGACGAAAAAGTTGTTTTATTATAAAATAATTTTCGAAATGCAATTTTATTGTACACCAATATTTTTATTATTTTTTCAATATTGTTTAATGTCATTCAGATATTACGCGATGAAATTATTCAAACTATTGTAAGATTTAAATTTGATATGATTGATACGTCCATGAAAAATAAAAATAATCGGAACGAGTATTGTCTTGAATAAAACCAAAACAAAGTAAATAAAATGTTGTTTGGTGTAAATGCACAAATAGCAAAGTTTTTAATATTGCATCAATTGTAGTATTATATATATATATATATATTTTTTTTAAGCATATTTCGTTGTTATTATAATAGAAATACGTTCTTGAGTGCTATGCCATAATTTTTCTACTAAAAATTTCAGCTTTTCTAATATTTTATTTATTTATTTATTTAAGTACAATACTCTTATAATGAAGTATGATTGCTTCTTTAATGATGTAAGTAATCAATGTTTTTGACAAAGAGTACATGGTGAAATTCCATTTTAACATTTTCAATAAAATACTGAGTGATTTTTCCACGTGTAAATTTTTATTGGTGACCGGTTTCGCCAACTTTTCACGTTGGCATTATCAAACTCTTCTATGCTTCGTATTCGATTCATTTGAAGTAGATTTATGAACTGCTAATGGACCAAGCTGCGAGGCTGCTTGTCACATGAGCTGTGACAGCTGTCAGGGGTATCGGGACGGAGCAGCTCCCGGTCCGCAGCATTTAGTGTGATTGCTAAACGGCCGGAGTGAATTGGTCTCCGCGCACAGAGGAACAGGTGCGAGTGTCTTTCAGATTAATTTCAGGTATTGAAGAAAGTAATCTCACTCTGCTCATCGCGTCGAGCAGGGCGTCCATCACCGTTTACAGATCAATCCTTCTTATTTACGTCTCAGTTCTTTTGATGAAAGTCAATAACAATCGACGAATAGCCGAAAACACTCGAGCTGACTTAAATTAATTTTCACAGTGTACTTCAAAGAAAAATATTTGGTGATGGACCCACTTTTGACAACGTGTAAAGTTGGCAGCTTCAGGCATAATTATGTGGAGTCAAAAAATAAAAAAAAGTGGTACCTTCACGTAATATTAAAATATTTATAATAATCCATATAAAGGTAATATTTTCTATCTCCACTGACTTCAATAAATCCATTTGTAAAATTAAAAATAAATATTCTGTTATTTTACAAATTTGTTATAAAACGGATTTATGTATAAGTGGACGCGTAGGAATATTTTTTTCAATTTTTCAATAGTCAATAAAATATCCTTAAGTATTTTATACTCGAATAATTTGTTTATATATAGCAATTTTCATCTGATATATTTCAAAACACCCTTACATAATAATATATAAATTACAAAATGATCCTAGTGGGCTCCTTTTGCCTATACGTGGTGAATCCACAACAGTCGTCAGATCCTCTGTGCGTCTCTCCCACACGAGGAGGCCCACCCCCTCCTGAGCAGGGGGATGGAGCAACCGAAGGCAGTGTTTTATTGCCGGCATGTCCATTCGCAGTTGCCTAATTCCAGTTTACTTCCGAACAAGAGGCTGTCGGGGGATGGAGGAGATCCGTCTGCGCCCCCAGCCCGGCATTCCATGGGGTTGTTCGGGACCGACATGCCAGACGTACGGATTCCTTTTTACTGTTTGATTTTATGCGTTTTGCTGTAAAATAAATAACACTGCCTATTTTTATTCAATATATACAGTACATATCCATAAAAAAATTCTAGATCAAAACAATAAAATAATCCATAATATACTAGACTTCATATATGAGGCAATCTTCACTGATGCCTTTTATGTTATAACTAGAAATGTAGCCCGTCATAAAATGACGTATTCGATGAACGATGCAATAGTGTTTGAACATATGTTTGACTGACAGTTAGATGAATATTTTGTACACATATTTTTTTAATAACCGGATATTAATTTTGAAAGCAAAACCATTCTAGGAAATACCACATTTCGTGTCACAAACATCGAATCACTTTCACTGCACTGTTCTTTATTAGATGCAGTCTTTATAACGTTCAATTGTGCTATTCTTTTTTAATTACGTTTGCTGTGTTATTTTTTTAGGAGGCATTTTAAGTTATTAATGATGTGATTAATAATTTCTAACGCAACTAAAAAATAAAATTGGTACTTGTGTCAATCATATAATTCGTACATAAAGCATACTTGATAGTTTTATTTAATTAGTTTATGAATAAAAATATTATCCTATCGTCTTGAAATTCGGCACATAGCTGCGGAAAATCTCACTGAACATGCGTGCAAAAAATCAGCGTTGTATCTTTTAAGATATTCTATAGAGAAGCAAAAAATAAAACATACACACACACCCACCCACCCACACACAACGGCTATTATTATAGTAGATTTCTATATTAGCAAGTTTTAAAAAATTAAGAAAATATATATATCAGCTTAAAACAACATTAAATTAAAATTAGTAGATACACACACGTATACAACGAATATTATTTTTAACCTTTTCTATAAAGCGGTTCCAGTTTACCCCCATTTTGTAGTCAGTTGAAAATTCATATTAATTAATACCGTCGTTTTGATTTGGCTGTGTCGAGCAGTAGATAAGCTCATCCGCGGAGCTTCGTGGATGAAGGCCCCAGAAGGGGTGAATGACGAGCTATCGCCACTGTAAACAGACCCCTTTGTGTGGAAACTCTGACACAGCAGCTCGTCAGATCATTATCGGGGCTTATCAGATGTATCATGGTGAGAAGCAGTCGTGGGCTTGTACTCAACATAATGTCCAACCGCTCAGGGAAGTTGATGTTAAAATTTGAAACTTCGCGTTGTTATCAATAAAAAATTTTTTTTTATGAAGACCACACCAAAATCATACAAATATTAATTAACGTTGAATAAAAATATATATATATATACATGAAATAGAAATACCTGGTGAAAAAGGTAAATATTTCCCCCAGTAATTAAGACGGGCCAAGGCTGCATTTTGAACACAGGTTTCTAAAAGGCTTTAGGGGCGGATTATTAAAATGCAGGGTGTGCGTCCAATTACTGGGCCCGCGGTCCGGCCTGGGCTCGATCCTCTGCGGGATGAAGGCTAGCTGTTATATTATTTCTGTTGTATAATTTTTGATTTATATATATATTTTTTATATATTTATTAAAATATAAGTATCGCATTGGATGTTTATAAATCGAGCTGTAGTGCAAGTCTTCTTTGTTGTTGTACTCGGCGCTGACAACAGATGTTGTTGCTTAATTAAAATACAAGCCTGTACATGTACATGAACCAAGCATGCAATTTCAGAATATCCACTGCAATTTGGAAAGCCTATCGCTAAGGGATGGTTGACACACCACTTAGTTTTTTATTGAAATAATAAGTACTTTATACCCAAGTAAAAAGTCTAAAATACTGTAAAATATTCTCCCACAAGTATTTTATTTACTGTCTTGCATAATATAAGTTTGTTGAAATTCCGGAGAAGAAGATATAAATCTGGCCATATTGTGACTCAGCAAATAGAACAGCCAAAGGTTACATTTTTACTAGGTTTTTTTATATTTTTATAGTCATCCCACTATTTACATTTGTTTGAAAAACCAATTCAAAAACTAATCATTTAAGCATATTTTTACACAATTTTCGAATGAAGGTAAAGTAATACTTTTAATGATTGTATCTGTAATGGATGCGCATAAATACTTTGGTATTTTGATAAGTTCATCTCACCAATGACCTGACATTACAACTCGTTAAATATCTCCGAATCTAAAATTGAAGTAAAACGTCGATAAGGCTCTGCGGGTTTCACCGAGGGCTTTGGTTATGTAGTTGGATCCCAAAAATCATTAAAAACAAATCGAAAAGCAAACGTTTCCGAATACAGTAACAAACTTGTCGCTGATATTCCAATAGTGGGATCATTACAGGATTTTCCAATAACATCCGAAACCAGCCCCCGAAAAGGGTTGCCGTCTTCAAACAGAGGACCCGGGGCAAATAAGGCTCTACGCAAACTTCAATATTCATCCCCGGATCCGGAAATCTTCAGTTCCGGTGCCGGGGATGAAGCCGAGGGGAGAAATTAACGCACCTCCTCCCCTTCTGGGGGCTGTTAACGAGAATATTGACGTAATCACGATGATACTCATTATTTCGATATGATTTAACCCGTTATGGCTGCTAAAAAGTGGTGCTGCAGAAGTCTCTTATATTAGAGTTAATTATTCTCCAATATTTTATCAAAGTATTTCAAATGCAAGCCGATATAAAGTTTTAGTCAAATTTATACAAATCACTGTTTTCACGGATGTTTCAAAGTCATATTTAATAAGGTTTTATTTTCAATTCATTCAAGCACTTTACGCATGGGATTTCGACGACCATATGCAGAATTATGCAAGATAATAAATTCAATTAAATTGTTTTAAATATATCTCACTCTAATGCCTTGTGATATTCATATTATAAAATTCGTATTGTAGAATTATAAAAATTTTAAAAATTGTGTAAAAATCTGAAAAATATTTTAACGAAAAGGTGAAAACTTAGAAAATTTATATCAAGCGCTAAAATAAAACATCTGTGAAAAAAAGCTTTGAAAAAGCGATCAAACGCACTGAAACATAAAACGCGTCGCGCCGGAATTCTAATGGCGCTCGTCCCTTTTCGAGAAACAATCGAATGCGAAGCAAAGATGGCGGAAGTCTGCCGGAAGTGACTTGCCCCTGTGCATGGTGAAGACTCAGCGCTTCTGTTGCTATGCGCCTTTTGAACCCCCTCTATGGGGTCACCGTTGTCCCTTATCGAGAGAAATACCGCCTGATTGTACAAACAAACGTAAATATATAATAATAACAATTAACCATCTTGCGAGGGTGGGGGAAACAATTGAATGGGAAATAAACATGGCGGAAATCTAGCAAAAGAGACCTTTTAAAAGGCAACGTCTCGGTACCACTTTTTGATGTCGCCATTATTATTATTCACCAATACGGCTTGATTGTACAAAACGGGAATATAAAAATACAAACACAACTAACTTACTAAACAAATTTTAAAGCTGGGGGAAATAATTAAATGGAAAGTAAAAATGGCAGAGTCTAGTCCAAGTTGCTATGCGAATTTTTATTATCTTTTTATCAGAAATTACTTGGAGAAGCCTCTGAAGGGCGAAAGCATTTACAATTAAATATGGTCTTTTTTAATATAAGCTGTTTTTTTTTTATAGAAAAGAAAAATAAATCTGGTTGCTAACATACTCCGAAAGCGGGTTTTGAAACTCGCAGGTAGTTTTTTTCAGACCGACAGAGTTGTTTTAATTGTCCAGTCCTGCCCTGGACTGCTCCGACTTTCCCTGTTTTTATTTGATTATTAAGTATTATTCACACCTTTGATAAATTAGCCTAGATCTTTTTTAAAAATATATTTTAATATTTTGAATAAGTTAATGTTAAAGATTCAACTGTGATATTAATATTCATTCTCAAGGACTTACAAGCATGTAATTAAAATTAAAATTTTAACTTCGTAAAGACATAAAAAATAAATTTTGGTTTCCTGATACGATTTTATATATTTTTTCTAAATTTTACACGCACTCCTCGCTGCATTATTTTATGTTAATTTTTGTTATTTCGTGAAGTGACAAAAGTATAAATGTTAATATTCCAGACCAGTCCGCAAACTTGCGGAGCCACCCTTGCGCCAATCTTCAATGCATGGAATTTTATAACAATTGACACGATCTGAGCTTTCTTACACTTCCCTGCAAACAAGGAAAAACTGAGAAATAAATATCTTATCAACCAGTGGCGTGCGGTGAGCAAAAAATCACGCCAAGCATTTTTATATCTTATAAATCATAAAAATTACTGTGCATATGTGATTATTTATCCGAAATGTGCTTCAAGGTATTAGTAAATATTAAAATATATTTTTCAGTTATGTTTCTATATTTAATGTAACATTTATAAAAAAAAATATTAGACACAAATATACAGTTTAGTGGAGACGCCACTTAAGTTTTTCATGGATGTATAAAGCCCATTAAGCCTTTTGTATTTTTTGGTGTTTTCAATATATAGAAATGTGAAAAAGACGTTTAGTTTGTGTTATTTGCAACTAAAAATAAATTACCTTCTACCATCTTAGATGTGAATACCTTCGCGTGGAGTTATGTCTATATGCTTTGAAAATTATATTTAATAAAATTCTTTCAGGATACAGCCTCTCAAGATCCACACAGGTTACATGACACAGCTGTTGAATTTATTACTTAATATAAATATACTTCAGTACCAGGTTACATTGCCAATGTAAATATGCATATTAGTAGAACCTCACGTAGCTGATATTAATGAGATTTTGTTTGTATGTAGACAACGTAGTAGTGACTTACTACCGAAATCCTCTCCACCGCCTACAGCGTGCCTGCAAAACCATGGAACCTTACAGCGTGTGGTTACAATATGGCACACGTGGCGAAATATATATTAAATCAAATTTATAATATCATTAAAATAAAATTATTACTTAACCGTTATCTTCCGCTGAGACAATGAGACTTTAGTTTATAAAAAATATCAGTTTTTTTTTAATTTTATAATATACGGTGTGTGCATTAATTGGTGTGTGATGACGTTACTAGTATTGAATCGCATCAGGCTATACATTAACATATCATTGTGAAGCGTCATTATTGCGCTTTTGTTTTCAGTATATGTCATATCGCTGAAGTGTATACAACATTTTTCTTTGAGCTCTCAACATGTCAATTTTGTACCAAAAAAACGCAATTTGCGCGAAGCTTTACTTTTCTGTTTCAATTGGAAGAAAAAACCAGCTGAAAGTCACAGATTGCTGTGTGAAATTTATGGTGAATATGATCCATGGCAAAAAACGTGTGAGAACTGGTTTCGACGCTTTAACAATGGTGATTTCGATGTGGACGACAAAGAACGTCCAGGCCAACCAAACAAATTCGAAGATGAAGAATTAGAGGCATTGCTCGATTAAGACTCGTGTCAAACGCAAGCAGAACTCGCATAATCATTGGAAGTTGATCGAGCAACAATTTCAAGACACTTAATAGCACTGGGAATGATTCAAAAGCAAGAAAATTGGGTGCCACGTGAATTGAAGCCGAGAGACGTCGAAAGGCGATTTTGCATTTCGGAAATGCTGCTTGAACGCTACAAAAAGAAGTCGAACCGAATCAGAAGACGAACAGTTCTTTTGAGATGGAATCCATAATTTGCCCGAAAGATGGGAAAAAGTAGTGGCTAGCGATGGACAATACTTTGAATAGAATATACTGTACCAATTTTTTATAATAAAGCTCCACTTCACGAAAAAATTCGAAAAAATTAATGCACACACCGTATACCAAAGAACTATTTGATAATTTCTACGGCTCAAGTTGCTTGTTACGCATCAATATATTCCCATCACATGTCTACTTGTCAAATTTCACACCGCAGAGCTAAATTAATTTAGAACTAGCATTAAAGGAGAGACGCCATTTTGTAGGCCTGCGTTGTGGGTTACACAATACAAACACGAAAGGGAGGGAGGTTACATTTTCAAAGGCCCTTCGGCCTACATTTAACTCGGGAAAAACCGCAACCCCACCGCGAAAAACTTAAATAATAACGTGTGTTTGCGAATTTCACGAATTACGGGAATCCGGGGTTGAAATGCGAAAGGAGCTGCAGTGCATGTCTGAGCGGTGATGTTGCATGTTTTGAAAATAAAAATTGCTTGCTACGTGCCCTGAAAGTATGTCGCATCAAATTATGGTAATTTTCTTGTTGGGAATATTTTTATTTTATTGTGGCGTAAGCCGCAGATTTCGGGTTGTATCTCAAACGTCCCATTTTATATAAAATTTACCGAGTCATGCACACACACACACACAAAGTCCGACATTGGATTAAAAGAAGTCTAGTAACATGGCTGAGGATTGTAGCGAATTGATTCATGTGTATCATATTTTATAATATAAGTAGTGATATATATTATAGCTTTAGAGCCCTTCTAGCATCGTGCTGCGAATTAGCGGTGCTCTGAATTTTATTAGTTTAAAGCATACTTTGCCAAACTATTTTGTCCCGTCGACCCCTTGTTGAGTTTTTCTGTTTTTCGTCGACCCCCTGCCTTGCTAATATTGAATTTTCACAAATTCATCAACTTTAAACATATTTTTGACATCTTATCTAGAACAACTCACTTTCATATGGTTTAATGTACAGTGGGTGAGTTTATGGGCTCTCGATTCAAAACTGTCTCCCTTGGAAGGGTCTGTCTGTCCTCGGTCTCCCTAAGCCGTACAGGTGTCCTTATTTTCTCAGAATATTTGTCAAATCAATTTGTTTTATTACGCCGTACAACCAATTAGTTCGCTGCCCATCCGAGTTTATTAGTCCCTGTAAATGATTTTTTTTTAAAAGGCAACACGATTGTAATGGTTCGTCTTCTTATGTCATAAGCTCCAAAAAGGTACGTCGGTACAGTTTTACAATGCCGAAAGTCTCGTTTCTCGATCATTTGGCACTTTTCGATTCGTCACAAAGTACATAGGTACAATCTGTGTTCGGTGCATTATGACATTTACAAAATGTCTAAATATTGGTGATGACCTGCTTAAATGGGATCCACTCTCGTAGACCCCCATTTATAGTTCATGGACCCTCAATTTTATTATAAGGGCGAAATCGACCCTGGGGGTCGATATTGACCACTTTAAGAACCTCTGGTTTAAAGCGATGTTTTGGTTTAAAAATATTTCAGGACTGAAAATAATTTTGTTAAAAATAAGCAGCAAGGCAGTTTCTAACTAGTAAATTTACAAAAAAAATATAACAGTTCCGTGTTAACACGAAAACGTGACAACCCCTAAACGTCGCGTGAATTCAACCAAATCGCCTTTTAAATACGAAACCCCTCGTACGCCGTCTCAAGGGTGCTTGTGGCATCGAATCTAACATGATCTCGTTAATTACCACTTATATTTAGACCTGAAAATCGCGGGGGTGGTTTTCAGGGTGGAATAAGGGTGGGCCAAGCGAGACTGCCTCGGGCAGACATGAATCACCGCATTTAATGATTGTGGTTTTGCACGACAGACACGCCGTGATCAAAAGAATTCGCCAGGGTGATCACATATGATCATCGTATTTAATAATTTTTTAATATTTTACAATTGTGTATGAACTATTTTCTTCAGATGATTTTAAAAATATTTTATCCGAATTATTTCTTGTGGTTAGGTCACGTAGTCAAGAGGCTTTGCCGGGTTGATCACATGTGATTATCGTTTTGTTAAACAATTTTACAACAACTGATTTGTATGAATCGTTTTCTTTGTTATTTTTGCTTAAATATACTGATATTAAACACATTTTATCAGGATTGTTTTTGAAAATATTTTATACAATAAGGTCACGCAGTCAAGAGAATTCTCTAAGGTGTTAATTTTTTATGCAGTTTTTGTTTGAACGAAACGATTTTAAAAACATTATTTGCAGATTATTTATATGTCACGAGATCCTTCGATCATCTGAACATTAAAAAAATCTTATTTACTTGTTGTTTTAATATTTTATTGTATGCGATATTTTTTCTGAATCCAGTAAACCAAATAATTTTGCTGACATTCTGTGAATATTATTTCAGGAAATACTGTAAAAGATCCGACCTTAGAATTTATAAAATATGATTTACTATGTCTATTAAAATTTATTATTGTGTTCTTGTTAATCGTTTGAGTAGGCCAGAAGTGAATTTTTTTTTTTTAATGTGAAACTACAAACAGAACATTGCGTAATCTATTAATAGACATACACACTAATCTTAAGAAGTGTCAAATATGGTATTATTTTTAACTATAAGGATTTAAGGTTTTATGAAACGAAATTGCAATTTGCTCTGATTAAAAGTTTTAACAAATATTTAGCCGAGAATCGAACCAAAAATGCATAATTGCATTCATAGATGGCAGTGACAGTTTTAATTATTTTATCACGAGAAATTTAAGCCATCGTCATAATAATATATATATCATAATAAATTTTATGTTAGCGTACTCTGTTCTTACTAAAAAAAAAGTTATCGGGAATATTGTGTTTTTAGATGCTTTAGAAATTTTCGGATTTTAAAGGCATTAAAACGAGGTTTTTCGGTAGATTGGGAATGCCTCCGCAGAATAATACATGAAAGGAAAAAAAAAGTTCTTATACGTATATACAACTATTTTTAAATTACAATTATGACATCGTAACATGTACTGCATGAAAAACTAATAATTTACTATGATATCTATACGATGTCTTTAATTCTATACAGAGTGTTTTCTTGTGTCTTTTTTTAAATGAATGGTAAATAATTTAAACACACACGTGCTCAAGCCGTTGTTTAGTTGCCAACAGAAACTAGAATTGAGGGTTTTATTTATAAAGACAATCTAACAAGTCAAGGCAGTTGTATATAGATAAATTAATCAACACAAAGAAGTGACTGGCCATTTTATACTGGTATTAAAAGATCTTGAAAATTTTATTCACGCCTGATGAAGATTTTTTTGTACAGTGTTGTAAATACTCCACTATCAATTTTTCTTAAGGACATTTAAGTAATGAAAAAAATATTTTTATTCAATATTGACACGTAAAATATGATGAAATAAAATAAATTTCAGTTAAATGAATTTAAAAATAAACTATTCAGTTGGGATGTGACCTCACTTAACCCGATCACGAGCATTCAGTGGATCAAAAATAACACGCTCGATAAAGCGATGGAGATTTTTAGATTCTATGTCTATAGGGGTGTGTGTCTGCAAGGGGGTGGAAATATAATAATAGAGATAAGGCCGGTTGTATTCAAATGACTGTTCAACCTTTTTATAATTAAGGCAATATACGCGGCTTACGTGGAGTTAAAAAAATGATCATTCCCTACCCCGTGAGGGATGATTGGACAGATTAACTGAAGTTTTCTTTTAAAAAAATAATCAGGTACACTGTAATAAAAGAGATTTATTTTATTTTTTTGAGCCTTATCCAATTTGCTCTTTTTAATTAATTTTATATTTAAACGAAGAAATAAAAAATAATTTTTTTTGTGAGGTATGTATTTTTTTACGCTACCGTTGAGTTTTAGTATATTATATATATTCAGTGTCTTTTCAATCCCTTTTTATTGAGTGATTTTATCTTAAAGCACTCAAAAAGACAGGTATTGAATTTTACTGTATTAAAAATAATATTGTATACTTTATTTTGATAAAATTTATAACAAATACAATGACTTCATATACATAGTTAATCTGTTATTTTCAATATACGCTTTTGAATAATTTAAGGCACACAAAACTTCTGAGTTTTATTACCGAAACATTGAGAGCTCTTTTTCTATATAAAAGCATCGTTTAAGTACTTTTATGATTATGAACAAGAATATTCTTTTTCTATTTTAAAATCCAAATTTTCACGCACTTACACAAAAATATTGTTGAATATAAATTTTCTAGCGAAAGTCAAACATAAACCTGAAAATATCCTTCTGGGGATATCCCTAATTGTATATAAAACCATTATTATTTGTTTTGAAAACATAACGTTTTATGCAATTATAATTGTAACTAAAATTAAAGAAACTCTAATTTTTATAAAAATAAAAGAAATTGAGAAATATTGAATCCCTTAGCCATTACAGAAACAGACATGCGTATTTAATTTTCAATAAAAAAGGCAGAAAAAAAAATTCTGTGAAAAGGACAGTAGAAATCAAGGTCCTCTCAATATGTCTGACAATATTTCCCCGACACAAAAATAGCGAAGCCTTGACATTCCCGCTCGTACTTCAGATATTTAAGGCGGACTCGGAAGGCTTTACATCCATTCCAGGAACGCCACGAGGTATGCTATTTATTGTATATACAGGTGAATCTACGTTGCTCATTGGTAATACCAGTTGATTAATATGTTAGAAGGTTATGACAGTCACTATTATTAATTAATTTTCCTGATTTGTAGTCGTTAGATGAATTTATTCAAATTGTAACTACATTATTTCACTATCGGTTTTCAGGTTATTAAATAATGCGCTTTTCCCCTGAAAGCTACTGAAGTCGTTATCACAAACTGCATGAGTTCTGTGTTGATAGCATGCAGCTGATACTATACTGAAACAAATCACCACACAGCTTTTACTAAAGTATCTGAATTCATCCCCTAAAAATGCCGGTTTAAAAAAATAGTCTTTCAGTTAATTTTATCAGAATTTCGAGTAGGCTTTCCACCCTGTAAACGCGCAGCCCCAGTGCTCTGGTGTCCATTGTCTTTGTGCTACTTTCAAGCGATAAGCTACTACAATGAGATATTGTACTCCATGACCCGTGAGTAATGACCGTAGATACATCCCCTTTTATTTATGGAAGGTTCTATCGAACGGGTGCAGAGAATTGAAAAATCCGACGCACATGAAATAACATTTCTTCCTGTAGCGAGTCATCGTTTCACCCTTTTCACAAAATAAAATATGACTACAAAAAAAATTAAATTATTGATATGCAAACAGATTGCGTTTCATGAAATTGAAGGTATAATTTTTTCACTGGTTTTGTAATGTTTCACTTTGATTCGAGCCCGTGAAACTATGATCGGCGAGCAAGCAAGCTAAAGACTAGACCACACGGTATTTTGTACTTTGAATCGTTAGCTTTATGTTGGCTGTTAATTCGAGTAATTGCCAGCATTAGTCGACACTATTAATAGAAGAAATAGCGAGGGAGGTTTTGGATTACCTGAAAATACCCGACCGGCCTTGGCGGTCTCCGGACAACTTCCCTTGAAAAGTAGGACGATTCGCCTACCTCGAAGATTATAAGGAATATGGCTTCTGATAACGCAATAAAAAGATAAAAAAAAAAAATTAACCACCGGATAAAATCACGAAGACTTATTGTTACAAAGTAGGACATTGTGTTATCAAAAATTCCTACTTTTGTATCTATTTTTAGCTATTTATCGAAGTGCTATTTTTGCATTGAAATGTTAAGTAAAACCAATTAAAATTAACTGTCGGATAAATTATGTGTAAAAAATATTTGAATCCATTTACAATAAAAATCACAACCTTTGCCTATTAAGGCATGAAAAAAATTTTTAAGGGGTGAAAGCAATAATATCTATCGCAAAAAAATTTTGAATGATTTTTCTCGTACGTGTGAATCGTTTGCCTGATTTTTTATATATTTTTATTTCAACGAATTTGTGGCACGTGCCAAGTAATTTTAGCTGAAAAATAATTGGAATGTTCCTCGTTAGTTTTTATTTAACAACTGTCTGAAATGCGACATCAAAAATGTTATGTCAACCCAAGTTTGACCTTTTTCAAATGCCAAACATCCAGCGACCGAATTTTCAACCCCATCCTGTTCAGCAACAGTCGAGCACATGCAAAAAAAGTACTATATTGCGTGTGAAAATAAAAAAAACCCTTCACGATCATTCAAAACCAATGCGAAAAGATATTTTTTTCAGAAACAAGAAAACATCAATGATACTGAAAAAGTAATCTATATATATATATATATATATATATATATAAAACACAAACTCAAAAACCAGCGGTTATTTGGCTGCGCTAAGCTTTAAAACCATCAAAGCGATGTGCCCCAAATCGGTTTCATTTGAGTACCAATAAGACTGAGGTGGTTTTAGGCTACTTAAGTTAAACAATTAATTATCAAATTCGGTTCGGAAACTGTTTAACATCTTGCGGTTCATTTAGAAAACTGTCAATTGTAATTGTGCTACCCGGTGAAGTTGTCAAGTACAAATCGATTGACACAGTAATAAATGAGGAGCAAGCTGTCGACTATCCAATAGAGTTTTTTTAACTCTTTGGAACCATCTGAAATGCCACCACACATCTTAACTTTAAAAGTTGGTTCACCATAGATGCTCATTCGCAACATAGATCCACCTAAATTGTGCAACGGAACATGACTTGCTCGAACAAAGGCAAATGTAAAGGAGAAGATGTCCTGATATCACAAATTCTAATGATTTCAACCAATTTACCCATCGATTCAAGCGATTACAGTTTCCAATGCGTCCGGCTTTTGCCATATCTGTCAACAAGGCTCAAGGCCAATCGCTAAGTGTTGCTGGTTTGAACTTAAAAAAATCCCGTTTTTCGCAACATTCCTGTTATGTTGCTTGTTCCAGAGTCGAAACGAATATATCCGATAGCATTAAGATAAAAAAGTTTTTTTTCGAACTTATAAAAAAAGTATTTTTTTAGCGTAGTAGCACGCGCCGGGTATCCGCTAGATAGTAAAACATATTTAAAAAAATTACTTAAATAATTTTTTGTTATAAATTATTTCTAGTCTCAAAAAAATATCTAGAGTCATAGTATTATATGAAACGAAGGCTCTTGATGCGTTGCGGTGCGCAGGGGCGGACAGAGGGATTTACGGGCCCCCAATTAGCGGCGCCCTCGGCCTCCCCCGCCGGCCACACTTAACTAATATTTATTGCCCCCGCATGACGTCACGCCGCCGTCCCTGACCTCGGGCCCGCCGCACGCGCACACTCGCCCAGCCACCTAGCAGCTATTGTCTTATGTTTTTCTTACTGTGTTTTTCTTGGTATATCTAATACTCCGTGTTTTTGTTTGTATGGCTTTGATAGCACCGTATTACCCCGCTTTACGCGAGGGATACGTTCCGGGAAAAATCGCGTTAAGTGAAATTCGCGTATATCGGGGTTTGCGATATACAAGAAAATACGAATCATTTTAATTCTAATAACACTTTATGCAGTATTACAAGTTATTTTTATTAAAAATCTATTGTCTTTTGGGTAGCGTTCCTGGGTGTTTTTTATAGAGGTATAGAACTTTGAAATAGAATAAAACAAAGATAATTTTTTTAAATTGACATGAAATTAACTTAATTCAAAAGATAATTTTTTGGCATTATAATTTAAATATGGTTTCTGGCATATGACCGCCACGGCTGGCTCGGACGTAGTCTAGTCTGGAGGTCCAATTCTCGATGACTTTTTCCAACATTTGTGGCCGTATATCGGCAATAACGCGGCGAATGTTGTCCTCCAAGTGGTCAATCGTTTCGGGCTTATCGGCGTAGACTAGCGACTTCACATATCCTCACAGAAAATAGTCTAGCGGCGGTAAATCGAACGATCTTGGAGGCCAATTAACGGGTCCGAAACGTTAAACTATGCGGTTACCAAACGTTTCCTTCAATAAAGCAATTGTGGCACGAGCTGTGTGACGTGTTGCGCCGTCTTGTTGAAACCACAGCTCCTGCACATCATGGTTGTTCAATTGATGAACGAAAAAGTCAGTAATCATGGCTCTATAGCGGTCACCATTGACTGTAACGGCCTGACCAGCATCGTCTTTAAAGAAGTACGGACCAATGATTCCACCAGCCCATAATGCACACCAAACAGTCAGTTTTTCTGGATGTAACGGTGTCTCAACATACACTTGAGGATTATCATCACTCCAATTACGGCAGTTTTGTTTATTGACGTATCCATTCAACCAAAAGTGAGCTTCATCGCTAAACAAAATTCGCTTATGAAAATCGGGATCAACGGCAAATTCACTACAATTTGAAAGCGTTGTTCATGCGTCAGTCTATTTATGTTGAAATGCCAAATCAAACCAAACATATATTCTTTAACAGCTGACAAAATGGCCGCCAGTTAAAACAGTGTTGCCAACTTAAAGTTCTATACCTCTATAAAAAACACCCTGTTTTATAAAATACGTTCATAATACCCAGCGCTGTTTTTAATTGTTAAGAGAAGTCAATGACTACGTTATGTTCAAACATATTCTTAAAATAAGAAATTCGCGTAATGCGAGACATTTTACGCGAAATTTGAAATTCGCGTTATAGTGAATCCGCGCATAACGGGGTCGCGTAAATCGGGGAATTACTGTATATGTCGTCACTTTGTTTGGTTTTGATATTAAGTAGGTCCACAGGTAGCAGCGTCTCAAAACCTATCAATTTACTTAATCAAATAAGATGACAGATATGAAATTATTTATCAACTTTTAAATTAGAATTCTCAATCCTGGTTTTTTGATTATATTTTATAATATATATAATATTAGCAACCAAATATTTAGAAAAATTATCTTCATTTATAAATGAAATATGTTTGGTGTGAGAATGAAATAAACATTTTTTTTATTTTTTCTGAACATTGTTATAATTAACTTTATTTAGAGAAAACGTAACAATAAAAAATATTTACGCATTTCAGGAATAATTACAGTTCAATATTCATCACTTCTGAATATGAAAACCCACCACTAAATCATGTTTCACTTAGCAACCCCTTAGAAAATTAAAACCCTGATAGATAGGGATCTCGCGTGATTTCACATAATATGATTTTTCTTTACAATGGACTACATCTTAATTTATTTCTCGAGTACAAAATGTATCCCTAGAAATCGTGCCGGCTTGTAAAATAAATATTTATTACTTGTGATTTCATTTTCTTTGGAAATTTTCGGTACAATCATTAAATACATTACAATAGAAGAAAATACTCCGTTAATATAAAAAAATGAATTTAAGAAGTAATGGGCTCAAACTAACAGCGTGGTTAAAATTCAAATCAAATGTATTGTATTATTTTTTATTATTATTACATAATAAAATGAAAAAATGTCATAAATTATTTCAAACCAGGGATAATGTAATCAGCAAATTTCCAAATACTAGACTACGTGAATATTTGAAGACTGAATAGTTTTCATAAGACAATTTTTTTTAGAATTTGTAAATTTGATAAAATAATTTTTAAATTTACGAAAAAGTTTATAATTGAGTCATTAATAGAAATAAAAAAATACGAAAAGATATTTAAACCTAAAATTTTAGCTATCGAAATATGATAGTAACAAGCTATTGAACTATTGAAAAGTTTTTATATCTCGGTAAAATAAGAAATTTAGTTATTTTTTAGGCAAGCACTGTTATAAGGTGTTTTTTTTATGAAAGGCTTATATTATAATAATTATTGTATATATGTAATATATGCAATTTTCAATATAGTAACTAAACTCGTATACGTCATACGATTTTGTGATTTCACAAGGCTTTTTTATTACTTGTCACATTCATCCGCAGTGGCTCGGACCTCAGAGATTATATCATTTAATATTACATATAATCAATGATTAACGCTTTGGTAAATAAATTTTTAATAAAAAGCACAGAATGATAGTCTCTGCTCGTGTTTACAAGTTCCCGGTATTGCTCGCGTCATTTGACCCCAGCCGCTCGGACCTCCGTGAATATATCACGAAACAGCTGACGGTGACAGGTCGCCATATTTATTCCAAGGAGAAGAGGGGGTTGCTGAAAAAAACAATTTCCTTTGTGTGAAATCCCAATAAACAATCACACGGTTCCAATATAAGCGGCCCTCGCATGGCGCGCCCGACTTATTATAATTTATCTCGCTGCAGAATCACTTCGGCTCTCTGATTGTGACTCTGTCGCCGAAAGATCTCCTGGACTGTGTATGAACTCATTATTTCAAAATAAAATAAAATATATACATAAAAACACGCTTATTGACACTAAACAATACAAAAATATATTAAAAAACACGTCGGTATAAAATTGGGTTTATATAAATGAATACTGCATAGTACAAAATATATATATTTTCATAGAATTATATTACACGTTATTGACATACTAAGTTATTGGCAGAGTTTTTCTTTCTAAATAAAATATACTAATTATTTATTTTACTCGTGTTTCACACAACCTCGTGATACATTCGCAAAACATGCAATAAAATACGGTAATACCCCGCTTTACGCGACCCCGTTATGCGCGGTTACACCATAACGCGAATTTAAAATTTCGCATTACACGTATTTATTATTTTAAGAATGTGTATGAACATAATAAAGTCATTGACTTCTCTTAACAATTAAAAACAGCGTTGGGTGTTATGAACGTATTTTACAAGAACGTAAAAGACAATAGATGTATTTTTCAGTAAAAATAACATGTAATACTGCATAAAGTGTCTGTCTTAGAATTAAAGTGATTGATCAAATGATTCGTATTTTTTGTATGTTTAATTGTAAACCCCGATATACGCGAATTTCACTTAGCGCGATTTTTTCCGGAACGTATTCCTCGCGTAAAGCGGGGTATTACTGTATATATTTACACACACCATCTCTATCTTAGTTATCTAGTTCTTAGTTATTTATTTAATATATTTATAAACTCATGCAGAAAATGGGTTTTTTAATACATATATTCCCTACAAAACACAATAGTATACAAGTAAAAAAAAAAAGTCATAGTCATCTATCATCATATGCTAATAGAGTCACTGTAAATTTACCTGCGAAAAATTCATTTGCGTGTTTTAATGAGTTCGTCTATATATCATAGGCTCCCAAACTATTTTTTCCCGTCGACCCCTTGTCGAGTTTTCCTATTTTTCGTAGACCCCTGCCTTGCTTATATTGAATTTTTACAAATTCATCATCTTCAAACATATTTTTGACATCTGATATACAGGTTGCGCCATATTTTATGTCGGTATGTAAACATTGAATAACTATTTCTTTTTTTGTAAGAATATTGACAACTGCACTGAAACCCTGTTTTATGTGGTATGAAGATGGAAAAACTATCAAAAACCTTCTTGATATAGTGCATAATGCAAGATTAACAGCAATATTGTATATGTAAGCACATTTACGGAATGCCTAAATTTTGGTGATTGGATCCGCTCTCGTGGACCCCCAATTTAAGTTTTCGCTGTCGTCGACCCCTTGCAGGGCAAAATCGACCCCTGGCGGTCGATATTGACCACTTTGGGAACCAGTGGTCTATATAAAGTCTAGCAAAGCACAACTGCTTGCCTTGATTTTTGATTCATCGCACGCCGCTTGTGTTTAGTTTCCCGGTGTTACACGTGCAAAAGATAAAAAACAATAAATAAAAAGGTTATCCTCGAGGCACCCCCGGACCCGCCCTCGGCAGCCGAGGGTGTCTTTTTGTCTTCGGCGAGCTCAACCCCCGAGGGACAGGCGGGGCTGGTGGGCTCTGCCATCCCCAAAAAGGTAGGCTAATAACGCACTTGTGACGTCGCTTCTTTGAAGATTTTGCGTAAGGACACGTGTAAACTAAATATTGGATGTAAATATTTTTTTAGGACCCGTCCTGCGACCCCGCCGTAGAGTGAAACGAAATATTTGAAACTATGAAATATATTTATACAAAATATTAAGACATTAAAAATTGGCCATAATTTTTAAAAATTTTAAAATACAGAAATTAGTTATTTGATATATTAAAACACTCTTAAAACATCGTATAAAATATATAAGTACATAGGTTTCTTGTTTTCATAGTATTTGTTATGTCTTTTTTATTGAATATATTGTTGACCATTAAGCCCCAGGTTTAAATGAAGGTTAAGAAATATTAGGTTATATTAAGAAAAACAAGGTAAATATCACATATTCATTGAATTGAATACATCTGCAATTTATTGTCGAATCTTTGAACTGTTTTTCTACTTAACTCTTCAATTTCGACCTTCTACCCTTTCAAAGGGGTGTAAAAAATATATAATATTCTAGTTTAAATATGCTTTATTCCTTCGTGTTGTGCTGCGTTATAATTTGGATTCTATAATCACAACACTCTATAAAAGTAAAAGGCCGCAAGAGGAGAGATAAGACCGAAAAACGTTGCACTTACGTAGAAAAAAATGCAGGTGTATTCGGTTTAGAAAATCTTTGATGTACATTTTATTTTGATCCGAAGTAAATTTAATAACAAAAACACACTGTTTTTATTTTGAAATGTTTTTTAATTTATATATATATTTAAATTAAAATTTATATATAAACATAAAATACAGGTACAGCACGAGGAAGGCTCTCCCGCCGATCCATTTACAAAATAAACGGATTTATCAACAGAATTAATACTGTGTCTCCAAATAGCAATCACGTCGTTTCCAATTTAGTTTCAATTTGGGGACATCAAGGGCCCCCCGCGGAGGGTTAAGTCGGCGGCCGCCCCTGGCTGGAGACAGAAAAGGGGGGCGAGCTAAACGCTACCAGACTTATATTTAATTATATTCAATAAACCGAAAAGCGCAATATTTTTTTACGCCTAATAAATGAAATAAACACAATATTTTTTTAAAAAATTTTATATGTAACATTTATGTCTATACGAGGGCGGTCTGATAAGTACTAAGCCTACAAAAAAAAAAAAAAAACGAAAATCTTGGAAAAGTGGTTATGTATTTCTCAAAATAGTCTCCTTTCAGCTCGATACACTTGACCCAGCGATGCTCCGACTTCTTGAACCCGTCTGAAAAATACGTTTTCTCGAGGTCTGCAAAGTGGGCCTCCGTGGCGGCGATGACCTCCTCATTCGACTTAAATTTCTGCCCGGCGAGTGACTTTTTATATAAAAATAATCGCACGGGAGCAAATCTGGAGAATACGGTGGATGGGGGAGCAGTTCGTAGTGCAATTCGACCAATTTGGTGTGAGCCGGTGCGTTGTCATGGTGGAAGAGCACTTTTTTCTTCGACAAATAGGGCCGTTTTTTCTGTAATTCGGCATAGTAGAGCCTTGTGAGTGTTTTGGCCTTCTCCAGGTAGTCAATGTAGATCACACCTTGTGAATCCCAGAAAACGGTGGCCATCACCTTTCCGGCCGATAGGACAGTCTTCGCCTTCTTCAGTGAAGTCCACTGTTTCGACTGTTCCTTGGTCTCTGATGTGTATCAGTAGATTCATGTTTCCATCCAAAAATTGACGTACGACCACGTTGAAACTCGTCAAACCAATTTTGACGGTCGCCATCGAAGGAGAAGAGTCCCCGTACTACACGATAGTAAATCTCTCTTGCGATACTAGCACGATCGGGCGGTGAGGCTAAGTACTAAAAAGTATTTTATATAATAATACAAATTTGCTTTGTAGGTCTCCTTTGAAATTGATTGTATCGTAGTTCGTGAAATCTCATAACCTCGTCTTGTCACTAAAGCATGCTTTAGGCAGTGGGCGTGGTTTTCCAGGATCTTCCCTTAAAAAAACCTTAACCCTCTCAAAGAGACGCCCATCAGGATACAATCGGTTCGGCCCTTTAACTAAAGCTTTTTGTTTGATGAGAGACTAAAGCTATTTCCCATATCTCGTGTCATGCTATTTAATATAACGGTAATTTCACTATATAGGCTTTAAATTAATTCGCTTCAAAATAACAACAAAAACGGATTCATTTTACACCAAAAACACTGTAACGGTTTTGAAAAAGAATAACAAAAAAAATTCTCGTTAAATTTAAGTTTTCCTACAGAAAAAGGATTTTACATTTTCGTCTTCCTCTTTACTTTGATGATATAGTGTGGTTTTAGTCTTTTTGTTTAGTTTACCTGAAATTAGATGTAAAGCAAGGGTAGGAAAAATAAGTAGTTTTATTTAAAACGAATTGAAAACTTATTTTTTTAACTCAAGTATCCAACCATTGAGTTAAAGACTTTCCAAAGAATATTATTCCAATAAATAAAAAAAATAGGGATGTATTAGTGTGGAGTATATTTTTATCTATATTTTAGACAATTTGCTAATTGGTTAAGCTGGGCCATATTTTAAAATTGATATTTATATTTAAGTGTTTACAAAAAAAATATTTAATTGTGTCCAGTCAAAGTTTGACTGGACGTTTAAAATCATTCAAAACTTATAAAAATAAGAACCGTATAACAAAGTATCAATAAAAACACAAAAAAAGAGTACAACATAAATAATGTTATTATTGGTAACAATAAATTGAAAAACATAAAATACTCGTTTCATGGTAAAAGTAAAACATCTGTGATTGCTTATGATTCATGGGTTGTCATCACGCAATGTAAAATTCCTGAAACACCATCAATTTTCAGTTAACCATAATGGCATTTGAAATACAGTACCGAGTGCCATGCAGCAACACCATGAAATGCACTTTTAACAACCTTTTATTCAGCGAGCCTTATAAAGGACATGTGTTTTATTTAAATGTTTTAATTTGTGCTTTGCGTGCTAGTGATAAATAAGTCAGTGTCACACTGTAAAAATTGTTGATAACAACCTTAAAATAATACTATTTCTGTAATAAAAAATTGCTTTTAAAGTCGATGCATGTTATCATTATAATTATAAGTTAAAATCCAGTTATTGACAACATTTTATGAACAGCAAATTTTATCGTTTATGTGTATTTGTATGCAAACTAAAGAAATATATTTTTAAAAAAATCCTATATTTAATAAATTGATGATACATATAATATAAAAACGTATCTGGTAGTTTATATATTGAAAACTCAAAATATACTATTTTTATTCAATGCCTCAACAATAGCAATAGTTATATTTAATATCCAAACTTTTAAATCATAAATATCAAGCATAAAACAGTTTTTTTTAATATAAGGTCCCTGATTGCTTTGAAAGACGATCATTTACTTAATATTATTAAATACAGTAAGCAGTAATCAATAATAAATTATAATAATTTTTTAATCAACCAGTTTCTACTAGAATCATTTTAAGTTATCAACCAAATTGAATCTCTTTAGAGTTTATATTTATTTTATTCCGTTTTGATTTAATTTAATTTAGAACTACATACTCCAATGAAAGTATTTTAGTTATGTTAAAAGGCAAATAATCTTTTAAAATAAAAAAATAATCATACATTGAGTATAGTAATAAGTAAATCCTGATAAAATTTAAGCCTCACTCCTAATCTTTATTATCATGTTTTTTAAACACAGATTTTATGGGTTTACGATGGAAACTTTTATATTTTTTGGATGTTTTATAGTTTTTCGCCTCAAATATCACGATTTATAGCTTTTAACCAATAAAAAAAATTATTGAGTATTTTTCCTTGGACGACAAAAAAATAGATGTGTTGACAGTTTGAATATTTGGTTATTTCACACTTCATTTTCCACAATATATTGCCATTAAAAAATAAAAATAATATATTATAATGGTAAGGTTTGGTTGAAACTTGTCATGCAAAAAATATATAATAAACTCAAAGTGAAGAAAGAATACAAAGTTAGCTTTATCATTATAAAAAAAATGGATCTTCACCAATCAAATGCCCTCAACAAGATAAAAATAATAATTTATAAATATAATTAAATTAAATTTTACTAAACCTTTGTTTCACAAGCTACACGAAAGGCATTGTTTTAAACGAATTTATAATCGTATGTCTATTTTTTTGGATTAAACGTCAATCAAGTGCGTATTTATTACCTATTACGGGTTTATTATATTATTATGCACATTAGTTCACGCATACAAGATGATTTAAATAAATTCTCAGAAAAATATCATCGTGATTTGTGTGAGATTTGAACCCACATCCATAATAAATTTTAGATAATCATCTTCTATGTGTGAACTAATGCGCCTAACCATATTAGTAGTAAATTTTTATTTAATAATTATTTTAGTCACATTTCTATACTCACAATTATTTTCAATATTTTTTTACTGGAGTTATAGCTTTACTGCCACACAAGCGTTAACCTTCGATTATATTATAATCACTGTTTCAACCGAATGTCTACATCAACAACTGTATCACGAGCATTTGAAAGGACTGATTGTATCTAAATTGTTTAAAATAAAATTTTTATAATTTAAAAAAAAAATGAATAAATGTTTTTATAAACATCCAACGAACTATTGGAGACGATTAATAATATAATGCAAAGCGGTCCGTTTCCACCCCACGCACCCTGAAGGCTGGCCCTCGAGCCTGCGATGGGTATCAGTGGATGACCTCCCTCCATAATTAATGATGCTGCCAAGTGTCTTCCTTCTTCAGGCGCCCTTCAGCCCTCGGAGACACTTTCAGATAAACTTCCGCCGCCTCCTTATCCTCCGGCACTCGAGCCACTTGCACACCGCGGCTTGCACGTCGACACGTTTTAATTGAAATATATTATTTAATTCAATTAAAAAAAAAAAAACTATCGTAATAAAACATCTAGAAAAAAATAATATCAAGTGTTTTGGCCGTTACAAGTAGTAAATACATTACAAAGTTGGAAGTACAATCTAAAAACCTTGTTGAGGGACAAGGCATTTGAATTTGGTATTAATGATAAAGGTATTTTTTTTATAATTTCTTCACTTTGAGTTTATTATAGTTTTAACCCTTTGATCTCCGGACTTTTTTTTGTGTGTGTTTTATTTTTAATTTAACAATGTGAATACGTCCGAATGGCAGCAATTACTTTGCAAAACTGACAAAAAGGGTTTATAGCTGCTCTAATACGCACCTAGACTTCTTATAGGGTAAACAATAAAAGGTGCACTATGGCGACCTATAGTAGAATTTACCATGTCGACAACGGAGTAGAAAGGGTTAACATGACCAGTTTCGACCAACAGACTTGGTCATCATCAGATACAGAGAAAAAACTTTTTTTGTTCTGTATCTGATGATGAGCAAGTCTGTAAGTCGAAAGTAGCCATGCTAAAACTATAATTAATAAATTAATGCACGAATTAAGTAAAAATTCAATGTGTACAAATATTTTTTTAAGGCTTGAATATTATAACGTTGCTACGAAGCTTGCAAAGTTGAAAGCTTCAAAAAATTATTAAAGAATTTTTTTTGTCAATGTAAGTGTACTGCGAAGCATTCGGGAAGTTTCTAAATATATTTAATAATGTGAGCTTTTATTAAAGCTCGAATTTTATGACGTTTCAATAAGTAATGGCGTTACGTAAGAGTCTCGAGGGCTTAGCTAGATTTTCACGGCTCGGATTCGGCGACGCGACTCACTCTCTGCATACTTAACAACCTCGGTACGTTCTCAAAACGGAGAATGCATTTTTAATACAATGCTCTTAACGTAAACCTAAATCCTCACACACTGTGCCCGGAGTGTCTTTTAATGTATTATAATTTTATATATACTTATTCCACGGGTAAAAGACACCTAAGCTCAGATAATCCTATAACAAAGCGTCTGCAACCAAGCTACTGTGTAAAAAATCTCAGCAAGTAGGCAGCAGAAAGCATTCACAGAGGCATTTAAGGCTGTGTCGGGATCGATTTTTTCGATTAAAATTTTTTTGAAAACCTGAAGTAAAGAGGTATTTGGATCTATTAGACTATTCATAATTTTTGCACAATTCACATGTGCTATGAGTAAAATGGTTTACCACCATTATGAATTAACTCCTGAATATATTATTGGTATTATTTGTAATATCACGCGCTTTATTTGTGACATACATATTTTATTTAAAATACTTTTAAGGGATCGATATTAATTACATTTTTTATTCAAGACTTTGCAAAGCAAACATGTGTTATATATTAAAGTGTCATTATTTGTTGCTTAATATCTAAAAATGAATTACTTGTATTACTGACTGAAATTGTAGTTTTCAATTCAAGGATTACTCAAAAACACCGATGAATACATTAAATATTTTTTTTCCCAGCTTTTCCCAGCTTTAAAACCATTCCCACTAGAAAAATACGTCTCTTTCGGGTGACAATGCAGCTTATTCCCTTGCAGATAAGGTGGCATTTCGCTTGTATTGTCGGAGACTTACGCCATTATCCCCGCCTCGCTACCCGTACATTGTGAATATTTTGGAATAATGACTCAAATGGACTAGATAGGTTTATATGTGCCGCCAGTGTTTCCGAAACGTTTTCCGAGTCCTGGGGCTGGTTAGGTCAGGTTTGAAAGTTATATCTTGAAAAATAGGAAATTGTCTTGAAGTCATGCAGAAAAGTGCATCTTGAATTTGAAACGTTTCATTTTTCATTGATATGATTAAGTACATTTTTTTTCACATATTGAAAAATGATTAAAGAAACTCTCAGAAAAATATCATCTTCTTAAGTTTCTTTGAGAGTTTTTTTAATCATTTTGCAATAAGTGAAAAAATGTAATTAATCATATCAATTAAAAATAAAACCTGTATAGGCAAAATCGTACTTACTGTGACGGTTTTTACATAAAAAAAATACCAATATGTTTCATTTTTCACTTATTATTTTTTTTAAAAATTAGGGTAGAGTTATAAAAAACCAACAAAATAGACGAGATAAAACGAATAAATTTACTTCCGGTGTATTAAATTTAAAATAAATTAAAAAAATTATTTATGCATGTATATGTTATGTCTGTCGTTAAAAATCTGGAAGCCCCCACCTTAAGGGCCAAGTCCGCATAATCGAGTTTTTTTGATCATTTTCTAGTCCGTTTTGCGAAAAATCTACTGCACCAATTGAAAAAATTTAAATGCAAAAAGTTTGATACATTCCTTTTTCCGAATAAAAAATATTTTTATTTCTTATAAATATACTATTAACATGATAAATATGTGTTTTTCCGGTTAAAGTGTAGGAATTTGGAGATTCATCTGGTCCATTTTACAAGAGTCCTAAACATTTAAAAGTTTTTTTTTCAATTGAAATTAAAAGAATAAACATAAAGCATGTGTGCCTTATTATTTTAAAAATTAAAAAAAAAAAATCTTTAACAAACTTTGGTTTTGAAAAGTCGTCATTTTATCCAATTTTTCAACATCTTCAAGATTTTATTTTACCCTTAAAATGGACGTTAATTAAATAATAAAAAATAGATAAATATTATTTTATAGTTTTCTCAATACTTTGTAAAAAAAACTCGATTATGCGGACTAGGGCCTTAAAATTCGCCCCGAGCCTTCCCCTAACTCTGCACTTTCCGCGTCCTCCGCACAAGTACATTACAACGGTGTTTATGTTGCGAAGGCTTTGTCGGAGTATTTACAGAATGCCTAAGTTTATTTCAGAGCCTTGTTTTTATTAACTGAGTTACGGCAGAGGGGACTCGAATCAGGTACCCTCAGTGCACACAGATGCAGACTATTTGTGCACATTTTAAGTACAATATTGAGGTAGTTTGTGCACTCATGAAAATACGAGTAAGTTCCTGAAAATAATATTTACCACTATGATGGGATTCGAACACACAATAACATGGTTATCATGGAACCGCTTACTACGAGTAAGGCTCGATTTTGTGATCATTACAATTTTAATGAATCATCGACTATACATTGTTATTATTTTCAACAAGTGCTTCTCCTCAAAAGAGGTTGGCGAGCATTTTACTGAGCGTATACTCATGCTGATCCAGTATTCATGGTTTTCTATGGGGAAAATAGTGTAGTGGGTCCCCGGGTCCTTCTACACCACTCCTAGTACCTACTCAACCGAATAACTATATACTATATATATGTTATTTTCAATCCTCAACCTAAACGACTGTTAGCAATTAGATATGATTATGCATAGAAGCAGTACACGACGAATAATAAAATTGAATTAAACGAGTCTTTTGATGCATTTTTTATAATAATTTTATTCTTCGCGAGTGTCGAAGTGAGTTCTTCCAAGACAAAATCGAGTTATCACCGCATCCCTTCAGATCTTCCATTGGTTTCTGATTTTCCGAGGGAAGCTCTGTGGACGTGAGGGGATGTGCACCATCGTGAAAGAATAGCCTTTGTCTGTAATAAATGCAGCACTGATATTGTTTAGAAATGGAAAAAGCGGGGATAGTAATTATAAGATCAAAAATGTAAAGAGACTAGACGTATTTTTAATACTTCGCATTTAAAGCGAGTAGCCAAATGGTTAAAAAATTGCCATAATTTCTGTTTCTTAACGATTTCGATTTACAAAGACTTTTTCAGAAAAGAAAGCGCTCACATATAAAAAATAACGTTAAATCTTGATAACATAAATATTTGAGAAATTTTGTATATTTTTTCTTCTAAAACGACCAAAAAAATATTTTAAAAATTATAATTATAGATAAGATCAATTTGTTTTTATTTTAGTGTATGTGTGTATAGTACATAATCTGAAAAAATAAAGTACGTGGGACGTTGCTTACGGGAAAGCACGGGAGAAGTGTTCTCCGATTAATCTCTGTCGCCCTAACGTGATTATGTGAAGAAAATAAAAACAAAAGGGAGGATCGAAAAGATCGCTTCCGGTTTCGTTTGACTCCATTACTCTTCCGTTTGGGGTGTCGATAAAAAGCTCGTCGCCGAAATCGTTTATTTTTATTAAGTGTTAACGAAAACCGATTTCAATTAAACATTTTTAAATTAATACATATCCGTGTCGTGGGATTTTCACGGTTGATGAATATTGTGTATCAAATTTTAATATTCAACACAAACAGACAATTTTTATTTCTTTTCTGAATTGAATAAAGTTATTAAAATTAAAAAGTATTTGAAGCATTTTTAGCTGTGGGTGTATTGTATTTAAAAATTCAATTTATAACCGATGGATGAATCTGTGAAATTTGGAAAATTTTAAAGCCTTTTTTATTAAAAAAAATAGTAATAAGTTATCCATATCCAACAGTATTTTTTTATGTATGAGATATTTTGGATTTAATATGATGAATGTGCGAACGACAAACTTGCTTCAAACCAATAATATAAAAAAATAAAACAGTTGTAAAAGGACTCAACTTTGACGATATATTATAGTAATATAAAAGTGAATTGAGTATATTTCTTGATTTATTACGAAAAAACTTTTAAATCGGTTATTTAATAAGATTATGATTTGTGATGGAATTCCGCTCCAGTTTCTCCAGACTTGCTGCTGAAATACACCCTTCTGGACTTTTTCAGAAGCCCCTGAAATTTCTAACAAATGAAAAGAAATATAACTAAAAATGTATAATCAATTTTAAATTAAATATTATTCCGCTAAAAGAAATGCATACATTCTTATAAGTATTCTGATTTTTTTACAGTTATTTTTTAGTGCGTATATTAGAAGTCCAAATGAAATTGATTGTATACTGTTATTTTTAATATATATGAGTCGAAAATTTTTACAACCAACAAAGCGTTATACTGGCTAAAAAATATATTATGAAATATTTATTAATAAAAAAATACATTATTCGCTTTTGTAAGTATACCTGTCAAATTGTGACAATTTTACCGTTTTAGTAATACAGGAGTGGAACCCTCTTTCAGGTTTAATCTCCCTTGGCTTTACTTGTCATTCGCTGTCATCACCTGTAAGGGCAAGGTTCGAATCCCCTCAGTCATCAGTCGCTCTGACATAGAGATACTCGGACCCAGTGATAATAAATAAATGCAAATTTTAGTCAAAGCTTTGGAAAATATGAAAAATCAAGTATTATTAATTAAAAAAATTGGTTAAAATCTGAAAAACTAGAGATTGTAGTTTAACTTGTAACTTGAAACTTTGTAAGTACTCATGTGTATCGTTTATATCTTTATATTTTTCTTTTGAAAATAATTTAAATATAGTATAATAATAAACTTATATGTGTCCAATTCTACGTATTAAAAAGTAGGCATGCATTTAAGATTTTAAATTAAATTAAATTGTTTTTAAAAAACACGTAAATTTACAAGTAATCAGATGTTATTTATTCGTGCTCTACATACTGAATATTTTTTATATTATTTTTAAACAGCTAGAGAGTGCGTGGTAGACTTATTTATTTTAAATAGCTAATTGACTAAGTGATTACGAAGTGTGTTATTGGCATTAAAGAACCCATTGAAATGCGATCGATTGTTCAAGTTTAATGTCCAAGAAGTTTATGTCGCAATTTTCTGCTACGTGACATATTACAAATTAAACCAGTCTCTGTTTATATTATATAAAGTTACTATTACATAAAAAGGTCAAACATGAACCAAGAAATTGTAAATGTCACACAGACTGAGATCAAATTTCTTTCGGTAAACAAAATAGGTATTTTTCCACAAAATAAGTACTTTACGTCGTGGATGATGGATGTTGTTTTTTTTTTTATTAATATTCCTGATTAATATGCAAGATGGCTTCAGGATTACACAACGGAAGGGATCCGTTACGAATCGTGGACTGCTAACGACCTTAACGACTCCGCATCTTCCCCGGCGAGGTAACGACGTTATCGTGAAAGCAAAAATATTTGAAATTCAGTTTTGTTAGATTGTTAGTTACCTGGAAACCGGGAGGGTGTAACTAATTCAATTTGAATTTATAATAAAATTAACGTCTTCTTCTCTTGACAGCATCCTGAATCCTTATTTATTTTTGTATACTCCATATGAAACTACCTGCCAATCCTATAATCGCTGCCTTAAAAACTTGTGGTAAAAAGTGAGTTTTAGAACTTCCATGCATCAAGGAATTTTTGAAAAATCTTAAGAGATTTTATAAAAATTTCGATAAGCGCTGCTTTTTTTTCAGGAGATATTTGAAATTTGAGATACTGTAAATATTGATATTTTTGAGTAAAATATTTATGTGATTTTCCACATGTTCGTTTTTATTTGTGACCGGTTTCGCCAACCTTTCACGTTGGCATTATCAAGCAGAGTCGCAGTTTCTCAACTCTGTTTGATAATGCCAACGTGAAAGGTTGGCGAAACCGGTCACAAATAGAAACGAACATGTGGAAAATCACATAAATATTTTACTCAAAAATATTAAAATGGAATTCCACCAAGTACTCTCTGTCAAAAATATTGAATTTCTTAACTGTTAATTGTAAAAATCTGCTTTTAAGTTTTTAAGCCTTCTGGTAAAAAAATACACCCTGATAATTTTTTTTAATAAGAATTATCAAAATGGAATTCCAGCATGCACTTTTTGGGTTAGGTTAGGTTAGGTTAGTTAATTTTGGCAATTTGCTAACCAACGGTTTTTGCCTTGATTTTTTTTAATGAAAATATGAATTGGTATGCACTGTGCTTTGTTCGGTAGACATAACCGATAAATTCTCTAATTCATTAAGCTCTATATCGTGCGATGTTATGAGCGGCGACCTTTTCGGCCTCAACACCTTGAGGCATTAGTGATTCCCCGGCCGCTCCGCTCGGGACGTGCTGGCCGTCCCAAGTCCTGAAGGTGTCAAAATGCCATTCCCTGGGATCACCGCATGTCCGCTACATTGACCTTGAAAAATATTCTCCGTTATAGAAACACGCCGAGATTCGTTAAAATACGAATCATCTCAATACACGCCACATTGGTTTTATATGTGGTACTCCATATTTATTCAACAGGAGTTCAACTGGCTAGAAGGCTATAGTCGTGATGTATCAATTACTTAAAAAAAGCAAAAATATTGATCGTTTTTCATAATTAAAATTTTCTTATAAAAAAATAATCTTTTGAGCTCGTATGTTTTTGTTGAATTTGTGAAATCATAATATAAAATTTAAATTATGTTTGTGATTGCTTTTTTACCACTGAACTGTCCATAATCTACGTGGACATTAGTAAAAATCTTTCCGTTCAATTTATTTTAAGATATTTATAAGCATGCAATAAGTTCCAGCGGAGTTATTGTATAATAAATTTACTACGTGAGATATTTTTTGGGGCAGCCTTGGATGGCTGAGAAAATGGCGATCCTCGTTCGCCATTACCTCCTGAAATTACGCGATTTGTTAAAGGCGATCGCATTACGGCCGTTGTTTTTTTTATTATTATTATAAATGAATTCGTTTTTGAGATGCCAAACGGGGGCTGGTCGAAAAGTTCACGCCCAACTGACCTAGGATCCAGGGAATATGTCATGTGAGGGAAAGTGTGTTTTTAGAACAGTTAAAAAATATTTATATACCGGATTTTAAATGACATAATACAAATGAAATATTTATAATTTTTTTAAATAATACTGTCCTTAAAAGGTATTTATTATTTTAATATGTCGATAGTACATGAACGACAACGTCTACTTCGTTGAAAGCAGAGGCGTATTTTTCTAAGTAGTAGCTAAGTGTAGTCGTAAATATCATATCTTGTGATAAATTGTGTTCGGTTAATTTGTTTTGGTTAATTTTTCGATGAATTCTCCGTAATATAAGCTGTTTTATATATCGTCACATTAGCCGGGACGGGAATCGAACTGGAATAGACGCTTCAATGCACTCGGCTTCTAAAGATACCTTAATACTGTCATATTATGTATCAAGTATATTATATAATCATACTTTCATAATTTATCATTAATACAATATAAAAGTACAAGTATGGTTTGTAAAACAAAATAGTTGGCTCGTTTGCTCGATCGTTGATTCTTGATTGAGAGGAACTCGTCAGGCGAATTCCAAACTGACGTGATTGGGCCCACGTCATTTGCGTTAATATTGCATGTATCAACACATATTGTTTTTCTTTAAATAATATTAACAAGAATTTTTACTATAATAAATAGGATTAAACTTTTGATAACCGATAAAAATGTTTGCAAGTATAAAGAAAAAGATAATCTGATTAATTCATGAGAATTTAAAGTAAAAAAAATTGTAATGTCCACGATAGACATTATGTTTAAAAATAAATTTGAATAGACAAATGACCAGTGAGAGCTTTCGCCTTTCTAAAGCTTTTTAAAACAATTTATTTTAAACTTGAATCTGAAGACGCTTTTGAAACCCAAAATGGTGTTAATATGATCACCATTTGGGTGTTCATTAAAATAATGTAAATATTTTATTATTTTCATACGAATAAGCTCTGAATGTCAAAATCCCCAAATCTTTACGCAGTTAAACATCTGCGGCGATTTGCCGAGCCAGCGCTCGGGACTTACTCAAAGCGTATTATTCGACTTAAAGAAAAGCTCGAGGAATCGATAATCGACTGTGCGCAACTACCTGAAAAAAAGTGAGGTGTTTTATTAGCCCTTATCGTGTTTACGGTTCGGGAGCGGAGTTTCTTGAAATATTTGGTTTTCCCCGGGAGCGCCCCGCCCGTCCGCGTAATCCTCCCAATCTCCCCGCTCTCCTCAATCTCCCCACTCTCCCCGCTCTCCCCGCTCTCCCCGGCTTCAGTTCAGATTAATTATGCCGACTGCAAATCTCGAATAATTTTATATACAAGTCGGAAAAATCGCCCCCGATAATCTTTGGATAATGTAAAAGTATCGAGTCAGAATCTCCCCCGTTTTGAGAATACGGACTTCAGTGCTTCCAAACACATTGCGGCCCTTAATAAAATAATACTTTTATATCTTCAAATTATTTGCAAATAACGAAGTGTTAAATGGAGACACAAGTTTTTTTCTCTCTTTAGCATATATGATTAGGCACATTGGTTACTTTGATTTCAAAGATATTTGTTGATTTTATATGAAATTTAAGATCTTGATTTGTATGACTATTTTTTGGATTAAACGTCAATCAAGTGCGTATTTATTACCCATTGCGGGTATATTATATTATTACTTATTATATAATAAACCCGTAATGGGTAATAAATACGCACTTGATTGACGTTCAATCCAAAAAATAGACATACATGGTGACATACATACAATTAATAGATTTTTAAAATACGAGTAATATCCAGATTGGATCAAAAACGTTTCACTTTACTACTTACTTTGATTAAAAAGTCCAGTGCTTGCAAATCACTAAATATTGGTTGGCTTGGGCGCATTGGTTCATATGTAGAGTATGATTGTTAAAAATTCTCGATTAATGGATGTAGTTCGTTAGTACAATGCTCAGTACACCGGGTGGGTTCAAATCCCACACAAATTTTTCTGAGAATTTCTTTAATCATCTTCTATGTGTAAACTAATGTGCCTAATCATATTAGTAATAATATAATAAACCCGTAATGGGTAAACATAAAATAGACATACGTTTTGCATATTAGCAGGTTATGTCTTGGAGAAGCTAGAGCGGAATTTAATCTACACTTAAGCTACTTGAAAAGCTGAGGATATCTTTTGGTTGTAGAATTAATATAAAAATATTTATATATTGAATAATATATTTTTTTAATGAAGTAGTTTGAAAAGCACTGCGCTACAATATTGTCTGGAAGGGACCGTGAGGCTAATCGCAAACTTTGGGAATAAATATCCCATCAACGAGGGTTGTGATGAACCAGTTATTTGGGGAGGGGCTCACCATCTACCCCCGCCCCTGGGCGCATACCAAACCCTCCCCCACTGTCTCAGCTGTCGAACGACGGTTTTCAGCTGAGTCAGAAAATTAAAAAATATCTATAACAAACTTGTAAAATCACTACCCCATAGTTTTATTATCTATCGTAAAACAGCTATTCAGGTTTTTCTGATGTCAATTTTTAAAACTGTCATGCTTTATAAAACCTTTTATGTGTTGTACAGCCTTTGAAAATATCGAGCGCAATACTACAGTGAGCGTTGTACGGCGGATTTAATAGTAAAAGAAAGTCAGAATTTTAAGAAATATGTGGAAACTTCGCATCTGAGCATATTAACGTTACAGTCGACGTGTTAACGTTACATAACAAGCCGTTACAATCACACCCGGCGGGACCTTCAGAGCCCGCCCCCCGGCTTAGGGCCCGGACCCTGCCCTGACCTGGACGTGACCGCAGCCACTTATATTGCAAACCCGAGGACCACCCTAGGGTGTATTAGGGGTTTAAGGGTGTAATCATCCCCTGGATTCAATTTTAAGTATATTGTTTCTGGTGCGGCGACTTTAAGTGGGTGTGCGATGTGACTTAGTCGCGAGTAAAATAGTATTTTTTTTTAAATTTAAATTATGTATGTATGTATGATGATCTGAAGTCAGTGGCGAGACACCCACAGTTGATGAAGTCACTGGATGGCTTCTTGAAGCGTGTCATTGGAACTATAAAAAAGATAAACCAGGGGGTGTAGCTTCAGTCACTCCCATATATAGGACAATTTCGATCGACTAGTTTGGAAAGTTTCCTCAAATTGTGATGATAAACCTTGTACATAACAAGCAAGGTACCAAACCTATATAAAAAAAATTATGTATGCATCTACAAAATATCGGGTTTTAGGCAAACATATATTTTATTTTATACTTACTATATACTTCTTCAAGTGCCTCTCCTCATAGGAGGTTGGCAAATATTCTACTGAGATTCTCATACTGAGTCAGAGTTCATAGTTTTCTAAGGGGAAAATAGTGTAGTGGGTCCTTCTCCACCGCAGTTTTAGGTTTCTGCTGCCCAATAGCATTATTATATAAACCTTTTCTTACAAAGCTCTGGCAGTCATCTATAGATATAATAGCAGGAGCCCCCCCACGTACTCTCAGAGCACATGCCTCTACAATAATTCCAAGTCCACTACTCCATTACCGATACTTTACACAAGCCTAGGGTACAGAATAGCAGCCATGCACAAGCAACGGAATGAGGAAAGCAATTGTAATTGTAATAATTACTTAACTTTCTTTTGTACATACAATTGTACTCTAGATTCTGTTTTCTTTTTTGCAGATATCGTGAGTTATGTAAAGCCCCTTGCAAACGGGAAAATAAACGTAATGATAAAGTTATAAAAACAAATCATTGAATGAAATATATACGAGCATAAAGCATTTGACTGGTGGGACCTCTCCTTCGGCGAATGCCTAAAATATATATACAAAAAGGAGCTTATGTAAATGTATGCCATATTTTTATATGCTGTGGTCCTATCAAATGTTGGGATATTATTATTTAGGAGAGCAGTGGTTCGGAACCCACACGGATTCAGTCGATATTTATTTAATGATATAACAGAATAAGTTATATATTCAATCTAGACATTTGTTGTGCTGTGTTAATCGTTTTACAGGTGAAATTATGAAAAAAAAAAAAACAATATTTTTTTTAGCAAATAGAGCAGCTGTATTGCTGTAACTAGGTGGTTTAAACTAAACTGAAAAAGCTACGTGGTTCGGTTTAGTCAGTTTCATCAGTATAAGGTACAATAGCATAGCAGTAGAGTGTGGGTTTGAATCCCACTTGTGTTGCAAAAAAACGATCGATTACATAAATAATGCACAGTAAAACTTTACAGCTGTAAAATGTGAATATAGTATAAGAAATTAATAATAATAGTTATCGGTTAAAATAATTTTAATAAAAAACGACATGTATATTGATTTATAAAAATATCGTTGCATCATTTTATTTATTTTTTAATACTACAATTATACGTTTCATTACATATATTCCTCATAATAAGCCTTGATCTATGAAAACCATTGATGTTGTTTGTAAAATATAAAAAAGGAGAAAGTTATAGTCAATTTAAATAATTTACGATATTGTTGTTCAGATATTAAATTAAAACATTTCATCGGCGTCTTTATATATTTAAATACTTTAATATATTAAATATATATAAAAAAAGGTTGCGAGTTCCTGCTTGAACCAACACATAATGTCACTTCTTTTTACAGACAGTTTCGTTTTACCTGTTTGCCAGGTATTATTATGATATGTGTGTTCACAGGTTTTTGGTGCCCTGTGTTATTAAAAATACTAGGCTCTTAGGTGCTATGGTTCCAACACTTCGGTCTCTGAACTTAAACCATCTTCATTAAATTTCCTTGAAGATAGTCCCAGCACCAGAGCCATCTCGTTGAAATATATAAAAAACTATATGTACATAATATTTTTTTAAATTCTTTAGAAAAATGTTACGACATAATCTGCTGAAGCCATCTTCAAGAACGACAAAAAAATTGTTGAATGTATTCTTAGGTTTTGCAATCGTTGTTTTAAGATAATCTCGTGACTTTTCGGGTGAAGTGCCGCGTGGTTCGTTACATTAGACAATACCATCTTCAGGGATTCGTTTATCACGTAGATACGATCCAATACGCAATGCAACACCTAAAAATTTCAAGGGCATCTGATTTCTATTCAAAAGTTTATACGTAAACGTAATAAATGCTGTTAGAACTAAATATTTACTGTATCTTAAGAATCTTTTCAGTCTCGATTATCAAGGGATGAAAGTATAAAAAAACCTCATAACAAAAGGTTTTTTTTTTTTATATACTTTCATGTCCATGTTAGAGTCTTTAAAGCGACAATATCGTTATAGGCTCATTTTCGAGTTATTTCTTAGATAAAAATCTCCGCCATTCACAGTTTTTTCACAGGGTGGCTCCGCATGAAAAAGGCATAAAGCTCCGGGCAGGGGTAGTAAGATGATGTACAGCACCACCCTGGCGATACCCGCGTGAGTTATTGCCAGGAAACTCGCGAGGAGACGTCCCGGAAGCTGACCGCGATAGGTCCTTATAATAATACTGCATATTCCTGAAATTCCACAGGATTTATCGGCCGGATATGCTAAAATTCCATTGAACAAACGTCGAACAGGATTAATATAATAATTTTTTTTGATTTATACCAGTTTTTTATTATTATAAAAAAATATTTTCAGTGGATTTTAAAAACGATCGAAAGCAATATTTATGTCTTTTTATTAAAAAAATATTGCTACTGGTACATTATTGAAAATGAATTGTGATACACGTAAAATAATACTATGCTTGCTTTATCAACCCAATTATTACTAATATGATTAGGCACATAGAAGATGATTTAAAGAAATTCTCAGAAAAATATTATCGTGATTTGTGTGGAATTTGAACCCATATCCCCAGGCTTACATGGCCGGTGTACTGACCCTTGTACTAACGAATCACGAATCGAGAATTTTTAACAATCATACTCTACATATGAACCAATGGGTCCAGGCCAACCAATATCATCTCATTAATCATTAATCTCAAATTATATAAAGCACACTTACTACTATATAAGAACAGTGTACTAAACTTGGTTCATAAGCGGGTATTAAAAAAAGAAGCAATTAGAAGTTAACACGGGCTTAAATATTTTTTTAATATTCCTGTAAATCTAGAGGCAATTTATTTAGACTCATATATTTATTATATAATACCACTTAACTCATCCTAAAGCACTGGTCTATATATTTTACGACCTGACTTTGGTCAGAGATTGCCAGGCAGTAAAAAAGTTTAAATACTTAGGCAGCTGGCTAATTGAGAACATGGATCAAGACAAAGAAATAAAAGTAAGAATTGAGACAGCATGCCGTATAATATGTGCTATGTGTCAAAGAAGCATTGAAAACTTGCTGGAGATTCATTAAATGCTATGATGTCTTGGTTTTTCTGAGATATTTGGTCATATTTTGAGAATTACTAAATATTACTTACTGCAGGTGATTGTCCAGAGAAAATTTGTGAAAGTAGCTGGATCGAGAGTACAACCGAACTCATAAAAACAATGATACAAATATGTCCACTGATAGTCACCAACCTCCATAAAAGAGAGGCAGTTGAAGATGATAAAGGAATCTGTAAAAAAAAAGTAATCGCGATGAAAGCCTCTTTAGTAAAAACTGACATAATAGTAGACTTAACCGCATATCGACCGTGTGTGAAAAGCAACAAATAGATTTTGCAATATCTCCGGATTGTCGGCGCGGCGTCTCCCATGGACATCTTATGTGTGAGGGAGTATTTACAGAATGGGGCTGAAATATTTCAATGGTGTTCCCGGAGCGAGTGGCTTATTTGAAACTGCTCTGCTCATTTTAGCCTCGATTGGCACCAAATTTGATGGCAATACACGATTAATACCGTAGGGATATTCAAACTTTTTTTTAAAATCCCAAAAGCCATGACTTAGCTAGCCGATCATGACAACACACAAATTCCGTGAAATTATATAAAATAATGTTTTTTTCTTGTTTCAGGTAAGTCCGATTCTCTTTCCTGTTAAACAATGAAACGTATTGGTAAGTTATTAATTAGAAAATCCGTTTTCTCTTGTTATGATTGCTTACGTATTAAAGTTTACTTAAAAACCGTTATACCACAGGATACTCATAACATACAAAAACTTATGTTGAGTAGTTATTGGGCAAGATTTGAACTTCACGTTGAAAATAATCGTATGCTTTGGTATTGTTGTATTGAACTTCCGACATGTTTTCGTACGCTATCTAAATCAAAACAATAAGTTTAAACAGCGTATCCGCATCATGTTAAATATAAAACTTTGAATTTAATTTTCGGAGCAAATCTGCTTCGCTACAACTCAGTCAACATTCGTAGAGCAATCATCGGAAACAACCAAAGAAAATTCCAAAGTCAGAGCAACCCGAATTGTTCCCACGAAATATGTTTTTTTTTTATGGTTTACGGTACATATTAATAATAAAACAGTAGGTTTTGACTTTTGTATATCCTAGAAATGTAATGAATACCTTATGTGGGCTGATCCCTTTGATGGGTCCATTATCGAGTTTATTGATAATTATAGAAAATATTTTGCAAAAAATCTAGTGCACCAATGGAAAAAATTAGATCCATTCCTTCTTTTATAGATAAAACTACTTTTAATATGATAAATACGTGTTTTCCCGATTGAAGTTTAGGAATATTATTATGACCGACGGATCTATAACCCTAAGCATTTAGGCATTTACATATAAACCTATGGTAAAGGAATAGTTTAAACATTAAAAAAGAAATAAACTTTATAAAAATTTGGTTTTAAAAAGTCGTCATTTTAACAACTTTTTTACTAATAATACTAAAATAGACAAATATGATTTATAATTTTTTTTAATATTCTGTAAAAAAAATCAACTTTCAATATAGAAAAATAAAGTGACAATTAGATAAATGAAATGACCCATCAAAGCGTTCCCCCTTAATTATATATATAAATATATATATATATATATATATATATATATATATATAAATATATATATATATAGTTATTTTTATCAGGCAAACTAAAAAAGGCATGACTGATGATAACATCTTTTGTGATGATAGTTATGAAAAATCGTGCAAAAAGACATCAGATAAACATCGCCGTGGTTGTTCAGGGGGTTGGGGGATGGGGGATGGGGGATGGGGGATGGGGGATGGCCTTGGAGTGCCGGTATTGTGGTTTTCTGTTTTATCACCGGGCCCAGGGGCACCCCCCTCCCTTGCCCCCCCCTCGGCCTACTTCTGCAACGATCTTTATCATATCGATTATTCCAACTTAAAAATACACCTGACTAATGTAGGGTGAGCTTGGGTAACTGATTATGTAATTTTACCGAAATTTAGATTTACTTGAAGCTCATTTGTTACCAGATTATTTTTTAATCAAATGTACAGTATCAACTTTTCTAAAGTCAACAATTGCCACAAACATGTATTCGCACGGCATTAATGAGCTAGCAAGAATTATTTAATGTGATAACATGCAATAAAATGTGTTAGAAATAAAAGTTGGATATATCATTGCGTGCAGACACGTATTTAATTCTCAATGTGCGCTCATTTTAAATTTAACCACGTGATTATTTTAAGTGTTATTTCAATCACAAGAAAATATTTATTGTAAAAAAATAATCGTAAACTCTCGTAAAAAAAAAAAAAGTTGCTACAGCTTATTTTTTGAGGCAAAAAATAACACTTCATAACAACATTTATATAAGATCGGTAAAATTGTTTGCCATGATTTTAAACTTACTATACGACACACACACGTATACTTACATACACATACTTATACAATAAATATAAGTATATATCTAGAATCCTGAGTGACCTTTTCGGGTAATACTTTAGCTCCTATGAAACCGCGCTGTATTTTATAACTGCTCTTAAAATTGACCTATCGAAAATATTAATAAATAATTACAATACACCGCAAGATAAAAGAAGCAGCAGTTCTTCAGGGGACAGCCATGGGGGTGGTCTACCCCCTGTCGCCAGGCTGGGCCCCGAGGGCGCGGGCCGACCTTTCAGCCACGCCATTCGGAGTATCGATTCATCCGAAAGGTTGCAGCCTGGCGCGATCGTCTCGGAGTCACGGCATTTGAACACCGCGGGATCGAGAACCAGTTGTCCATCGATTGTTCTATTAAAAATTATAAATAGCTTACATCATTGGGGATTTTTGTCCGTGAAAAATCCCAGTGGATTTTCTAAAAATTCGAGGAAAAACAAGGCCTGATACTATAATATTAATTCTTCTACAAAATGTGCCTCTCTTCAGAGGAGGTCGGTGACCATTTCACTGAGCATATACTCATGGTGAGACACTCTTCATAGTGTAGTGGGTCCTCTGATTCTTCTACACACCAGTTTTATATTGTTACTACCCAATAGCATTATTATATAATATAATCCCTTAAATACAAAGCTCTGGCGTTTAGATCTGATACTCCTTCTGCAGAAAGCCACAAGCCCCACACTTACTTCCAGAACACATCTCTCTTTTATGCACAAGCAACAGAATGAGAAGAGCTCATATTTATTAAAACATACCTATTATCGTACTTTTGTAAATAAATAATTTAATATGTTGTATTCAATAATTGTAAAACTGTCTGCAGATAATATTGTACAATAATGGTTTTTGTTGATCGTTCGATACTTGGTTCTTCTACACCGCAGTTTTATATTGCTACTACCCAATAGCATTATTATATAATATAATCCTTTCAATACAAATGTCTTGCGTTTAGATCTGATACTCCTTCTGCAAAAAACTACAAAAGCAATAGCAGGAGCCCATATTTATTAAGAAATACTTATTATCGTACTTTTTCAAATAAATACATTTAATATTTTGTATTCAATAATTGTAAAACTGTCTGCAGATAATATTGTACAATAATGGTTTTTGTTGATCTTGGATGCTTGGTTCTTCTACACCGCAGTTTTATATTGCTACTACCCAATAGCATTATTATATAATATAATCCTTTCAATACAAATGTCTTGCGTTTAGATCTGATACTCCTTCTGCAGAAAGCTACAAAAACAATAGCCGGAGCTTTTCAGAGCACACCCCTTCATAGGGGAGGAAATACATATTATCGTAGTTTTTTAAAACTGTCCGCAGATAGTACAATAATGGATTTTTTTATCGTTTGATGCGTCTCATGTTTAGTGCGTACAATTATTCAATCCGAAAACAAAACCGGCGCGCCCGATACAAACACGGCACGCGCACAAATTGGAAGGAACACAATCCCCCTTGATTTATTCGCCGGCAAACAATGCCTCCCACCGCAGGCGGAATCCGGCAAAAAATCCTGCCCAGCATCTTCCGCTCGGCCGCCCGATTCCCTTCTCGCGTTCCGAGAGAGTAAAAAACAAAATTTAACGGTCCGAAGTTCTTTCATTTTGGATTTCAGCCCCGGCCGGCGCGGGCCGAAAAGAAAACTTCCACACCACACGGACACAGCCAAATCGAATTCAAAAAGTGCCACGAAACGTGATAAAATATATATATATCTTCTTCTTTTAGTGCCTCTCCTCATAGCAGATTGGTGACCATTTCCAGTCTCACCAATCCGGCTGCAAACTCCGGCTTTTAACCTTGGAAAATCATCTAGAAAATTCCTCAGAAAATTAAAATCGATTTGGGGGTCCCTAAATAACGCCAGGGGGTCCGCGCAAGGTTTGATATAAAATAAAAAAATTGTGACACATTTTTATTAATATGGAAATTAAAATAAATAACAATGAATACATTATAAGAGATTTTTACGTCCTAAGTAAAATATAAATATAGACAGGTGCATAAAATACAAGTAATAAGTCAGGTAGGTTTATACAGGAACGCAATAGAGTCGATACTTGCACCAACTAGTCTATAATTTGAATTTATGTAGTTTTTCACCCAGGGGCCGTAGGCAAGTTTTGACTATGAAAGGGGGTCCGTGGGCAAGTTTTGACTATGAAAGGGGGTCCGTGGGCAAGTTTTGACTATGAAAAGGGGTCCATGGGCCAAAAGAGTTTGAGAAAGAACCACTGATCTGGAGGATGCCATACATATTGTTACGAAAAATGTGGCCAAAATAGGAGACCTTTCGTGTATTTACCAAATATATGAATAAACATATATTTATATATTTGATGACTTGCTTTGCCAGTTGGCACTCACAATGCATCAGCAACCCTCTGACGTAGCGGTCGATCAACCAGATAGCGAAAATACCTTTAATTTTATACTGCGCCAACGTGTAGATTTGACTACAATCATTTAATTCATTCTCCACGAAACCCCACCCTGCTTGAAAACGCCAAGATCGAAAGTAGGCAAAACTAGTCACACGGAACAAAATATTTTTTGACAGAGAGTACTTGGTGGAATTCCATTTCAATATTTTTGAGTAAAACACTTGAGTGATTATCCACATGTTCGTTTTTATTTGTGACCGGTAACTCTGTTTGATAATGCCAACGTGAAAGGTTGCCGAAACCGGTCACAAATAAAAACATGTGGAAAATCACTGAAGTATTTTATTACTAATATGATTAGGCACATTAGTTCATACATAGAAAATGATTTAAAGAAACTCTCAGAAAAATATCATCGTGATTTGTGTGGGATTTGAACCCACACCCCCTGGCTTACATGGCCACATTAAATGGATTGACGTTAAATAAAAAAATAGACATATGTATATGATGATGCGCGTCTTGGCTAAATTAATAGATTTTAAAAATAATATTCAGATGGGACTAAAATCGCTTTACTTATAAACCAGGGGATGTGGGTTCAAATCCCACCCAAATCACGATGATATTTTTCTGAGAGTTTCTTTAAATCATCTTCTATGTATGAACTAATGTGCCTAATCATATTCGTAATAAGATAATAAACCCGTAATAGGTAAGAAATACGCATCTGATTGACGTTAAATAAAAAAATAGACATTCAATATTTTTGACAGAGAGTACTTGGTGGAATTCCATTTTAATATTTTTGAATAAAATACTTCAGTGATTTTCCACATTTTCGTTCCAGAGTGTTGTCTGAAACTCTGTTTGATAAGTATTTTACTCAAAAATATTATTTAATTATGAAATGTGGCGTATTTGAAACGGCATGAACTTCCGGTTTTCCGCCGCCATTGCTTCAGCAGCCTCAAAGAGCCCGCGGGCCGGGGAATTGCCTTCCCTGTCCATGTACTGGCCGCGTATCTCGCATCTGACCATAAATATGTTGCCGACCATGCGGATTATATTACGGGCCATTCTGAATTTTATACCCCCCTTGTAGTCTTTGCCAGAATCATCAGAATACATGTGGCACTTTGTTGCCGGCGTGGTCTTAATGAACCAATATGAATAGGCAATTGGCTATGAGGTAACGATAATTTTTTTCTGTGAGTACTTTCACTATTCAAGAGCTTATTTTGATTCTATCTTCAGACGGTCTGAAAAAACTCTTGAAAGGAGAAACACCACTTGGATGTTTTTAATGCATTTAAAAAGTCATGCTTCGGGACTTTTCTACTGAGCGACTAGACAAATAGAAAGTAGTGCAAGTGTTTTTTATAAGCTTTTCAGTTTTATTTTCAAAATATTTCAGTCTTTATTTTCATAAAGCTAAGAATCTACCAAAAACCACCCTGAATATCGCGATCGAAGGCTGTTCTGCTAGAAGCGATATAGTAACGTCATTTATATCAATGAATCATTTCACAAGCCATCCGACTAATTGCCTGTCAAATATGACGTACATGGAATTTAATACTAATTAATTAATAAAAAAAAAACAGTGATATAGAGTGTATACAGCGTATCATTTATTATATAGAGACTTAAATTATACTGTAAACATATAATAAACGGTGTATAAAAAAAAAGCTTCGTAAGTTTTTAAAGCCATTGTTATTAAATAATCTTAAAAAACCTAAAAATTCTCAAGATCATCTTGCCAATATGAATATCGATTCAATTTTTATTTTGTAAAGAAAAACTTGTGCATAAAGTTTCTAAAAGTCGCTTTAATTGAACATTGAGTAATGAAGTCTCAAAGAAAAGATAATCACTTTGAATTAAAATTAAAGCAAACAAAAAGGCGATAATTTACAACATAACTCATCGTAATTGCTGTAAAATTGTGCACTAATATCCTGAAAAACAAAAAAATATGTTTATAAACTTTGAAGACTTGCAAACTTTTAAAACTTCAGACAATAAATTTGCGAGATATAAATACGAGAATTCCTTGATTTACGCACGAACTTTCATACATATCTAAGTAATTATGCGTTTCACATAAAACTCTCCTCAGACAACTTTTATATGTAGCGTAAGTGTTCTTGTTATTACACGATTTTATTAAAAACCTTATTTTTTATAATGATATGGATACATTTAAAAAATATAGATATACCGTACCGTAGTCCAGTTATTACTCAAGGCTTGCACTGGATTGAAATAATACGTTTTTTCAGTTTCAGAAACTCATGACGTAGATTTTTGTATTAAAGTGTTAGAATCCTTTTATATGTTGTAAATGATAAAAGTGACTTTGTATTTTGCCTTCACTTTTAGTATTTTTTTTTACTTTTGTTATGCAAAGTTTAGTTATGCATCTGGTGATAACCTAGTCTATTTGGTCGAAACTAGTCATGCAAAAAAATATAATAAACTCAAAGTGAAGACAAAATACAATATTACTTTTATCTTTATAATAATGGATCTTCACCAATCAAATGCCTTGTCTTTCAACAAGACAAAATATACAGTTTTAAATATACATTGATATATGTAATAAAAAATACATTAAGTACCAAAGGTTTTAAAGATACAATATGAAAATGTATACAGATAGCCCAATTGCATCAGTTTAGAATTCACTTGCCTGAACTAGAGTCAGACATCCAACGAGCTACTCGTCAATCTATTATTTTATCTTTAAAGCAATCAATCAATACATATTGCGAAATGTTATTGAAATTAGCACGAAGACCTTCATTATACAGCGTGAATAAGGGAAAACCTGAATGTTGCCTCAATCTCCATAGCGGACACTTACAAATTACTATGCTCACGGGAGAGTCCGTTGAATATGTGAACTACCCTTGTAGCGGCACCCCGGAGCCTTTTGCTAGAGATCTTCGCAACCCTTATTAAACTAACCCCCTATGGATAAATTGCAGGGATGACGCTGTACTAGACATATCAATTAGTCCCTCCACATGTTGTATTTGGGAGTTTATACTTTACATGAAACATATCTGTGAATAAATCCCCTAAGATATTTTAGGCATTTTTTTATTTGATATCCAATTGAAAAAAAACACATTTCATGTTAAAAATATACGCCACAATCTCACAGAAAAAAGTCGTTTTTTTATTTTCGTAGAGACTCTTCATTCAACAATATTTATTGTAATTTGGCGAGAATCATTAAATGCAAGTCTGAAACCGTTTTACTTGATCGCTAGAAGTATGGAAAAGGGAAAAATAATCTTCTATTGCTGATGTTACAGGTAATTGCAAGGTATTGCAAAAATATGAAATGTTTGAGTGTTTTAATAGATTCAAAAAAATATTTATTTAATGGTTACAGATATCAAATCAACTAAATCATGCTCTAATACTTCTCAAACGAACAAATATTTATTATTTATATTATATGCGTGTTTAACAACTCAAATATGCACATTCATTTAAAAAGGTAAAATTATACTTCTGCGTATAAAATAATTCATGTATATAGCTGATTTATTAACTGCTGCTAAAATAAAATTAATATCTATAAAAGGTATACCCTTTGTAGGGCGGGTACTTTGGATACAACTAAAGCAAACAACTGTATACAATGTACCCTTAATGAATGTTTAAACAGATATCGTTTCAGAAAAGGGTCTAACTAAAGACTTTTAAATGTAATCTATTGTATTTGTTATTTCAATAATTCTCCTTTAGTTTAACAACGTACATCCAAAACTTCACCAGAACAAAATTAGAATTTCGTTTTCCCTCAAAGCATCACTCCCAATCTTTAGGATTTATATTTAAATATATATATTATATTATTTAAACATAGTATTATTTTTTTCTATTGCCAACAGCTTGATTATCAATAGTCTACTTGCGACTCAGTAGCTTGTGATATTTTTTCACGAATTTTGACCTGATAAAATTAACAGGTCAAAATTATTGTTTTGATAAAAAAAATTAATAAATCGGTCAACTAAATTCGATGTAAAATATATTAAAATTAATCACAGCTTAACAGATATTGAAACCCTAGCAGTGAATAGGCAATATATCATTTTAAACGCATAGATATACAGCCGGAACAGACGGTGTGATCCGCAACAAGATTTCTCTTGAGACGCCACGTTATGTAAGATATCTGAGAGTTATATAGAAAGCATTCAAATGCATACATTATGCAATTTGCTATTGGTTTTAGGAGAACTGTCTAACTTTAGGAAGATTACTAGGTATTACTTCTCGTTATCATATTATATAACATTTTTTTTTAAATTTCTTTGTGCACAGCTTTATTAAATCTTGTGTGTTTTTTTAAAATAAAATTAGGCCTACAATGCCATACATTAATTATTTTATATTAATGATAAGACTAACTTTGTGTTCATTCTTCACATTGAGTTTATTATAGTTTTTGCATGACTAGTTTCGACCAACAGAAACAGTTCAGTTTTGTTTTGCATCTGTCCAAGTCTTTTGGTCGAAACTAGTCATGCAAAAACTATAATAAACTCAATGTGAAGAAAGAATACAAAGTTACCCTTATCATTAATAAAAAATGGATCTTCACCAATCAAATGCCTTGTCCCTCAACAAGATTAATTATTTTAAATTTCAATAACAGTGTTTTTACCAAAAATTTCCGGTAAAACGACAAGTAATCGTTGATTTAATTCATAAAATATTCATCTAAAATTAAATGCCACAATTTTTTTTTAAATGTAAATTTTGATAAAATGTAACCATTTCACTTTGGTAAGTCAGCAAAAGCGAACATTTAGAAAAAAATCCCCCCAATGTCCGAGCTACCCTCCCTTGTGCGTGACCACCCTCCCTACTACCCCTAGTCGTCTGTACTCAGTATTAAATAAAAAGAGCCTGGGAAATCTTTCCATGTTGATAAATTAAATTTTTCGCCAGCTCTGCGCTTCGGGAACTGACATTATTCTCGACTCCGACTTGTATACCGATAATTGAAGCAATCAATTAAACTCCACGATTACTTCGTTTCCATTACACGAAACATCCAAAAATACAGCCTGTCTATTTTTAAGAACTACACCAAAGGCGCCTCGTTATGTTGGATAATACCCACTTGTTATTTTAAATGTACTATAAAACGAAAAACGTTGAACGAATTGAGTTGAGTTGAGTGCGCATTTATAAGGAATAAAAAAATCTTACTGTCCGATTTAAATAGCAATACAAATATAATAAAAATTAATTAACTTTCTACAAACGTTTACGACAAATACAAGCACCCGGTTATTTATTTTATTGAGTTTATAATTTTATTACGCTTTACTCAATATAATAAAAGACTTCTTATATTTACTTTATGAAATAATTTAAAACATAAACAGTGATTCAAAACATCCATAAAAATGTATCCAACGCTAAAGAAAATTGTTTTAATGTAAAAAAAGTGATTATTCCACAAACCATTTTTTAATAATAAATAAACAGAATTCTCTCAGATCCTTTAGATAACTTGAAACATTTAAAATGAAATGAAATTAAAATCATATAATATTTTATATTATAAAATTATTCTTTGAAATCTTCATTATATCTAATATCCATTTTTTATTCGGAATTTAATTTTACCCTAAATAATTAATAAAAAAAAAAAATTTACTAAAACAAACCAAATATATAGTTTAAAGACAGAAATAGTTGTAAATTTGATAGCTTTCACGATTCAAGAATACAATTAAAAAAATCAAGATATAAATTAAAATCATTTTTAATAGATAGTCATATTTATCAAATATGTAAAAAGACAATCAATTTATTTTTATGCATACTTTTAAATTATTACTGTAGCGAATTATTTTATTTTATTTTATTTTAAGTCCTCGTAAAGAGATGGAGTTTCTACGATTCGCTGCTGTATGAATAGAAACAAAGTTCCTGGTTCGGTTTTCACTTCCTGGCAACTCCGAGACAAGATGGAGGCTTATCAATATTTCGGCCTGTCACTCATCCCTGGCAACATTTCGATGCAAAAACGAAATTTAAATAAATATTTCAGATATTCGCCGGCAATGTTATATGCAAAGCTTACGGGAGACTCTATTTGTCGACTAGCTCTAAAGTACAGAGTTATACACACGAAAATGCGTTGGGTTATGTCTGAATTGTTTTTGGTTTATTTATAAATTGGGTTATAAAATATATTTACCACGTGACGCTACTGGTTTCGCCATCTTAGCTTTAAAATATTTTAATATTAAAATGTTCAGGTTAAGTTCAAACTGTTTATATTTTGACGCGACTAGTTTCGTGACCTTTCAAGAAACTTTTGTCGAAAACAATTATTTACATTTTACGTATTATATTTTATATTTTTTACACTAAAATGGTAAAAAAAAAAATTTGAAGCTTTATAAATCATACTTGCACTGGAATGACAATGTGTAATATTTTTGATATATCGACAGTATTTTTAAAAGAGTATGAAAATAAACGAAAAATTTTACCAACCTATCGTGCTCTATTTGTCTAGAGTATGTAATAAATAGCACATACCGTAAGGAATTAATTATTATATTGTCAATATTGAATGGCATATTTTTTGTAAAATTTGAATTGTAAAATTAAAATTAAGAAACATAAATTAGAAGCACAAGTTATCCTTTTTCGCGAATCATATTTTATAAAGCAAATATTAAAAATTATATAATTAATTACTTTTGTTTCATTAAGCAGAAAAAAATAGGTAAAAAAGCATAACCGCATTTTTTCTAATTAAATTATGCTTATTCATCGTAAACTTAAAAGCTTAATACAGCCGTAAAAGTGGGCGAGTCGCGCCGCCACTGCCCTCCCGCCGGCTATCGATTGGCTGGCGGCCGCGGCGGGCCTCTGTGCGTCTCGCTCGCACTCACCGGCGCGCGCCTCCCGTCTCCCTCTAAGTAGTGCCGGGCTCCAAGGGCGGGGAGGGGGATTCCCGTTTTACAACTATTAATAAAACTCGATATCTTTCGGGGTTAAGGCGCGCAAGGGCGGCGAAAGTTAGTTTTTTTCGCGATCGATTGGACGTCTCGAGCTCCAGTCTCGTGAGCCACATGGGGACTGCTTGATTTTACGTGTTGTTGAGAATATATTTTTTTTATGTCAAAATTTATTTAAGGGTCTAGGTCCTATAATCGAGTTTTGATGATCATTTTCTAGTCCGTTTTGCGAAAAATCGACTGCCCTTCTTCCGAACACAATATATTTTTATTTGTTATAAATTGTGTTTTTCCAATTGAAGTGTAGGAATTTGGAGATTCGTCTGGTACATTTTCCAAGAATCCTAAACATTTAAAAGTCTTTTTTTCAATTGGAATTCAAGGAGTTAATATAAACCATGTGCGTCTTATTAATTTAAAAATTAAAAAAAAAAAATCTTTAACAAACGTTGGTTTTGAAAAGTTGCCATTTTATCCAATTTTTCAACATCTTCAAGATTTTATTTTACCCTGAAAATGGACGTTAATTAAATAATAAAATACTCTGTAAAAAAATCAACATTCGGAATAGAAAAATAAAGTGACAATTAAATTAATTAAATGACACGATTTCGCCAGGTAATGGACTGACTGGAAACCAGAGGCAATTAAATGGCTGGGAGCAACTGCCCTAACAAACCAATCTGTAATATTTTGTTCGTTCATGTGTAGAAAGGGAACTCTTGACGTTGGTAAAAAAGCGGAAGGTCTCCAATTTTTTTAACAATACATATAGCATCCTACTATTGTAAAAATGAAGTTTAAGAAGGAATAACCGATGAGACTGGCCCAGGATAAAAAAATGTTCGATGGACCTCCCATGAGGAGAGGCATAAAATAAACATTTAAGAAGATCCACATGATTCGAAATAATTTAATTGAGTACCGGGCTTAGTTTTATATCTGCCCGCCGTTTCCCGTGATGAATATGGAAATGTGGATTTTTTCCACATCTGCCTGGAGCTGAGCCAAGTCTCTCGAAGGTATCTGGCTTCGCCCCTTCCCCCCCTCTGGGCAGATTGTAGTTTAGATATAAAAGACAAAGACTCGAATCGCAATACTCGTAATATTTTTTTAAGCGCGGATAAAAGGCCGGTGTATTTGCATGTGGAATTTTTATATCTCTTCTGTGGAGAGGTCGTGGGTGTGCGAATGCCGGCGAGCGGAGTGATTTATAACGGTGGGTCTTTTACGGTTTTTGGAAAATATGGTATTTTTTTTGAGAAAAAAATGTGATAACACGTTTGTAAATTAAAAAAAAGGTGTTTAATATGAAAGTATGCAATTTTTTTGTGACCAAAATTGTAGCTTTCTAGCACTTATACTAATAGGGATGTGCTCCTGCTATTGTTTCTGTTGTCTGCTGCAGAAGGAGTATCAGATCTAAACGCTTTGTAAGAAAAAGATTATATAATTATGCTATTGAGCAGCAGCAGTACGCATACGCCCTATACTATTTTCCCATTAGAAAACCATGAACACTAGCCTAGCATGAGTATATGCTCAGTGAAATGTTTGCCAACTTTCCTTGATTTTTTTAAAAAAAAAATTTAAAAATATATATATATATTATAATGATTAAAGTCCCTTTGTATTTTGTCTTCACTTGGAGATTCATAACTTTAGTTTAGTTACGCATTTGATGATGACCCAGTGTTTTGGGTCCAAACAAGTAATGCAAATAATTTTAATAAACTCCAAGTGAAGACAAAATACAAAGGTTCTTTTATCATTATAATAATGGAGCTTCACGAATCAAATGCCTTGTCCCTCAACAAAAAAATATATATAATATAAATCAAACCAATCTGTTGTAAATATTTTGTCGCCTTGAAACTCTGGTTCGCAGCATAAAAATAAAAACACGAATAATTAAAAAAAAAAAAAAAAAAAAAAAATGAAAATACAGTTATTTTATTTTTTTTATTTAACGTCGTTACACCGAGGCCTCTTTGAATCAGCAAGAAATAATTTCCAAGGCGAAAATAAAAAAAATAAGGAAATCTCTCCAGATGGCGGCGACGCGCTGCAAGAATCTGTTGTTCATCAAAAATTGCTGAGGGCCCGGCACTCGCGGCGCCTCGAGGGGCTCCGAGGGCCCTCGGAGGCGGATCCTTTGTTGGGGGCCCCGTCTTGAGGTCCCGAGGATATTTATGAAAAAATCGCAAGTGTTCTTAATTCCGGTTTCATTTAATTTTTGTTACGTTTCTGTCATTTCGATTACAGTGGATTTTGTGGCGGTCGTTAGTAGAACGCTCGCAGCTTTCTATTGAAACTCAACACGATCAACGGTGTATGAAGCTCAAAGTCAATCTTAGCTATAAATAAACATGCAATGTGAGCGATGTTTTAATGACTTTATTGTTTAAATGTATAGTACATTAGTTCATACATAGAAGATGATTAAAGAAACTCTGAGTTGAAGAAACATGAGTTTCTTTAATCATCTTCTATGTATGTACTTATGTGCCTGATCATATTAGTAATAATATAATAAACTCGTAATGGGTAATAAATACGCAATCTAATTGACGTGCAATCCAAAAAATAGACATACATAAATGTATAGCATCAAACTAGTTAGCCATTAGATAAAAAAGCACATAATCTGTATTCAACTAAAATATTTTAGTGTGTGCTCAAAACTAACGTAATTAATCATGTTGAGGGACAAGGCATTTGATTGGTGAAGATCCATTATTATAATGATAAAAGTAACTTTGTATTCTGTCTTCACATTGAGTTTATTATATATTTTTTGCATGACTAGTTTCGACCAAATAGACTAGGTCAGGGGTCCCCAACCTTTTTACACCCAAGAGCACAAAAAATATTTCTCTCCAAAAATATTATATAATTATTATTATAAAAATATAATTATAACTAAATAATTATTTTCGCTTTATTTCTCTGTTTAATTACAAAATATTAATATTTTTTATAACATTTTATTATAAACTTTAATATTTTTTATCGTGGTCGCACAGCGGCGGGCACACGTAAAACGGTCGGCGGGCGCCATGGCCTAACGAAACTGTTTAGTTATGCATCTGATGATGACATAGCCTATTTGGTCGAAACTTGTCATGCAAAAAATATAATAAACTCAAATTGAAAACAGAATACAATATTACTTTTATCATTATAACGTAATTAAAGTTGAAAATAGCAAAGTAAATAGATTTTACTGAAAATTTTCAGGTTTTTTCGTTGTTTCTAAAATATCACATTTTATTTATAAATACGTATTTTTGTTATAAAATGAGGTTCTACAAGTGGAACTTAACAAAATCAAAGAAATAATAATCATATTTTAGATTAATATGAGTGTGTAACCATTTGTCGCCCTGGGGGTCCTGTGGGTGGGCGGAGAAAGGGAAGGGTGCTCACCCTTTCAGTATGCATACAGTATCGCGTATCAATAGGCAACTGTGACAAAGAAAGCGTGGAAGTCAGTATGTGAAGAGAAGTGTGTCATATATTGTATCCGTATATAATGTATTGAGAAACTTAAATAGCTGGTCTTTCATACACTAAACCACTGTCGCATATAAACTAACTTTTGAATATCAATTCAATTGAATTTTATGATGATGCTTTTCAGTAAAATTTCTTATTATAAATTCCCAAAAAATATCAGTTGTATGAAATCAATTAAACTGTTATAAATATTTTGCCCAAATATGATTTTTGTTAAAACAATTTGATTCACTTTGTGTCATTTATCGTAAAAAGATTTTAAAAAATTGTTAGATACTTATTTAAAACGAGTTACATTAGGTTAAGTTAATTTGTGACATTTACCTCATATTTTTTTGATCACTCTGTAGTCTTCTGTAGTTTTCTCGTAGTTACATTATTTAGGTATTATCGTAGATTTAAGCAGTTGTTGTTATATGCTAATTCGGTTTCTTGAATGTTTCACTGTTTTAAGTAGCTTTCAATGTTTTGGCTCCCGTGGTGGGACCATCTTCATTTTTTTTCTTCTTGATTTTGAAATCCTACTTCTTCATGCTTCTGGGTGTCATGAACCCATGAAAATCTGTTATGGGTTAAAAATTGGTTAATAAATCTAAAACCATCGCAATGATCGCTCAATCCACGCAGCCGAGTGCGTCCGTTTGATCCCAGCCGATGTTACTGTGTGACAAATGGCGTGCAAAAGTCCCAAAATATCGCCGAATAAATCAATAAATCAATCACGCCGACCCCGGGAAACCTCCCTCGGTGTGAAATATATTATATTCGCAAATAAAAAGTAAACAGTATCAGAAAAGACGTAAAAATTCTCACAAAACAAATCGACTCTGAATAAGCTCTCATTTTTTTTTATTTCCCAACCATATTTCCTCATATCAAAAATGGTATTCCGTTATCGGCTTTGTGACTTTTTTCGAGCTCCTGGGGTCTTTTGCTTCCACTAAATATAAATAATTTGCTAAATAGATAACAATTAAATGCCATTTTTGTGATATTAGCAAAAGATAGAAAGTTTTGTTGTCATATTTTTTTGGAAATGAAAATAGCCCTGTACAATTATGATTTTATATCCCCCTAGGAACTAGACATTATACGACCTTTCTGTGACTTCTTACTCACATCTAATCTTATATTAACTATTGTTTTAAAATGTCCTCTGCTAGTAAATTTCAAATAAAACAAAAATGATTAATTTTTAGTGAGTCAGTATATGCACGAAAAATGTCATAAATCATTGCATATCTCGTTTTTTAATCTTCACTAAAAAACATCTCAAGAATAATACAAAATGAGCTCCTCATTTGAAGTTCTTAAGGGATGCAATTACCTGCTGAGGTTTTATAGCTCGCCTCAAGGGCGCATTGTTTCAGTGAGACATTGACCGATGGATGAAAAGCCTTAAGTATTCCGGACATGAAAGGCTTTTAAGCACAGCAGGGTTAGAATAACCAAACTGGATCAACCTAATTTTGATGTCGGAACATGGGAGTGTCAGTTATTGTAAAACCACACATTAAAAATATGTATAAAGTATGTGTATTGTGTATATATATAATATTTCAAACTTATATATTATGCAATATTTGAAAAAATAAATGCTGATTGATGCTCTCAGGAAATAAAAACTTTTAAAAAATACACAAATTGTTAAAACAATATTTTTAATAGTTAAAGTTTTTTTATGTATTATAATTCTGGATATATTTTTTATTCAATTACTAAGCATGTAATACAATTTGAAAGAACGACAAAAATATAATAAACAGGATTATTGGTGTCGTTCATTCGAACTTTTAGTATTTATTCGCTTGCTTTCATCTTTACGCTCAGTGTTGCCAGCTTCTGGGGAGTCAATTCCCCCGTTTAAGTGGGGATTTCAGTAAATCCGCGTTAGGCGTCTCTGGAACGTTTAATTCCCTTTATGTGGAAGGAATGGTGCTATCTTTTTTCTGGCTACACTGTCCGTCTGTGCGTTCACTCCTCTTTACTTACCCGTATTTTCAAAAGCTATTTTTAATTAAAAGAATGAATAAAAATGAAACAAGTCTTTCCGAGAATTTATTTTAATAAAATTTAAAACCGTCTCGTGGTCTAGTCGCTTCCGAGATTTCTTTTTTTAAAGTTTTTTTAAATTCAATTAAAATTTTAAATTGTCTACAGGTTCAAAGCAATGGAAAATCTTTTGGACAAAACTCTTCTTGTGCTGATTTTCCGTGATTGCCATACTTACAAGATAATTTTTGGAAGATTATTCAGTCGGTTACAGCTGCAAGTGCCTCTGGATTCAACCTTTAATTAAATTAAAAACACTTAAAATGCGGCCTTGGATTAACTGAAAAAGTTGCTTTAAATTTGTATTACATTAATTTGGCCTGAAAACCTGTATCAGTGCGTTAAAATACGCCAGCATTTTTACACTTGTATTAACAATTCAACGTGATGTAAAAATATATAAATAATAATATATGTATTTAAAAATTACATTTTTAGGCGATTCATCTGTGATAAATATATTTAAGTAATTGATTTATACACAAAACCTCTAGAAAAAAACACCGAACGAGTTTTTCGATAAATAAATGGGTTTCGATCGTTACTTACGTAACAAATAGAAATTGAAAGTTTTTCTTGAAATAATTCATTATTATTAAATGTTTAATAGAAATTCAATATTTTTGACAGAGAGTACTTGGTGGAATTCCATTTTAATATTTTAAATTAAATGGTATTTTATTTAAAATATTTATCATTTATGCAACTATTCCTCTTTTTATTTTAGAGACAGAAGCTGTTTTGTAAATCTATTGAATGACATACTAGGAAAGCACTATGATCAAACTTTTCAAGCTGTTTGTCCAGAAAAGAGATCTCCCGTATTTGGACACTTTATTAATCCTTTCAACATATATTTTCCACATGTTCGTTTTTATTTGTGACCAGTTTGGCCAATCTTTCACGTTGGCATTATCAAACAGAGCGAAACCGGTCACAAATAAAAACGATCATGTGGAAAATCGCTCATGTATTTTATTACTAATATGATTAGGCAGATGAAGATGATTTAAAGAAACTCTCAGAAAAATATCATCGTGATTTATGTGGGATTTGAACCCACATCTCCTGGTTTACATGACCGGTGTACTAACCCTTGTACTAACGAATCACTCCGTTTATCGAGAATTTTTAACAATCATACTCTACATATGAATCAATGTGCCCAGGCCAATCAATATTTAGTGATTTGCAAGCACTGGACTTTTTACAAAGTAACAAGTGAAGCGACTTTAGTCCCATCTGGACATTATTTTTAAAATCTATTGATTTAGCCAAGATACCGATTCAGTATGTATATCTATTTTATGGATTGTTAAAAATTCTCGATAAACGGAAGTGATTCGTTAGTACAAGGGTTCGTACACCAGTCATGTAAACCAGGAGATGTGGGTTCAAATCCCACACAAATCACGATGATATTTTTCTGAGAGTTTCATTAAATAATCTTCTATATATGAACTAATGTGCCTAATCATATTAGTAATAATATAATAAACCCGTAATGGGTAATAAATACGCATCTGATTGACCAATCCATAAAATAGATATCATGTATTTTACTCAAAAATATTAAAATGTTTCATAGTTATCATCCGTAGATTGCAAAAATACACGCTTATATGGATCACATAAAATATATTAAAAAAACTGAACAAAAGGTTAAACATTCGGAAGTTTTTCGTTTCCGTAATAACTAAAAAAAACCGGAAAAACCCATCGTTTTTCATGAAATAAGTCAAAGTGTTAGCCGTAATCACGTATGGGGCCCAACCCTTGTACTAAGGGTGGTCCCGCGAGGGCAGTACATAAAGCTCCACTAGCCACGCACCCCGCAATAATCAAATCGGAAGACCCGGTGTTCTATCATCCCCTTAGCAATTACGGCCCCCCAATGTTTATGGGAGTTTTATTCTGCAATTTATTTCGCTTGGTAAATATAAATAATAGTATCGACTGAAAAAGGACCGTAAACAATGTATAAATATATTCATAATATTGAATGCTTTTTGGAAGCAAGTTTTCATGCTTTGCTTGCGTGACAACAAAGTGGTCTGTGATAAGCGTATTTGCTTCTTGGCGCTTGGAGTTGCTGGCCCTACACCAGATATCTGATATTTGATGACAGAATAAACATATTATTATACCGACACATCCAATATGTGCTTAAATGTTTTTGACCAAACTGAAATATGCTGGAGCCAAACAGCATCAATTTGGGATTCACCTGTCAGAGCAGGTAAAATAGTCAATTTGCCTATTTTAAGCCGTAAAACTTGTCATAATTATTAAAAAAGCGATATTTTTTGTATATTAATATAAACATTTTGTACGTCACGCTTAATGTTTCTAAATCAAAATATCAAGATTTATCTTGTTGAGAGACAAGGCATTTGATTCGTGAAGATCCATTATTATAATGATAAAAGTACCTTTGTACTTTGTCTTTGAGTTTATTAAAAAATTTTGCATTACTAGTTTCGACCCAATACTAGCGTCGAAACTAGTAATGCAATTTTTTTTAATAAACTCAAAGTGAAGACAAAATACAAAGGTACTTTTATCATTATAATCAAGATTAATATTTCAGTCACAAGTCAATGAATAGTATTTTAATATTCATAAAAAAATATTTTTACCGTACGTATAGCAAAAGATTATATTAATCAAAGTTTCTCCTAGGCATGCAGGCAAAAAACTTTTTGCAAAAACATCCCCCCTCCCTTATTATATGCGACAAAAGCCTTTCGGATAGTATTACGTCTTAGCGCTGGCTACCCTGCAGTGTTCGAGAAAGTCCATTACCTGATTGGACAGGCCTGCGACTGAAAAATAGAAAAAAAACCTGGCAACGACACGAAAATCGCTAGCTAAATTAATGAAGCTTAAAATGACTGCTTTTTTTAATCCCTGATTATTAAAAAAAAAAAAAAAAAAACGGTTACACACGTACTTAAATGCAATATTTTTGATAAAGAGTTTACACATCTCAAATTGGTTTGCATTATGAGTTTTACATTAAATTAATTTTACTGCTTAAATTATTTGAGCTTCGGTGTCTACAACTCGTAAAAAAATAACATATTATTTAAGAATGAAGATTATTAAGTATTATGTTATTTAGTAAGTTGGTGAATGGTATGCGAGTTTTTATAAAATAATTTTACATCCCGCTCAAGTCTATTTGAATCGCGCATTTTAAAACATAGCTCGAGTGTTTTTTTCACGGCGTTTTTCGTGGAATCATCGGTGTTGCCAAGATTGAATATTTAAACTCGCTTTGAAAGGATTATTTTCGCAAACTGTAAGAAACTGCCCGCCTAATCTGCTCGGTCAACACAATCGCTGGCAACCCCGCGAGGTGAAAAGAAAACAATTATTACTGTTAAGTAGGTCAGATCGGGCTTATCACCGTTTCACGTTATGCGAGTTCACTAGCTTTAAAACGTGACGTGAGAACAGGCTTGCTTTCATCAATGCGAATTAATGATCTATATAAATAAAAAAAACATCATTCTGTAATAAAAAATACTCTAACCTTGCTTGACTATAACATTCATAGTCGTTATGAAAATCGCATGAGCACGTAGTAGAAAAGCATGGGGTACGAAAACACTTGCAAAAAACATGAGTTATATATACATTTATATATGTAGGAACGAATATACTTTGTCTAATAGATAAGCTAAACAAAAAAACTCATTGACACGGATATTACTCGCCTTCAACTATATCAGTTATCATATTAAGCAAACACGGGAAGTTTTGGCTGATGACGACACAGATCACTAAATCATTAAATCCAAACATATAAATCCCTTGAAGTGATAAATCAGTTACTTGTTATCATATTCAGTAAAAATCTGAAGCATTTAACACGATGTGATAGATTAACAGAAAATATTGTATAACCTTAAATTCAGCCTGTGCACCTTCCTAAGATAAACAAGGAATTCCCTTAACTTAGTAATCAGTTGCTTTCAGATATCCGGAACTTAAAAAAAGCTCTATAGCTTAAAATACACCATACAATCGGAAATTGAGGAAGACACAGTTGAATTCAGTATTAACAACACAGGTGCAGGTTGTGGGGCTTGCAAGGTGTGGCGTACATGGATTTATATATTTTAGTTATTGAGTATGTGTAAAAAAATAATAATTTTGTCAATCAGTAATGAATATACTTTGTTTAAATAGTTATATAAGCGTATGTCTATTTGCGGATTGAACGTCAAACAAATGCGTATTTATTACCTATTACAGGTTTATATTATTTACTAATATAATTAGGCACATTAGTTCACACAAAGAAGATGATTTAAAGAAATTCTCTAAAAATATTGGTTGGCCTGGGCAAATTGGTTCATATGTTTTTGTGAAAAACCATTTAATATAAATGGACGATGCCATGAAAAATTATTTGCATTTAAAATGACATTACTTTGACTTGACTTGATTTCAAAGATATTTGTTGATTTATATGAAATTTAAGATCTTGATTTGTATGTCTATTTTTTGAATTGAACGTCAATCAAGTGCGTATTTATTACCCATTACGGGCTTATTATATTATTACTTACTATATAATAAACCCGTTATGCGTAATAAATACGCACTTGATTAACGTTCAATCCAAAAAATAGACATACGTGGTGTGCGTCTTGGCTAAATTAATAGATTTTAAAAATATTATCCAGATCGGATCAAAAACGCTTCACTTGTAACTTTAATTAAAAAATCCAGTGCTTGCAAATCACTAAATATTGGTTGGCCTGGGCGCATTGGTTCATACGTAGAGTATGATTGTTAAAAATTCTCGATTAATGGATGTGGTTCGTTAGTACAATAGTCAGTACACCGGGTGAGTTCAAATCCCACACAGATCACGATGATATTTTTCTGAGAATTTCTTTAAATCATCTTCTATGTGCGAACTAATGTGCCTGATTATATTAGTAAATTATATAAGCAATGAAGCTCTTTGCTGAGGGTGTCGGTCGGCCTCAATCCAGTTATCGCATTGAGCAAACACCTGGTGATAAGGCACGTGAGGTGACGTCGCGTGATAACGACGCTCACCTTTATTATCGAGTTGGGACTCGGAGCTCCCTGCAGTGCGGGGTAATTAGATTGGCGCCAAAAACTTTCCCGCCGGAAGCGCCGCCATGTTGTTTTGTTGTCCGTGATGATTTGCGCACGAAAGCGAGAGTTGTTTGCCGGAAACTTTGTGTACTGCACTTGCGGAATATGATTTTGGCGAAACGGGAGATGATATCTGCGGCGAACGAAGGATAAAAATACAAATTGTTAATGGTGGAATCGCATTATGGCAGTGTTGGTTTGAATCCAACATAAAGTGGATTTTGATTCAATAGTAGTTTTTGAAGTAGGGTAATGCGGTTTACCCAGTGAATACACTATTTTCCATCACTGATACAATAGTTTTAGCTAAATTATTCCTACTCTTTGCATCGTGGCTTCAGTTCCCGGTTGGAAAAAAATAGCACAAATAATTGCCTATACATTATTTTCACAAATATAATATTGCGTTCGTGGGTGCTTCGCCGCGTTTCTTCATTGTAATTCTGATAATTAAAGATTTGAAGGTGGACGCTATACTGGAATCAAAACGTCGGAACTCTATTACGAAATTCGGAATGACATAAAAATGCCACCAAAACCTATTTTAAAAAAATATTTTTAAATTAATTCATAGGCATATGTCTATTTTTTATTACCCATTACGGGTTTATTATATTATTACTAATATGATTAGGCACATTAGTTCATACATAGAAGATGATTTAAAGAAACTCTCACGATGATATTTTTCTGAGAATTTCTTTAAATCATCTTCTATGTATGAACTAATGTGCCTAATCATATTAATAATAATTCATAGGCCTTAAAGTGTAATTCATTATTTTCAATTTTTCATTACGTTTTGGGTCTATACGCGCGACACGATCATTTAAACCTCTAAAGATAATCCCATAACACCGCCAGGCTCAAAAAACATAGCATAAGAAAGATGAGCATCTAAAAAATTACATATTTTCTTTTCCAAATATATAATCAAATATACGATCCATAAAGTCTTAAATCATTCTCGCTTTATCCACGGCCCGATCTCCAGAGCGCGATCAGTCTCCGTGGAATAAGATTTATGGCGATCACTTGAATTTTTGTCGGCTGGCAACAATAACCGAGAAGCCATCTCGGCCCGTCCCGACTTGGCGAATCTCCGGCCATTGTTATGTCAGCTCCGACTGAGGTGGTCGTTATGCCTCTAAAACGGAGGACGCATTATCTACTGTGGATTCCAATGACTCAATAGTTCAGGCCAGGGGTGCCCCAAGGTGGGCCCTGGAGCCTTCTCAGGTTCAGAAGCTTTACCTTATTCCGATCGGTGGCTTTAAAGGGTAGTCATTAACTGTTCATATGGTGGAGATGTGGAAATCAACTTTTTTTTTAAATATCAATAATTTATCTGAAATTAAAAAAAACTCAATATTGTTGAAGAGCGGTAGCCCTGAAAAAGTTTGGAAGCCTTCGGTTGAGGTGTTTATTCAAGATTTCAGTCGGAAAATCAACTGGATCAAGTCACGATTGTGAGTAAAGCGCAATCTGTGCTTGTTTTTGTGAATAACCCTTTAATATAAATGGACGATTCAATATATCAAAATGACATTACTTTGACTTGACTTGACTTGATTTCAAAGATATTTTTTGATTTTATATGAAATTTAAGATCTTGATTTGTATGTCTATTTTTTTGGATTGAACGTCAATCATGTGCGTATTTATTACCCATAGCGGGCTTATTATATTATTACGTATTAAATAATAAACCCGTTATGGGTAATAAATACACACTTGATTGACGTTTAATCCAAAAAATAGACATACACGGTGCGCGTCTTGGATAAATTAATAGATTTTAAACATAATATCCAGATTGGATCAAATCACTAAATATTGGTTGGCCTGGGCGCATTGGTTCATACGTAGAGTATGATTGTTAAAAATTCTCGATTAATGGATGTAGTTCGTTAGTACAATGCTCAGTACACCGGGTGGTTTCAAATCCCACACAAATCACGATGATATTTTTCTGAGAATTTCTTTAATCATCTTCGAACCAGTATGCCTAATCATATTAGTAATAATCTTGATTTGTAGCAAACCTGAAACATGTTTCCGGCACGGCGAGTAAACAATTTCAGCAGCAACATCACAAGTATCTGAAATCCGCCCAATCAGCAGTCCGAAAGTCGAGCCTCCGCGCCAGACAATGGGGGTTGAGAGGCTCTGCAGGGTTGCACAGACAAGGACTGCCTTTACCAGCCCCCAACCCCACAACCGCAGCTCTTTTCACCAGAAACTTTTTTCAAAATCAAAACATCATTACCAAAACCCGCATTCATACCTGAGCATAAAAAATGAATACTTACACATCCATGCAACATCAGAGATCGTTTGACTTTTGCTCGTGAATCAGTTTTTTTTTTTAATCGCTCTTGTTTTTTTTCCGGTGCTTGCTTGTGTATTCAAAATGGCGGGTGAAAACAAGCGCGTGAATAATAATTTAAATCGAGTTGGTGTTGCAAAGTTTCTCGGAATATCTGCGAGTGCAGCTGGACCGCAGGCCATTCCGCCCCGGAAGCAGATACGCGGCCGCAGGAAACGCCGACTGCTGAAGCGACACGCGACCCTGAAGGGTAGGAAGGCTTCAAATAATAAAACCATTATATTTTTTATGTACACAAAAAATAAACGTACACGAAATAAGAAAAAAAAAACTGTAATTATAGTACAATTGTGAAATTTATACGCACCGCAAGACAACAAAGAGTTTGTTCTATATAAATCATATTACTAACAGAAAAAGACGTGAAATCTATTTTTTTTTTATTTAGTTAATACCAAATTATAAATAACAAAGATAATTATTTATCGATACCCTTGAAATACAGGGTTAGGCACAAATGTATGGATGATTTGAACGGAGCGCCACGCAAGGTGTGGATAACTTTAGATGATAAAAAGTAAAAGAATCTGTTTGTTAGGAACTGCCGTTTTAATAGCAATGGAGACGTGGTAGATAGAGCATCGTGTGTTCGTGTACAACACCTGCATTGAAAAGGGGCGTTCTGTCATTCCACGTGAAGTGCTTCGGAGGATTATGGACAACTTGTCACAACGCCTACAGGAGTGATTTAACAGATGTTTTTAATGATTTTTGTAATGGCAACATCCAAGTTACACATTGAAAAAATAAAATTTAAGTTTAATTAAAAAATGAGTGTGTAACTGTTATTTCAAATCATCCATACTTTCCTGCTTAACCCTTTTTTTAACCTTGTATAATGAATGGCATCTGTTGAATTTGAAATCTTTGTACAATTTAGGTATTGAAATAGTAATGCGAAAAAATCTACCTCAGACTTTTTGCATCTCGAAAATCTCATTTGATTGAGAACAAGTGCCCACTCTGATTGAAAACCGTTTTGCCACATATCCCGGTGTTGCCATATTGCGAGCTGGCAACACCGGGACGCCCGGATAGCGCCATCTGTGCCGGTAGCTCCGCGTCGCTGGGGCCGAAGATTTATCGAGCGATTAGACGATTTTAATTTCCGTTTTAATTGATTTTTCAATTTACGCTTGATAAAGTGCTACTTTGTGAATGTTTACTCGCCTCGTCTGGCACTTTCTCTGAGCGATTGCAATAATTGTGCGATTTAAGCTTCACGGCCGCCGGTGGTATTGTCACAAAAGGCGATCCGCCCCGATGATATCCCTCACCGTCAGAAAAATATTTTAAATTGAATTTTACGGGTCCACGTGAAACGAGATTTCAGGAGGCAGCGCTCTGCGCTCTGTGTATTTTTGATATCCCCTTTAAACGGTAAAAATGAAATAAAATCACTAGTTTTGTTTTGTTACGATGTGTAAGATATTTTAAAGAAGTATAACCTTTTGGGGGTTTCGATTCATTTCCGTCCTCACCTCTTCAGACAGGGGTCCTTGCAGGGCGCGAGGGTTGTCGGATTAGCAGGGATTGAAACCCTCGTAGCACTGTTTATTTAGGTCGTATTGTATTTTACTTTGAAACGAACCACTAAGCAATACATAATTCAACTGCGTTAATATAACTACAGTTGTCGGCTAAGAACCGTTTGTTACATCTTACATAACTAAAACCTCTGAGATTCCTGTTTTTTGAGTATATTTTTATAATTGGCGTAGAAGAACTTTGAGACTAACAATGTGTACAATAAGCACCATTTAATTATATCTAGAAGATGATTGTTTTAATTAAGTATTTCAACACATATACTATCTTTACTGTGTTTATTTTTTGATCTGCTTGGTACATTTTTCTTGGGAGCTGAATAAAAACAAAACAACATTTATTCATGGATTAGAAATCTAGAGTATTTATCTAGAACAATTACACTCCTAGAAGACAAATACAACAGCGAATATAATTTATAAAAAAAACAACTTATATTGATACTTTGTTTCATTACGTTGTGGAAATGGTAACCCCCTTGGCATGCTAAACATATTATTTAAGATTTGAAATCGGTGATGCCTTATTGAACATTTCTAAGTGTAAATTAATTAAAAGCACTTGTAAGCATTCCGATAAATTGATTTTTCAGCTGTTATTTGAGATTGTGAACATTTATTTTGAAAAGGTGCCGTAACGGTCGTTTCGTTTACTCTGAATCGAAACTACGCTCACTTTCATGTCAAAACACACGCATTTACACAAAACAAAGCACTTTTATTTTTCAGGAGTTTCGGGGGGTGGAATTTTCATCAAACCTGAAATCAGAGTGGCTGAGATTTATATTTAGCATTTGTATTTTTTCCGGCCGGCTTGGTGTTGAGTTGCCGTGAATAACGCTGTAAGCTCCCTAATGAACGAGTCCGTATTGTTCTATTGGCTTTCGATAGCAGCGAAAGCTTTATTAAAATGTTTTGTTTTATTTCAGCGCTGAATTATTCTGAAAAACAGTATTTTCAGTCACCGGAACACGTAATTGTCTTAGTACAGAAATTCCTGAGTGTGCAGTGTTTAATATAGCTGCTCGCTGATCACGAAGGTAAGCCTTCAAAACTGGATTGAATATTCATTTTTTAAGGTAATATATTCACACGTGAAACGACGAGAAATATCCTCTATATTTTTGCAATACAGGTGTGATATGAACTCACGTTTTCACAGCTATTTGGATCCAAGGCTCTGTTCAATTGAGTTACTTAACAATTTGAATCGTTCAACTGAATATTACTTACAAGTATTCTTAGCTTTTAGTATAAAGTTCAAATGAAATGTGGTACTAAGCAAAATGAATATTTTAACACTTAGCACAGACGCAAACCAGTGTGAATATTATTTATGAAACTGTATTGACTAATTAATTTATGAAATTCTATAGCAAATATTAAAAATACTAGGATTTTGACCTACTCATATTATATATTCATTTATCTAACCCATGGTGTGTTTTTAATTTTTAGATATCAATAAACATTTTATCAAAAATAGCGTAAACCGTAATGACGGAGGTATTGTTAATGTTAACCACATAATTTTTTTTAGAAACTTTCCATATAAAATAAATGTATAGTATAATAATACCGTGTATAACTTTCCACATTTCAATATTTTAATGGTTATTATATCTTGTATTCAGTAGAAAGCCGGAATATTCGTTGAAACTACGTTTGATCATTATATAACTATGTTTCATTTGGGATATTAAAATATTCTTTATCGCTATATTTAAAGTTTTTGAAAATAAAAATTTGGTGGAAATCCATTAAAATATTTTTATTATACAATATTTTGTGTTGTTCTCACTTTTGCATTGTTTGACGAGATATATATAGATATATGTTATAAATGCAGCTACCCTAGGATGTTATAAAAACTAGTCACGTTTAAAAATAAAAAGTGGGAGCAACACTTTATATTGTTCTAATAAAAATATTAAATTTTTTCAATATTTTGGTCAAAAATACATAAGTTTAAATATTTAACTCATCAAAGTTTTTATATCGCTATGCGAATTATTTCTGAAAGGAACATTATTATTTGGATGATCAAATTCCGTGTTTAATGAAGCAGGGCAAATTTAATATAGTAGAGCATCACAGCAATGGGTTATTCCTCTCCTTGTTACATCCAGACATTCACTAATATTGAAGACCAGCGCTGTCGAAACTGTGTTTTGTTTAATTTTACCGTCGTTTAAAATATACACGGTGTAGAAAAACCCGGGGAACCAATGCACCATTTTCCCCTTAAAAAACCATGAAAACGGCTCAGCATGAGTATATGCTCAGTGAAATGGTCACCAACCTCCTCTGAGAAAAGGTTATTGATGAAGATGTATAAAAAATGTTTCAGGCAATCGTTTAACCCTGAATTAATTTTTTTCTTCACCTTTGTCTTGAATATTTTTAGGCAGTCGTATATATAAATTAATTATTTATAGCCATTTAAAATTTATCTTAATATTCACTTATATTGGTTTTATGTGTAAATATTATTGTTTTGGGAGAAACACACGTAGGAATAAAAAATATATGTACAAAATTGTGAATAATATGTCTCTTTGTTTTATATGGATATATGAAACTATTTGTGTTTAATTTTCAATAAGTAATATGTTCGGAAATATTTTTTTTGCCGCAAGTTCAAAGTAATAATTTTAATTTGTATGATTAAGTACATTTTTTTACACATTGAAACGATTAGAGAAACTCTCGTGACATCGTTAAACGTTTCAATGTGTGAAAAAATGTACTTTATCATACTTATACTAATAAACCTGTATAGGTAAACAAATACGCATTGATTTGTGACGTTCAATCTTCACAAAAAAATAAATACATATATATATATATATATATATATATATATATATATATATTAATTTTGAGTAAGGAAATTCAATATTTTTGATAGAGAGTACTTGGTGGAATTCCATTTTAATATTTTAAATAATAAGATGTTGGCGAAACCGGTCAACAATAAAAATCTATATATGGAAAAATCACTCACGTATATTGATTAAAATATTAATTTTAAGTATAGTAATACCCCGCTTTACGCGACCCCGTTGTGCGCGGTTTTATTATAACGCGAATGAGAATGCCTCGCATTACGAGAATTACTTATTTTAAGAATGTGTATGACTATAATTTAGTCATTGACATCTTTTAACAATTAAAAACAGCGTTGGGTGTTATGAACGTATTTTACAAGAACGTAAAATAAACGCTACCCAAAAGACAATAGTTGTATTTTTCAAGTTTTTAAGTGTTCTTAGAATTAAAGTGAATGATTCAAATGATTCGTATTTTTTTGTATAGAGTTTTGATTGTGTATGTATGTTTAATCGTAAACCCCGATATGCGCGAATTTCACTTAACGCAATTTTTTTCCGGAACCCCGGTAAAGCGGGGTATTACTGCAAATCAAAATCATACAGGTGATACAATATATTTGCGTACCACAGGTTGACGGCAACTGCTCCGGTATGACACGCCGCATTCCCTTGTTCGCGGGGTTGAGACAGATCGGCTGTCGGGGGTCGGGGATTGGGGGATGGGGATTGGGGGATGGGGTTTCTGGCGGTAAGGGAGGATTCCATGTCACATACAACGTCTCGTGTGTCGATCTCGACTTAATTGGGTTCATTTGATTTTGTATTCAATACATTACAGGCGTGCAAACAGACCTCTGTGAATCACAGTTTTGAATTAATTTTAAACATCACTCTCGAGTGATTGCTTAATATTTGATGAACCGACGTTTGTATTCATCCGGCCTTAAAGTCTCATGAATATATTTTATTAAATACGATCCCACGTGAAATGACATAAGATAGATAATCATGCAATTGATATATCAGTTACATTTAGTGCTTAAATTTGATTCGCGATGCTCGAACCAATATTAATATACAAAAAAAACGAGGGGTTAATTTATATTCATTATTAAAAAGATGAGAGATTTAAGAGGCACTTTCTTGGTATAAATACCTTAGCAGTCTTTTGATACATTTTTTTTTAAGTAAACGATTTCGTCTATAATGTCAGTTAGCAAAACCAAAAGCTTAAATAAAATAATTATAGGTTAAACCAACAGCATTTTTATATTATTTCTTCTTGTTCAGTTGCCTCTCCTCATGGGAGGTTGGTGACTATTTCCTCGAACATTTCCCTATTCTGGGTCAGTCTTACCAATCCGGCTACACTTCCGATCTCCAGTCACTGGCGCAAATTCCTCATCCACGTGAACTTCCTCCTTCCAATGGCCTTTTTTCCTTCGGTTTTTACTGGAGGATGCCAAAAATGTGGCCAAATAGGAGACCTTTCGCTTCTTTACCAACGTCAAGAGTTATTTTTCTTAAAAGACAATATATAATATTATTATTATTATTTACATTATAAAAAAAACATAAATTAACCCTTAACTGCATACAGTGACAGATCGGTAACAAACCATAAAACCTTTTTTTTTCGTGTTGGACCTGTCTTACTTATTTAAATCAACTTTTTACCAGTAATACTCCTAGAATTGACACAAACCGTATTAGAAGATGACATTTGCCAACTTTTGGCGATTGAGTGAAAACGTGATTTAAGTATAAGCTATAATGAAAAAAGTAGCTTTGTATTCTGTCTTCACTTTAAGTTTATTATATTTTTTTGCATTACTACTGCATCTGGTGATGACCTAGTCTATTTGGTCGAAACTAGTAATGCAAAAAATATATATTAAACTCAAAGTGAAGACAAAATACAAAGCTACTTTTATCTTCACCAATCAAATGCCTTGTCCCTCAACGAGATTAAGTATAACCTATAGGAGATCTTTTTTCTACTTCAAAATATATGTTAAATTTCAAACTAAATTTCATAATCAATTAAAAAAAATTTACTCAGTCTTTTTTTTAATAAAACATGAAAAATATAAACAATATTTTTTTCATTATTTTTCCTTATATTAACACAAATTTTTTGAAATATTCGATTTTTTCGCGGAAAAATAAAAAAATCATGAAATTAAGGGTTCATTTTTTTGACGTTTTTTTTTTTAAAGCATACGAGTCTTCGTATCGTTGGACATTTTAGAAACTTCACAATTTACCAGTCGGCGGAGTTCCCAGCACCTGGCGTCTCCGCAGCCTCCAGCCGACGTGTGTAGACGGGGGATGTTTTATTGTCACTCCCCGCCGAGCCTCCGGGGAGGCTCTGCCGCCGGTGAATGGCGCCGAGCAGGTGGTCTGGATGACGACATTGTCCCTGCCAGCGCCCCCGGAAGTTCCGCATTAGGCCCCCGTCAGTTCTTGAGGATTCCCCGTGTAGAATGCCACCGGGTCATCCGCCTTAGAAATTATTTCCGAAGTTGTGTCACACTCGTTCCGCTCTTCTGGAAAATTTTCAGAATACCTTGAAAATTATTACCAAAGTTATTTCATATTCGTTACACCCCTCTGCACATATACATACAGAAATTTTTTGAATCATTAATTCCACTAAAAGGCTTTATTGATACTGACGAGCTGAATGAATTTAAAACGATTGATCATACAAGTTATTCTGTTTGAACAATACTCAATTGATATGTCAAAACTGAATCGTTTCATTGATGCCGGATTGAGTCAGAATAAATTAATTGAATATTATTAATATATTAATATAATCGAAACATCTCCAATTTTATTTATACTTTTTATGTTTTGCTCGCTTCTATTCACAACTACTTCATATCTCATACGCGTATTAGTGGTAGCATTTTAAATTAAATACATATTTTAAACTTGAGAAATATTCCTGGTGCCGTGACCTTTGACCTTGAGGCAGGCGTGTCACATCCGGCGATGTGGAAAATCCGGGGTCGCAAAAAAAAGCCCTCAACATAATGAGCAAACGTCGGGCCTTTTCCTCGCCGATGACACTGAAGCTATTTAGGTGTGTGTCGCGGCATTCGCGTGATTGATGCCCTGGCCCAAGGGTGGTTTCATGAAAACCCCTATGGGGGAGTGTTCCCTGAAGCCGTTAAAATCAACGACCGATTTGCAATGGCTGTGTGGTTTCTTCTCCTTCGTCCAAAAGGTTTCATTTTTTCCCATCTCCCAGAAAAGAAGACTTGAGTAAATAACTAAAAAAAAAACACTGTCCGTTTTTTTTGTTGTCATCTGGTGGTCGAAACATATATAATTTGAGATATTTTTAAATTTAAAATATAACATATTATAACACAAGGCTATGGCTGTTTGTCCCATACAAAGGTTTTTTTATTTTTTGAGAGGTAAGTTGTGTTACGTTTTATGCATTTTTGAATGGAGGACAAGTCCTGAAACTGCGCGTGGCAGCCCTATCCAAAGGGGAGCATCCCTTATTTTCCACCCTGGCATGCCCTCTGAAAGCAGGTGGGCCTTTCCGCGCAATTACTTGTCGCTTGAAGCCTTAAAAAGGAATCTTTTTAAATGTTTTTGAGGAGCCCTTAATATTGATTGCACCCCTGCCACGGTGCTTTGTGACCTGAGACGTGACGTATGCTGGTAATTTAGTGAAATATTGTACTTAACGAGAGGTTTACGATTTTTTATTTTATCTAAAAAATATATAATTTGATATCTGACATTTTTTATGGCATTATCTTACTTCAAGATTTTTTTTAAAATTCATTGTTAACCAATAAACGCGTGGTTAAATATATTTTATTGAAAATAAGATAAATTTAAAGAAGGATTTATTACTTTTCCCACAGAGTGGGAGCGATCGTATCAAATTAGAAAGAACTGCCTCTCCATATCTTAATGACTGAATTCTTAGAGATGCTAACACCTTTCACAGTTCCTGAAAAAACTTTAATCTCTTTTTCATTCCATAAGTTACAGTCTGAAACTTGCTTAATGTCTTCCCTTACGGGCCAGTTACTGTACTCCGAAAGCCTTCATAAATTAAGGCTTTTATGGACGCTGAAAGACCCGCGCCCTTCTCACTCGACTGAAGATTTATCAGAGTTGACCGCCAGGGAGCTGAGTACCCCTATCGTGTTACACAGATATTTAAAATTGAATAAAAATTTTAAGTCTTAATATACATTGAATAGATTCAAAGTGATTCAAAATAAAAATAAAACCAAGTCGTATTATTTATTCCATAAACTATTTATTTTTAAATCAAATCAGTTAATCAATATACTTGCAAAATGGAGATAAATTATTGTTCGTGTACTTACACATAAAAAATACCGAATTATTGTAACAATCTTACTCAATCCATTACAGTGAAATGAACGAACTTTAAAACAACGGTATTATGAATATTTAAAAAAAAATTGAAATGACGAAAAATATTCTTGAAACCCATTTGTATCGCGAAAACAAAGCTTTCACGGTTTTTCATGGTTTCATGAGTGAATCTGTTATTAAAAATATATATACAAAAGATATAAACATTTTTTAATGAATTATTGTTTAAAGGCCCTGCCTCGAAGAGGATAACTCATTGGGAGTCCTCGAATATTCAAATCCAAAAAAACCCCTGAAGTCTCGCGACCCTGCTCCGGGGCGATCTAATGATCCATATTTCATCGGACCGCATGAATATGCATTGCATTCCCGCTGCAATGCTTCATATTCATGCAGTTTTATAACCACTTAATTGAGGCCGCATTCCGCATGTAAAATTATACCAGTTAATTGAGCTGAATTGCAGGAGACTTTTGTAATAATTTGAGCTGAATTTATTTCAATGTTTCCTTTATTTTTTTTAAAAATGAAATAAAATACATTTTTATATTTTTTTACTTAAATCTTGTCCTTCATATTATATTTTTTATCACACATCTATTTACGGTACAATATATTCTATTCAAAGTATTGTCCATCGCTAGCCACTACTTTTTCTCATTTTTCGAGCAAATTATGGATTCCATCCCAAAAGAACGGTTCGTCTTTTGAAGCCAAGAAAGAATCAAGCCAATTTTTGATACCCTGTTGAGAAGTGAAGCGTATTCTAGAAAGGGCATTCTGCATCGATCGAAACAAGTGGTAGTCGGAAGAGGCAAGGTCTGGGCTATAAGGCGGGTGAGGCAGAACTTCCCATCCACTATTTTCCAAATAGGTATTAACCGATTTAGCAACATGTGGTCGAGCATTGTCATGATGGAAAATTACAGATTCGTGCCTGGTCGCATATTCTGGCCGTTTTTCTGCCAATGCTCGCTTCAAACGCATCAATTGATGTCTGTAGGCCTCGCCCGTGATTTTGAATCATTTCCAATGCTTTAATGTGTCATAAAATTGTTGCTCGATCAACTCCCAATGATTCTGCGAGTTCTGCTTGCGTTTGACACGAGTCTTTATCGAGCAATGCCTCTAATTCTTCATCTTCGAATTTGTTTGGTTGGCCTGGACGTTCTTTGTCGTCCATATCGAAATCACCATTATTAAAGCGTTGAAACCAGTTCTTACACATTTTTTGCGATGGAACATGTTCACCATAAACTTCACACAGCAATCGGTGACTTTCAGCCGGTTTTTTCTTTCAATTGAAACAGGAAAGTAAAGCTTCCCGCAAATTGCGTTTTGTTGGTACAAAAGTTGACATGTTGAGAGCTTCAAAAAAAAATGTTATATACACTTCAGCGATATGACATGTACTGAAAACAAAAGCGCAATAATGACGCTTCACAATGAAATATTAAAGTATAGCCTGATGCGTAACGCCATCTCTTAGAAAATCCGAAAAAATTAATGCACACACCGTATATATAATATTATATTTTTAGGGTATTATTGAAACTTTTTCTGGTGAAATATTAACTCAAGCTTTCAAGGATCCAAAATACTTCAACCAAAGTATCCTGAAAATTCTTTTAAGAATCAAAGAGTTAATTCAACCGAATCAATCCATTACTTCCGTAAGTCCGGTTATTTTCAAACACGCCCCCGTCGCCTCCTTTAATATCCGGAGCGCCTCGCAAACCAGAGCCTCTTCACGTCAAAGAACTGAAACAATTCGCAAGAAGCGAAATTCTAAAATCCAAAGAACATAAATATTGTGTAATATTGTCCGCAAACAATGGCCGCTCGGGTTTATTATATAATACAAAATGGCGCACTTTCACCTTTACAGTCGCGGAGAATTCGCAATTGTGAGGGACCGCAAACTTTTCGCGCATCCTTCCGGTACAGGGTCACCTCTGCCTTTATTTTAATTTAATAATAGTTTATTCTTTGTTTTATAATGGAACAATGTACTACTTTGCCGGGGGCCGCGACATTTATACCTACGGTGTGTTTTGTATGGGTAATTGTATCCTGTGGCCCTTGGCATCTGTTTTCGGGTTACGTGAATATGACACATTAGTTTGTACAGGAAGTTTCAGTATCAATTACAAACTTCACCATTGTAAAATGATAAACAAAAAAATATTATGTAATAAATAATTACTACCAATACCAAGTATGCAATATTTAAAATATCGATTCACACAGAGAGTTTTTGTTTGAAAATATTAACAACAAAGGTCGACGAAACTATTCGCACCAAAAAATACTAAGTAGACAATTATAACAATTTTTTTTTTTAACAATGAGGTTCACTCTTATAGTTTACGATGGCAGAATAATGACCTTAAAAATGACATCACAATGACGCATTGCATCTAAAATACTGGCGGGTCATTAAAAATAATGAGAGGCTGGAGAGCAATACCTCCACAATCCAATACGGGCCCGCGTCCACGCGAGGGTCCTTGCCTCTCTGTTTTAAATATACTTACTATATACGACGTGTTTCAAAACTCACGAATTGATCTAAAATAAAAGTTAGGCACTCAGTATTTAAAATAATAAAAAAATTATTCGAAATTTGCTGGGAGTTGGTTGAATGGCTTTTTATGTTTTTAGTATAAGGTGTCCAAAAAGAGTATCAGGTAAATGTGATATGCTGATATGCTGTGAAATTTTTTGGACCCAGAGTTGCAGGAGTTTCAAGGTTTCAACTCAAAAACGTGGTTTCAACAAGTTGCCATACATCCAATCAATCAATTGAAGCTGCTAACGAATTATTCCCTAATAAGGTCATTTCACGTAGAGGTAACATCAACTGGCCTTCCAGAAGCCCCGACCTTAGCCCTCTTGAACATTTCGTATTGGGATACCGCAAAAGTAGGGTTTATGAGAATAATCCGATGAAGCCTAACGAAATTGAAACAAAGCATCAGGTCAGAAATGGCAGCAATATCGAGGGTTATGTGTCAGCGTGTTATCAGCAATCTTCGTTCCAGATTAGAAGAGTGCCAGCAGCGTAACGGTCACCATTTGGATAACATCATTTTTTTGAAACAATTTTCCATTTTGTATTCTTATAATCAACAATAAAAAAAAATACTTGATTACTAGTAGTTTTTGTTTTACTGAACTAACAAATACCCGATACTCTCTTTGGACACCCTATATATCTCATATTTTGTAACGGTAAAAATAAATTATTTAAATTCAATATTTTTGTAATGAAATTAAATGAAGCAGTTTATTTTAAACTGTGATTTTGAACACGTGGAGTGATCTTGAAAAAATAACAAATACAATCGCTTATTTTCAACTATTAGATTTTTAAATATTATTGATTCATCATTTTAAGTTAGGTATTTACTGTATTCATTTATCCCTCGTGATAGATAGATATTATATTTAACTATATATGTGCACATTTATTTATATCAGTTTTACAGACTTGTCGTTAACTACATAACTTTTAATAAATTTTGGTTGCATAGTTGTATTCGTCGTATCGTATATACATTTCAAAAAAGTTTTTTTTTATACTAAAGGCGGGGCGGGTACCAGTACCCGTTTTGCGGACTGCTGTCTAAAAGCGGGGTGCGTATTAATACCTTTTTGAGTGTGTTTTCTCTAAGAGCGACAGAAAGTCATTTTACTCTTTAAGTTTACAGCTCGTAATGTTTGTTTACACTCGTTAACGTTACTTCTACCAATACTGTCCAGTGATTCTGAACAAAGTGACAATGAATAAGTGGAGTGGTCAGAGATTGATAATCCTCCAATTATTGAACAATTTTTAGGACAAAGTGGTGTTGTTGTGATGCCAAGTAATCCACAAAGTGAGTATGAAGTGGTTCAACTGTTTATAGGAAACGATTTATTTGATTACACGCAAATCAAAGTGAATTGACTAGATTTCACACGTGCAATTTTACGCGAACTTTGTTCGCATCGCACATCAGTTTAGTCAATTTGGTTACCCGCTTAAAATATAAATATAATATAAGCTATTGTGTAACAATAACATTTAATTTATTAACAAAAATCTCATAATTAGCTCGGAGTTGCTAAACGGAAGAAAAAAAATCAAAAAGTGCAAATCAAAGAGTGTATAGACTAGATTACGCAAGCGCAATTTTACGCGAATTTTGCTCGCAACGCACATCGGTTTAGTCAATTTGGTTACCCGCTTAATGTGTGTTAATACAAATTAAAACATTCAATTACGGATAGTGTGTAGACCATCTACTGCCTTATACGAGTATGGTCTAAATTGTCTGAAACCCATTAGCAAAGGACGAGGGCTGGTCCGGCCTTTTTGGTCCGGGAACTTTTTCATTAAATTTGGCGCGCATATTTCGCGCCAAATTGTCGCGAATGTCAATTTGCTAACGGCGCGAGGACTTGTCAAACATCACCCGTCAAATTGGCCGAAGCTGTGGCGCACTTTTAACACTTGCGGATGTCATCCCTGGCATTTCTGTTCAATAATATTAATAATTTTAATATTAATAAATCAATAATAAATATTCAATAAATCCGCCTTTCAGGCCTATTCAACTACACCATAGGTTCCCAAAGTGGTTAATATCGATCCCCAGGGGTCGATTCTGCCCTGCGAGGGGTCGATGACAGCGAAAAATTAAGTTGGGGGTCCACGAACTGTAAATGGGGGTCTACAAGAGTGGATCCCATTGGCCATGTTGGCCACGATATTTTCGACGGTATACACTTTGAGTTAACACACCTGAACGACTATTTTCAATGTACAGCGTCACTATTTCGGCGTCAATGTTTCAATGTAAAATATGATTAAAATTGTATTAAATTAATGTTTCAAAACATGGGTACTTAAGTCAATCGGTTTATAAATGTCAAAGATATTCAATGTTTACATACCGACATAAAATATGGCGCAACCTGTATATCAGATGTCAAAAATGTGTTTGAAGTTGTTGAATTTTATAAAAATTCAATATTAGCAAGGCAGAGGTCTACGAAAAAGAGGAAAACTCGACAAGGGGTCGACGAGAAAAATATTTTGGGAACCTATGAACTAAAACGCAGTTATTTTAAAGCCTTTCTTAAGGATTATATTCAGAAGTTTTTGATTCGTGCCATGCCATACTATTGACCTTTTTTTATCTAAAAAATTTATATTTTAACGTGTTTCTTCTCCCCTTGCAGACGAGAAATGTTCAAAAATAAATATTTCTCCAAAAGCACGACTCTTAAACATAACTACCCCCATTTATTCTAGGGTGTATTGTTTGCACCCCAAACTCAATATGCTCCGGGTAGGGATGTCTTTTAAGTCCTTATATGTTTTATTTTATGTCCTTATACAAAATGCTGCAATTTGTATACTTTTCAAGTAAACTTAGTTATATATCGGTTATCTCGCCGTTACTGGATATTTTTGTCGTTTTGATGAATTGCCAGATTTACTTTTTTAGATTTAATTTAAAAATGAAACTTTTTGTGCGCAATAAAGGGTTATCGTTTTTTTTAGATTGATTTTAATTTTTAAAACGGGGGTTAGTTTCAGCTTGTTGCTGGGAGGGGAGGTGGGGTTTATAATGGAGTAATAAAAGTTTTACGTTGTTTTTTTCCAGCGGTAAAAATGATGTGTGAAGTTTGCTGTTTTATAATTTAGTATTTTCATGTTTGTGTTGTTTCAACAGAGTATTATAATCTCTATTTTCCATCTGAAAAAAAGCCTTATTTTTTGTTAGAAGGTAGTTTGTCGTTTGAAAAACATACTTATATAGTTATAACATGGATATTTTTACAATTCATATAAAATATTTTTAGTTTTAACTCTTTCATATTTTATTTGAAAAATTCACTGTTTTTCAATTTCTAAAAAAATTATGTAAAAGACTGAATTGAAACCCTGTATGGTTTAAAAAATTGTTTTAATTTAACTTCTTACTTTAAACTGATAAATTGAACACTTATGCTTTCACTTACACGTTAAAATATTTTTTTTCTATTAAGTACATTATTAACATTTAATTTTTAAAAGATCGAGAATATTTTTACTTTTATGATAAACGCTTTTAGTATAATCATTACTTTGGTTGTTTTGTAGATAAAATGAAACACAGGGTTTTATCAAATAAATACAATTTACACCAAAAATAAAATTTTAGGTATATTCAACAAATGAAAAGTTTAAAATTTAATAACTGTCGCATTGCACTGGCCAGGGTAATATATGCACAAAAACCTTCTGCTTTACAATAGAGCCTCCTCAAGTTGGTCGGGGGTGGTCTCACACATTTCTACCTCTCATATTTGTTTAGACAGAGCTCTCACCCTCTGGGGGTTGAAATATGCAAAGTGTTTGCCCTACTAGCTGCTAGGCCTCCCCTTCTCTCCATTATACCATGAGTTTGAAGCCGAGTTTCTCGACTGAGGTGCTAGATTTTATGATCCAGGTAATGCCATTTGATTTAACTTGATTTTAGAATATAATTATTTTTTTATCTTGATTCAACGATAAAATGACATCTTAATTACGAAAGTTGAGTTTTACATTATAATTTTATATAAAATAAGGAGGCCATAAGCAAAAAAGCTGTCATGTCTAGCCTAATACGTATCTAGCATTTGCCATTGTGTGTACAGGGATATCACATAAAATATTTATCAAATAAAGATTTTTATATATGGATTTTCTTTTTATTTGAAACGATACACAAAATGTGGAAAATTGGACCTTATAATTTTTTTAATTGAAATCCACTATTGTAATGATAAAACGTAACTTTGTATTTTGTCTTCACTTTGAGTTTATTATATTTTTTGCATGACTAGTCTCGACCAAATAGACTAGGTCATCATCAGATGCATAACTAAACTGTTTAGTTTAGTTATACATCTGATGATGACCTAGTCTATTTGGTCGAAACTAGTCATGTGAAGACAAATATACAAAGTTACTTTTTATCATTACAAATGGATCTTCACCAATCAAATGCCTTGTCCCTCAACAAGATGAAATCCACTATGTTTATTATTTGAGCGATTCAAGGTTCAAATGATGGAAACAAATGTTTAATATTAAATTCTCGCTATGTTACATTGGTGCTGTAATTAAATTGTATTGTATTGTACTAAACCGCAATATCCACTAACGTGTGAGTTGAAATTTTACTATTCGATTGATGTATGAGCTAATGATATTAATAGAGTAGATTAAAGCATAAACCATTCATCCAAATTCAGCAATAATAAAAACCAGCAAAACGACTCCATCATTTCAAATTTAATCAGCGTAAGCACAGAGCATTATTTTATTTTCTAAAAAGGTAAAAAAAAAAAAAAAGTACATCAGCTATATGTCCATCCAAATTAAGCCGCCAGCTGAATATCCACAACTCGGATTCAGAGCACACACGTGCGGGGGTGGAAGTGCCAGGGGCGACATCCGCTTCCGGGGATGATGGACTCGCCGGCGTGGCGATGGCAGCCTCCCCCGCCCCCATGCCCTGAAAAACTGAACAAATCGCACCCCGCGAAAAAACACCCCCGACTCGTTGACGGATAAGTCCTCAATGATTTATATCAACCGGCACACGCCGAGTCCTAAACTTTGGTTCAATGTCGATGTATTCAAGTTTTTGAAAAAACTTTTGCGTACACAACATGTTTATAGATATTTTTTTCAAACATGAAATAAAATATAATAAAAATTCTAGAAAACTACGTATTATAGGTCTTGCAAATCACAATAAAATGTATGAAAACGTCTTGTAGTGAATTTAGATTTCAGGAAATGAAATTTTAATCGGGATCGTCGAGTCTGTATGTGAATATAATTATTCCACAACCCCTGAAAGAAAATTGTCCCCTGCCCGTACTTTTAGGCTTCCACGCTTTGAGCGATTTGTACATTAAAAAAGAATTTTAGGCAATTTGTATAATTAGAAAAAAAAATGTATTTTAAAATATATATTAATTATTTAAACAAAAAAAAAGACCTTAGAAGTGTTGTATATTTTTTTAACGATTCAAATATTCTCAAAAATAGTACTCTTTGTTACACATAAATAAAAACTAAGGGAAAACTGTGACTTCGGCAAAAAGAGTTTAAGCTTTTTATTTTTGTTTTGTAATAACTTTATAATGATTTTACTAGTCGTTTTATTTATGAATCGATTGGATAAATATTTTTTTAAAAAATACCTACCTTCTTAGTTTTTTCTACTTTAAATTCTACACCAACTTCACAAAAAACATTAAAACTTCAATCAACAAAATAACGAAGAAGCTTAAGAAACTTTTAAGTGACAATACAGTGTTTTAGATAGCTTAATAAATTTGATAGCCGCGATATTTACGTCGCTCTTCGAATCAGCTTCCAGGGAGTAAATCACCAAACACCTATAAAACTAATCACGCAAAAGCTTCTCGCAAAGTAAAATTTAATTAAACATATTTCCTTGCGAGAAGAAATATTTATAGTATTACCTAGTTTTCCATCAAAACAAATTTAAAGTTAAATTAATGTCTGAAATTGTAGATTTACTTTCGTTATTTCGTAACGCACAGCTGTTTTGTTTGGAGACTTTCTCTTGGGCTTTATAACAGTACCTTCAAATATATTGAGTGGAAGATGATGCCTATGAGATGTTTAGTAAGAAAAGGATCTACGCTTTGAATCTCAGTTGAGTTTTTTTGACTGCTACAATGTATAACGTTTAAGTGTTTTTTAAAAGAATAAGTATCATTTGATATTTTTATTTGATTCAATCAACTCAAAAAACAAACTGTTTTCCCAAACTAAACGTGCTCTATCGCCACTATCTCCCTGCAGAGATTTCTTGCCTTGACTTGAGATAGAGAATAAACAACAAGTGTTCTTCGTGAAAGGAGCGCCATTTATTGTTCGTCACTACGCACTTTGGAGACTGTTGAAGTGAAAAAATTTCCTATTACTTAATATTTTTTTTTAATAATTGAGATCAATATAAGTGAAAGAATTATGATTATCTTCAGTGGCCATTCTGCTTTATTCATCTTCATCAAGTGATTCTCCTCAGAGAAGGTTGGCGACCATTTCACTGAGCATATATTCATGCTGATCCAGTGTTCATGGTTTTTTATGGGGAAAATAGTGTAGTGGGTCCCCGAGTCCTTCTACACCACAGTTCAATAGCCCAATATAATCCCTTCAATACAAAGCTCTGGCGTTTAGATCTGATACTCAAACAATAGCAGGAGCCCCCCCACCTCGGCAAGGCACTTCCAGAGAACACCCTTACACAATCATTCCAAGTCCACTACTCCATTACCGATCCTTTACACACGCTCAGGGTACAAAATGACAGCCATGCACAGTGAAAAACCACGAAAAGCGGGGAAGAACTGTTTTATCATCAAAACTCATCAAAATCAATTCATGCAATTTCAACTTATTATATATTATTGGTAGATCATAAAATCTTGCCTCTCCGCCAAGAACCAACCGTTTAATCAATGATCAATCATTTTTTTTTTAAATACTTAAATACGCGGTGTAGTTTTTTTGTGTAAAATCATCCCTTAAACACACCTCCTGAAAGCGACTGTCCTGAAAAGAGCCCCGTCATTTAGTGGCACAAGTCGCACGGAGGCTCCGTACACATCCCCGGGGGGAGTGTTTGTCCTCTTGTCCGCCCGCGATTATTAAGAGGACCCTCGACGCCTTCCACGGCCTCCCCCCCCCCCCCCATTACCCCCTCCCGTCCCTCCCCCTCCCCGCCGCCATGTTGCACCAGCTGATAAAGTTCTCCATTCAAATTTGAATCCGTGTGACGTTGCCGCGCGCGCTCCATTGGCTGAAGTGTTTATACTAAAAAAATGAAAGCTTTGCGTTTTTTGTTCGCGCCGAGCTAGAGTTTCCTCGTTTACTTGCTAAAGTACGCAAAATGGCGCTCTTTATATTTTAGAGCGACGCTGCAATTAAAAATGGTGGCAAATATCACACGACTGGTGGAAACACGCAAAATTATAAAGGGCGCCAGCGAAGTTTATAAAGCAACATGTGGTAATTAGATTTGATGCGTTCAAGATTGATGGATTTTAAATAGATTGGCATTTATATAAAGAGACACCAGCGATATAAAATACATCAACTTGATATTTACGAACGATCGGTTGTGTTTGTTATTACAAATTGCAAACGTTATTTGTAAATTTCCTCTAACTTATATCCTTTGTGACGTATATATCCTATAGCAATCGACGGAGAACTCTTTAAACCCTCTGAACCTTCCCAATACAAAGAATCCCATAATTTTATTGTGTCTTGTCTGTTTTCAAAAAATAAGTAATCCTTTCTGGTTTAAAATGGCAGTATTTTGCATCAAGGATACGCGTAAAATGAACAGCGAACTTAAATGTACAGATGATCTTTTTATTAATATGCAAAAAGAAAAATATGTGTGTTAACCTATCAGTAGGGGAGATCAATGAGATTAGTGTTGTATAATAATTTTATAAGTGTAGGGTCACATTTAAAAGTTTACACGTTGATCTCTAAAAGTAAGCTCAATAATGTGTAAAAAACCCTTGTACGCACCGCAGCTGTTTAGCCTTTCAATCCAAACCGGGGCGGGGCGATCTATCCAAAGAGAGTTAATGATAACGAGTGGAATGCGCATTTGGGTATTGGGGCCGTAATTTTCCAATAAACACCGGGCAGTTACCTGCGCCACCTCAGCGTCAATCTGAATTCTCATTACTACTTCTGTGCCCATCGGGGCCGCGTTCAGGTGGGGGACCCGAGCGCGCATAGCAACAGCGACCCAAGTCCGAATTCAACCTCCAGAATGCTTTACCTGGAAAATTTAAAGAATTCACACTATAAATACAATCGATTTACAAGTAAAACAACGAGAAATATTCGTCAAATATATTTTTAAAGACAATTTGAAATGAAATTCAAATAACTGAATATGGCCTCAGTAGCGAGACCGAAACTTAAAAACATTTAACGCAGTATAGTACTCATAGTATACATAAGCAAATGCTCTTGAAAATCCGTTTTAGGTTTAATTTTCATGTTGTAGTACAGAAGCATGGCTTATTTCAACGATGAGATGCTTCTGCAAGTTTTTCTTTCGGAAACCGATGGAAACCTTTTCTGAATTTCATATAAATAATTTGATGTGGATTTATTAAATATTACGATATCTTAAATCTATCATCTTCCAAAATAATATTGTAAACATTGAACGTTGTAAAATAGAGCCCACAAGTGAAAATAAGTTACCTATAAAAAAAATTGTAAGTGTCATGAAAATCTTCACCTAGTAACATTGAAATGCCCCAAAAGTACAAAACGAATACACCATCAAATAACGATATTCAAAATTCAGCCAATAATACCTTCAGGATGACTGAACTACCTGAAGTCTTCCTGAAGGTTATAATCCCACACAAATCACGATGCTATTTTTCCAAGAGTTTCTTTAATCAATTTTCAATATTTGAAAAAATGAACTTAATCATTATCAACCAATAAAACCTGTATAGGCAAAATCGTACTTCCTGTAAACATTGAACGTGGTTAAATAGAGCCCACAAGTGAAAATAAGTTACCTATAAAAAAAAATTGTAAGTGTCATGAAAATCTTCACCTAGTAACATTGAAATGCCCCAAAAGTACAAAACTAATAAACCTTCAAATATCGATATTCAAAATTCAGCCAATAATACCTTCAGGACGACTGAACCACCTGAAGTCTTCGAGCATTTCAGGCGATGTATCCTGAAACGCGCTTCGGCCAGTGCTGCAGCCACCCTGGGCGTATTGGTTCATTAGGGGTGCTCGGTAACGGGGTTAGGTTAGTCCGGTGGAGTGGAATGGCGCGGAGGTAACCAGAAGGAGGAACAAGCTGTTTTTAATCAGGGATCTGGGTTCAGCTCCCCGGGGAACCACCGGGCCAGAAAATGTATGAGAAATATTTTGGCTCGAGAAACTCGCGTCTTGAAATTTCTCATCTTGAGATTTTTTGCAACTTATTGAATTATTACTTTCGATAATTGAGAAAAGAGGTAGTTCATTTTTATTTTAAAATTACCTAATCAATTTGCAGTGATTTGGGAATCGAGACCGTGTTTTTAAAATAATAATCTCTAAATAACGTTTTTTGTAACTACAATATTGCATGTCGAATTTCAATGTTTTATAATATAATAAACAGCTTTGTAGTCGCACAACTCTTGCAGCTAAGGATTGATTATTATATGAACAAATTTATATGTGTTTTAAAACAAAAATGCTAAAAAAGAAAAGAATACGTGGGATGTGTTAATCCTTAATTGCATGATTTTTTATTTTTTGTGAGGAGTTAGAGAATTATGTTTTTATTTAAGGAAAAATAATGAAAAAAATATTTTGTATATTTTTTATATGTTTTTGAGTTAAAAAAAAACGAAATAATTTTAATTGACTATGAAAATAACTTACTTTGAAATTTAAAATATATTTTTGTAGTAGAAAAAAGATCTCCAATAATGTGTTCCCAAATCACGTTTTCGCTCATTTGCCAAAAGTTGGCTATTCTAGAATTGTTAGTGGTAAAAAGTTGATTTAAATTAGTTATACAGGTCCAACATATCGGTCACAAAACAAAACGGTTGATCCTCTAAGTTTTTATGAGGTTTAAAAACAAGTCATTATATGCAGTTAAGGGTTTTAAGACCATATATATTTTTTTTTAACGGCACGAATAGTTTTGATTTGGTATATTGCTTAAAAATTAAAAAAAAAAAAAAAAAAAAGGTTACATCAGTTATTCTGTAATTTTATTTATCAAGAAGCACATAGTATTTTGAAAATTATTTATTTATTTATCTAAGTTTGTTTTGTTTCGGTTTTATCAGTGTATCATATAGGTACACGTTTGCTTGTTTACGTACACAAAGCAACAACAACCTCATACGTGACTTACACGTTTCTTCCAGCCTCCCCATATCTCATCATTCTACCCTCCCAGGGGTGAGTTGTCAGCCGGCATACCAGCCCCGTCTCCTCGCCGCCTTATCAACCCCTGTGAGAGCCTGAAGAGAGGGACAGATCGCGCCTCCTCGGGTGGCTCTGGGTACCCTGTCAATTTATCTTGTTTTGGGGTTGTTTATTGTTAGCGGCCTATGCAGTCTTTAGAGGAATATATCGTTTTCTTTCGGCTTTTTTTTTGAGTGATAGTGGCTTATCGGTTTTGAGAAAGCACATATATGATGCAAAAACTGGATGTACCACTCAAACGGACGGAGCACTGGTCAGATATAGCCACAGAGAATTGATCTTATTGCAACATATGTGAATTGATTACTTAAATTAAAGTAATGAATGTATTACCTTTGAAATATGCAGTGTGTCCAAAAAGTGTATCGGGTATTTATTAGTTCAGTAATACAAAAACTACTAGTAATCAAGTATTTTTTTTATTGTTGATTATAAGAATACAAAATGTAAAATTATTTTAAAAAAATGATATTATCCAAATGATGACCGTTACGCTGCTGGCACTCTTCTAATCTGGAACGAAGATTGCTGATAACACGCTGATACACAGCCCTAGATATTGCTGCCATTTCTGATCTGATATTTTGTTTCAATTCTGTTAGGTTCGTCGGATTATTTTCATAAACCCTACTTTTAAGATATCCCCATACGAAATAGTCAAGAGGCCTAATGCCGGGGCTTCTGGGAGGCCAGTTGATGATACCTCTACGTGAAATGATCTTATTAGGGAATAATTTGTTAACAGCTTCAATTGATTGATTGCATGTATGGAAACTTGTTAGAACCACGTTCTTGAGTCAAAACCTTGAAACTCCTGCAACTCTGGGTCCTAAAATTTTTGCAGCATATCGCAATAACTGTCACTATTCACATTCACCCGATACTCTTTTTGGACATCTGTATATGAAATAGAACAAATTAATATATTCTACGCTTAAATGTATTTCTTTATTATTTTATTCCAATTGAATTATGATTAAAATATCAAGCTTAAATGAGTATAAAAAATATATATTGAGTTTGGCATTTATGCGTATGAGTTATTCGTTGTTCTATCAATCGATGTTATATCAAACACTTGCTTAAGTAGCTACGGTTTATGTTTACTAAATTTTTACTGTCCAATATAACTGAGTAATTCTCAGAGAACAAATTCCATCGTGCGTGAAGAGGATGAGGAAGAGGATGCTCAGGTCGCAGGCGTGTCCTCAGGTGATCCTGTCCAGGTGATTCTAATTTCGTGCAGGAAACGGACTTCCCGCCGGAAACTAGAGTCTGCACGGAGTTATAGGAAATGGCTACCAGGTGGAGATGTGACGTGACTTCCCTTCTCGTATGGGAGGGTGGAGGTTGAAGGGTGAGATCTGGGAGAGAAAACCACTCCCTTGAAAGATTGCAAGTCACATCGAAAGGCTGTTTGATAAAAAAATACGCTTTTAGATCATCGATTGAAACGATGAGAAAAAATCAATCGCAGTAATTGCGGATATATATACGGTGTGTGCATTAATTTTTTCCTGAAATTGGAGCTTTATTATAAAAAATTGGTACAATATATTCTATTCAAAGTATTGTCCATCGCTAGCCACTACTTTTTTCCATCTTTCGGGCAAATTATGGATTCCATCCCAAAAGAACTGTTCGTCTTTTGAAGCCAAGAAAGAATCAAGCCAATTTTTGATACCCTGTTCAGAAGTGAAGTGTATACCAGAAAAGGGCATTCTGCATCGATTGAAACAAGTAGTAGTCGGAAGGGGCAAGGTTTGGGCTATAAGGCGGGTGAGGCAGAACTTCCCATCCACTGTTTTCCAAATAGGTTTTAACCGATTTAGCAACATGTGGCCGAGCATTGTCATGATGGAAAATTACAGACTCGTACCTGGTCGCATATTCTGGCCGTTTTTCTGCCAATGCTCACTTCAAACGCATCAATTGTTGTCTGTAGAACTCGCCCGAGATAGTTTGGCCTGGTTTTAGTAGCACATAGTAGATGACACTCTTCTGATCCCACTAACTACACAGCATTACCTTGGCGTCGATGTTGATGCATGTCCGGGCTTACCCCATGATTTTTTACGCTTCAGGTTGTCGTAGCGAATCCATTTTTCATCACCAGAGATGATACGATGCAAAAATCGCCTTTCAACGTCTCTCGGCTTCAATTCATGTGGCACCCAATTTCCTTGCTTCTGAATCATTCCCAATGTCCAAGTGTATTGAAATTGTTGTTTGATTAACTTCGGAATTCAATTAAATCAAAATCAAACATTTTTTTTATGCTGTGAAATTAAAAACCTTTTATAGGAGTTGGCTAAAAATATACTCACAGCCTCAATAAAAAGGCCAGCGTCCCTCTCCGGGGGTCCATCAGATACCTCCGCCATTTTGAGCCGCCATCACTCATTGATAAACACGCCGGTGGTGCCTCTTCCACTTTTATTGCCACTCCATTGGCAACTCTGACCGGGACAACGCGGTAATTTATAGACGGGCATATCCCATATACATCATTGGTCTTTAAAAACACTACAGACGCAAATAGCCAAATGGCTAGGAGACTACAATATTTTTTTTATTTTTGAGCACTTTTATCTTTCGTTTTACAGACTAAGAAAATCCGTGGAACGCTCTCAAATCACAAATATAATATCCAAGCTATTTGGGTAACACTGCAAATAGTAATAGTAAAATGGTAAAGGGATCATGCTTATTTTTTTTATCTGAAAGTGCTTTTGTCTTTTTTTAGGCCTTTTACATACTTGTAAAACCTGTGAAAGGTGAAAAACCTCACAGATAAAAAGTGTTGTTGTATTCTTGCCATTTGTATAACACTGCCAATATACAAAGGCAAATGACTAGGGAACCGCGATTATTTATTTTAGTTTTGTGAGCGGTTTTTTTTATTTTAAGACCTTTTGCAGACTTACAAAAACCGCGAAGAGCGATAGTGTTCACAAACAAAAACTTTTGTGATATTCTTGCCGTTTCGGCGCTTTTAAATGAAGTATTACAATATAAGACAGTTTGTCGTGGAATGAAAGAATTTTTTTTTTTATTATACTCGAAGTTTTAAAAGTATTATTTACCATCCAAATTATTATATCGTTATGTAGATAATATCGTAATTTATTTAAAAATTATTATTCATATATTTTTGTGGGTGCATCGTGTGTACTGTATAATAGTTATAGGATATATTGGAATATGTACATGTCGGTGGGATATATTAACTGACCGTTATCTCTCTCACATGATAATCTACCGAATTGGTGACGTGGAAACTCCGATACGTTAATTTGGCCGTCGGCCATACGTTTTCTACCTGCTAATTTGTAATTATCATATCAAACTAGAATATATTGGAACAGAATTCATTAATCAGATAATTTTGCCGCTAACCTTAACCATATAAATTTCAATTTTAAAATCAGATAGTGACAATTTAACGATCTAACCTAACGTATATATTTTAAAAGCCAGTCTTATTAAATCAGCTGTACTACCGAATTCCAGCTACTGGACTAAATTATGAATCAACTTTAACTTTCTTCTTTCTATTCCTCTTTTTCTAAGATTTTTTCCTGAAAAATCAACTACGACAGTAAATACAAAAAAAAATGATTGGCTTTGAAAGGCGAAAGCTTTAAGTGTTGGTTTAAATTTAATTGCATTAAATTATTTCTTTAGCTGTTTAATGCTTGAATAAATAACAACTTATGTAAATTATTATAAATTTAAGTATAAACTTTCGTCAACTCGGATTTCATCCTACGAATATATGATATATAGCTGTTTAGAAATTCAATATTTATGACAGAGAGAGAGTACTTGGTGGAATTCCATTTTGATATTTTAAATAAGTAAAATACTTGAGTGATTTTTCCATATAAAGAATTTTATTGGTGACCGGTTTTGTTAGCCTATCAAACAGAGTCTAATGGTTGGCGAAACCGGTCATCAATAAAAATTTATATGTGGAAAAATCTCTTAAGAATTTTATTTATTTAATATATATATATAGATGGGTTAACTAGTTAAATTCAAAGTAATAGTTTCTTGCAGTCCGAAATCCCATACAAAATAGCGGCAATAAACAGCACAGCAATCCTAGTGGCCAAAGCGATTTTCCACTGGGATTTCCATCCCCGGCACAGCCACGCAAATAAGCAGGTTTACTACGGCAATAAAGGCCCTGCAAGGTGCAGCCATTATATGGAAATGGGTGTAAAATACCTAGGGAACCTCCCCCACCTGGAAGTGGATTCAAGGCATGGTGATAAGTGGTGTTGAGGCTTAGATTTGCCCGTCAGCACACCCTGGCTTATCTAGGATTTATTTATTTATTTTTGTTTGCATAGTTCTTGGAATTTGAGCATGGTGAAACAAAGCAAACATATTTAGCAATATTTTTTATTATAATTAACGTAACTGGTATTAATTTTGTAATACACCATTTTATTATAATAAAATAAAACCAAGTGGTTTTGGAGACTGCGTTTATTTCACTTGTAGCGAGAGCTCTTTCGCCGAACACGGCATCTTCAAAACTGAGTTTATATAGAAAAAAAGCGAGCTTATACATAACAAATTCAACAGAAATCATATATTATACTACATTACAAATTTATGTGGAAAAGATGCTTCTATTGAGTGCTGTGAAACCACATAAAAATGATATTAACAGCAATAATTTTAATACTAAGTACTTAAATAAACTAGTCTATGATGATTCCTGACTGTCCTGGCCGCCATCTGAAAGCAATTTGTTTGAGTGCAGAATCACAGTGTATTTATAATTTAAACACATTCATAGTGATCATCATTAAATGGTTCTGAATCAATATTTATATATATTTTTTAAATGTGTTACGAAACTTTTAAAAAAGTTTTTACATTGTTTCATGTGTGAGTTAATTAATTTTATGAAAATATGTTGAATACCATATATAAGATATGAAAAAATGCTTTTCACAAAAATATATATCAAAAGTGTGAGTTTCACTAATGTTGATGCAATTAAAACAATAAACTCAACAACAGATTATTTAAGGATTAGGAATCCGAATGATAACGAAAGAGTATAACTCTCGTATCAAAAATTTGTATTGTAAATGTGTTTCTTGTACAAAAATATTTTTTCCTTTAAAAATATTTAAGATTACCAAATTCAGGAACATGCAAAGTAGATCCTGCCATTCGGAATAACCGACAGTGGCATTCGAATCTGTGAAAATGTAAATTAATAAGCAAATACTTCTAGGTCACAGCACAATTATTAAAAAATAAAAAAAAAAAACACTGCCATTCTAAAAATTAGCGCAATATAAATTACAACTGAGATATCTTATTTTAATTTTAATAAAAAGTAAAGACTTTATGCAAATGAAGTAGTAAAAGTGTATATTTAAATTTGAAATATTATAATAATTTTAGGAGAGAAATTCGGCCAGCTGTTCATTAATCTCTATATTTTTTTACTTACACAAAACATTTGTCAAATTAAATTCTTTAGCATTATTTATATTTAATTTTACATTAAAAAAATACTTATTTTTATTTAGCATACAAACACTTTACTAAGTATTAAATATTTGTCAAACAATTATGTTAAGTGTTTTTGCAGGTTTTGGCCGCTGTCTTTATGTGATTCTTAGGTTTCATAGGTGCTGCTAGTAAAGATTAATAAATGAATTTATGTATATTTATAGCTATAAAGCAGTTTTCATTTTTTGTATTTAATTTTGCTAGAGTAAAATATTACAAAACTTCATATTATAGATTTTGTGTTTTTTTTCGCTTGAAACGTGTTACTATAAAAAATATTAAAAAAACACGTGTACGTGTAAAAAGTCGCAGTACAGATAGTCAAAAGTAAAATCCGGATAATATTTTAACTTGCAGTAATTTTCTTCGGTATGAACGCGGGATGAAAAAAAGAATCGATACAAGCAATGCTATTTGTACTAATGTACTAATAAAGTATTAATAGAACAACTCAATAAATCGCCGACAAAACGAAAATAATTCAATTGGTGAAGTTCCCCGGTTCGGTGGTTTGCCGACCACTGCCTTCCTAACGGATTTATCGCGCGGTCCCTTGTCGAAGGCTGTTTACAGGAGGCTCTGCAAAACTTCAGCAATTTAATACGTTGTGAGAGCATAAATACAGAACGAACTGCGGGCCACGGAGACTTCCTCTTAACGACAGATGTCGGTGAGAAGCACAGCACAAATATGAATAGCCGAGTGGCTTGGAGACTATGATATTTTTTTTTGTATTAGCTGACTTACTGAAAGCACTTACCTACAAGCATGCAACTAGCACATAGGTTCTCAAAGTGGTGGAAAAATCAAATTGGGGGTCCACGAACTGTAAATGGAAGTGGTTCCCACTTAAGGAGGTCATCACCAAATGTAGGCATTCCGTAAATGTCATAATGCACCTAACTCAGATTGTACCAATGTACTTACATAATAATGCTGTTTTCGCCTTTGGGGTTGATGTTTTGCCAGGCTCGCCAGGAATGGTTGAGGTGGCACCAACTGCTTCAATCTCTCGGTAGAAATGTAATCAGAAGGCGGCGAAAGAATTTGCAATGGTCTTTTATTCAGGAACTACAATTAGGAGTACGAAGTTACTACGTCGAAGGTACCAGAGGAGTGTTCTAGAGGTGACTGAGGGTCGATTTATATAGGGTTTTTGTGCGTGCCTCCGCAATATCCATTGGCATGTGCAGTGTCAAGGGGTGCTTGTATTTCGTGGCTGCTTATATGCAAATTCCTTTTCCGATGAGTAAACAATATTGCATTGTTGGTTCTCGTTACACGTGGAACAATATTGCATTGTTTGCTCTTGTTACACATGGAACGATTCATTCCTTTGCAGTTTATCCACACTGTTTATCCTGCATTATGGACTATCGCAAGAAGGTTTTTGATAGCTTTTTCATCATCATACCCCGTGAAAAAGGGTTTCAGTGCAGTTGTTAAACTTTTTACAAAAAAAGAAATAGTTATTCAATGTTTACATACCGACATAAAATATGGCGCACCTGTATATCAGATGTCAAAAATATGTTTGAAGATGATGAATTTGTAAAAACTCAATATAAGCAAGGCAGGGGTCTACGAAAAATATGAAAACTCGACAAGGGGTCGACGGGACAAAATAGTTTGGGAACCTATGATATATAGACGATCTCATTAAAACACGCAAATGAATTTTTCGCAGGTAAATTTACAGTGACTCTATTAGCATGTGATGATGACGGTTGTCAATCTTCTTACAAAAAAAATAGATTGTAAATCACTGTGCTAGGAGATTTAAGGTAAAATCTGACTAATTTAAAGCCAAATATTGAAAATTTTCTATCAAAGCATCAGACCCATCCCTCAATATGTTCGAAGTTAGGGGTCTACGAAAACAGGAAAACTCAGAAAAACTTGGGAACCTATGAACTGGCAGAACGAACTTCTGGATGCGGATACTCTCCTCTTACAAGAACAAGATTTGTTGAAGGTTTTTCTCTCAGTGTGTCTGAAGAATCCTAGAACGCTTTTTCTTAACCTTCCGGGTATTGAGATTGTATAAATGTGGCATATCACAAATCAAACCGGTCTGTCGTGAAGACACATTTTAATATCGGCAGGCGAGGGGGGCGCCCGAAAAGAAATGAATTTTTATATCCCCCGCCCGCCTTTGTGCGTCTGTCAAGGACGACCCAAATTAACGGACCGCTTCCATATTGAATTTCCTGGCGGTGGAGCACCCGTCAAGACCCCCCAATGGAGTCACTTGCAAGAATGTGCCCCCTTTTTCATTACGTTCTCGAATTAAATCGAACTTTTCTTTTCCTTTCTGCTGTAAGACGAGTCATCATCGTTGTATTTAAATTTCAACGACAATTTTTAACTATTTATTCTATCGATATACTGCCTAAAAACATAGATTTTAAAATAATTTCGGAATAATCGAAAGTTACAGTATTCCCCCATCTTTTTGGTAATTTGTGGATGCCATTCCAAAAAAATCGGTCATGTTTTGGACCCAATTTTTGATGCCTTGGACTGAAGTGAAGCATATTCCGGAAAGTCCATTCTGCATTGACCGAAACAAAAAATAGTCAGAAGGCGCCAAGTCTGGACTATATAGAGGATGGAGCAGAACTTTCTATCCGCTTTTTTCAAAATAGTTTTTAACAGGTTGAGCAACATGTGGACGAGCATTGTCATGTTGGAAAATCAATGTCTCGAGTCTGGTCGTTTTTCCTTCAATGTTCTCTTTTAACGAATCACATGTTGTTGGTACACCTCTACAGTAATGGTGTCACCCGGATTTATAACATCATAATACACAACTCCCTTCTGGTCCCACCAAATACAGACCATTATCTTGGCAGCGTGAATATTCTTCTTCGGTGTCAATTTGACTGGTTGGCCGGGCTTCAAATATGGTTTTTGGCTCTTTGGGTTGTCTTAATGAATCCATTATTTGTCGCCAGTATCAATTCGGTGCAAAAACGCTTTCTTTTTATGACGCTCGAGTAGCATTTCAGACATGCAAAATCGCCTTTCCACGTCTCGCGGGTTCAACTCGTATGGCACCCAATTGCCTTGCTTTTGGATGAATCCCAATACTTGATTGAAAATGGCTGCTTGAGTCAGGTCCAATGATTCCGCAAGCTCTTTTTGTGTTTGACACGAGTCTTTCTCTTCCTTCTTTATCTTCAAACTTTTTCGGCTGTCCAGGCCGTTTTTGTCTTTGATGTTAAAATCGCCACTTTTAGAGCATTGAAACCTCTCAAAACGCTGTTTTCGCATGAACATGTTTGCCATACAATCCCATGAGCAAACAATGACTTTCGGCTGTAGTTTTCTTAGCAAAAAAGTGACTCCCGCAAATGCTATTTTTTTCGCCATATTTCAAAATTTTCCATGATTGAAAAAAATATGATGCCCTCAAGCAAATCAAACATTGTTGACTAATTTTGACAGCTTATGAATAGAGCTTCAAAATGACACGTAAATCAATCAATTTTCTACAGCGCATACAAAACTTTTGGCATCTAATGTCAAATTCCGGTTTTAAAGTTATAAACCTATTATATAAAACATTAAAATAATCGATTTCAATACAAGTATTCATTGACAAAACTGAAAAATGCGTGAGCCTTATCACAAGTGTCCATCACGAATGGAGTCAAACCTGGGACCCCGGGTCAGCAAGTAGTAATTTAACCGCAACAAGCCACCCTTTATGACGTATTGGATTTTTTCAACGTTTCGCCTCCTCGATATTGAAAAATAATACATGAATATTTAGATATTGAAAACGCGGAATTCAATGTTCCTATAAATGAATTCTTGCATGAGCGATAAATTTTCCATTGGCGTCGCAGACAAAAATAAAACTAAAATCCTTTCATTTAAAAAATGCGAAAAACAAAAAAAAAAGACCTCCGTGAAGCATTTAAATTATCGCCGGCAATCGGAAACACACTTCAATTCCACCATCGCAATAAATATTTGCAGACATCAAAAAAATGCTTAGAAGGGAATAAAAAATAAATGGAACCATTCCGCAGTTATTACTGTGTACTTGTATTTCTTTAAGCGTTTTTAAGCCCACGTAAAGCACACTTCCCTGGAGTATTTTCAATTTTTAGGGTATCACAATTAAAATGTTAATAATTGAACTTTTCTTACCCCTACACCTCTTTTGTATCAGCAAAATAATTTGAAGCATTACGACACTGTGCACCAGTAAATGTGATATCCATATATCATAGCTGCAACATAATTTGAAACACTTTGTATAATTTGTTACCACATTGTGCAGCAGTGAATTTGATATTTGTATAAGCAAAGTATTCTGTGTGCATTTTAAATGTACAAAATTCGAATCACCCTGTATAAGTTGTTATCGCACTCCTCAGTAATAACCTCTCTCTCTCCAAGTGCACCATTCGGTTGAACATAATAAGCGTTCCTCCAGACGGGAAGCAGTTTGACAGCTCTGACAACTTCAGACTGCACCCCGGAGGAGAGAAGGAGGCGTCTGCCTCCCCTTCCCCTCGGAGGGCCTCGATGCTGCCCAATTAGATAAGCTGATAGTTTGAGAACCGCTGGATACACTGCGGTTTCCATTTCGCAAACATTGATACCAAAACTCAATAAACACGTGATATTAACGCGTCATTTCAGCTCGTATTAGATGATTTCGTCGCTTGGGTGTTGGGCTGTTCAAAGTTTTCAAACCGTCTTCAGAAAAATATTTTTGCTATAGCAAAAGGCAAACACGCTTATCATTTAGGGGAGGCGATTGAAATTCTCAAGTTTTGTGTAGTTCCAAATTCTGGTAACTTAGCTGACTCGATTTGTACTGTACGACACGTATCGTATAAAATTGTCAATTTGTAGAACCTAGAAGATTTATTACATTTTATGAGTGGTCGTTTGTTAGTTAAGTTCGAACCCAGTAACAACGATTCGGGATTTAACTGTCAGGACAAGATTCAACTGAGACAAGCCAGCGTGGCAGTATTTTTTTTTACCTGCGACAAATTGTACAGTATAAGACACCGTATAAACTGAAGAAAATGTTTATTTTTGGAGTAAGAGGGAAATGTATTGGCTGGATATAACATCGAGTTAAAGGCTTGCATAGCTTCGAAATAAGATTGTAAGAAACGATAATAACTCTGTACATTTATTTATAGAGTAAATAAATAATCGCGATCTGCATTAGTTTCAATGATGCCAGACAACCCATTCAATACAACAACTGCTCTGTGAATAGAACAAGGAAATGTATATATATATCTTTGAAACTTGAAGAGAAGTTAGAGCGACTTACAGCACTGTAGATGGCATAACTTCTCTAGACAGCTGAGAAAATCGACAATAATAATAATAATATTTATGCATAAAATGGAATTTAACTTCAAATCTTATTTGTACATAATTTTGAAAACTCTTTTATTATTTTTAAATGAATCTAGATCTACATCAAAGGTGGTATTTTATTAAATTCTTGTTGAATTCGCTATTAATCCGTTTGATCAGCGGGCGAGTGAGCCTTCAGCCACAGTGTGTGTATAAAGTGCCGCACACCCACGCGGATATTTACCGGAGCGTGAAGTCTCCTCGGGAACAACCTGTGAATCAGTGAAAGGATCTTTCCGTCTCGCTTGCTCTGAGCATCCCTCCCTCTCGCACCCCGCCGGCGTGGAATATAAAAATGGGACAAAATTCGACTTAAAGTCGGACTAAGCGCTCCACAGTGAAAGACGCGACGCCACAGGAAGTGAATATTCTGTTTTTAGACGTCACTCCGTGAATACTGCATTATTATTTTTTTTATGCAAAATAAACATAGATCTAACAAGATTCGCTCTTCCCAAAGCACAAAATATTATTTTTATTTATATTTTTTAAAAATATTTGAGTCTTGACATCTACGGTATAAAAAATAAGCATTCAATATAGAGTCAGTCGGTATCGAATTGAACAAAGCATAAAATCAATAGTTTTTTTTTTTTTAATACTGCTTGTTATTTTGATATTTTTTCATCCCTTTGTCTTTGTAAAAAATACGGCGTCAAAAAGCTGGGCGTGTCGTCAATTTCGGAATATCTCTGCAAAACCGATTATCCCTGCCTCTCTCAACTTCCTGACAGAAATTATAACACAAAACCATAAATCACGATGACAATATAACAATATTATGTAAAACACATCTTCAAAATTATTTTTGTAATAATGCCATAATAATGATATATATTACAATAATAAAATATCCTTTTTTTTTTTTTCGTACAGGACATTTTACAATATATTTATCACATATCTTACGGCATATATTAGTCGATTTTATAGCGTGAATGATATATATTTTTTTTATAGTACAGAATATATTTATCAACGCCTTCTTCTTCGGTTGCCTCTCCTCATAGGAGGATGGTGACCATCATGAGCATATGCTCATGCAGAGGCAGTGTTCATGGTTCTCTAAGGGGAAAATAGTGTAGTAGGTCCCAGGGTCCTTCTACACCGCAGTTTTACATTCGAAGGAATGTCTGCTTATTGCTGCTGCCCTATAGCATTATTATATAATCCTTTCCTTACAAAACTCTGGCGTTTATATCCGACACTCCTTAAAGCAGGAGCCCATCCTCATACTTCCAGAGCACATCCCTCCACAATCATTCCAAGTCCACTACTCCATTACCGATCCTCAACACAAAACTTGACATCTTCATTGTTACAAAAAATATTAAAGCGTTGCGCTATGTGTTGTTATTATGACTGCTTATTGTTGACAAATGTCAAGATTAGAAATGTATTTCGACTACATGTATCGTTAGCGCCATCTATGTGTGAAATCTAAAAACTTAGTTGCGCACCTAGTATATATAGTATATATTCTTCTTCATCAAGTGCCTCTCGTCGGAGAAGGTTGGCGAGCATTTCACTGAGCATATACTCATGCTGAGCCAGTGTTCATTGCTTTCTAAGGGATCGCTGCTGCCCTATGGAATTATTATATAATCCTTTTCTTACAAAACCGGCGTTTAGATCTGATAATCCTTCGTATTTCAAGTGCACATCCCTCCAGAATAATTCCAAGTCCACTACTCCATTACCGATCCTCAACACACGCTCAGGGTACAGAATGGCAGCCATGCACAAGCAACTGAATGGAGATAGCGGCGGCGGCGGGAGGGGGGATTTATCAACAAGATTCTTTCATTGTTTTTATTTTAAAATGTCTCACAATACCAGACGCAAAGCCTCGTGCGTTAATGGAGGCTTACGGTGTATTGCAGGTACATTTGTAGGGACTAACTCAATTACCAGACATATTTTCGCGAGTCGCCCGTGAAGCGCGTAGGCCGCGCCGAGTCGGCTGCCAAAATCAGGGGCGGGTCGATATTCCCGGCGCCCCGGGCGTCTCGCTCACCTGCGACGCCCCTGGGGCGCCGTCCTGCCAGGGCCGCACTGGGACGTAACATCTCCAGCCTCCCGGCTCTGGATCACGCTATGTATTTAATAACAATGTGTGGATCTGAAAAAAAAAAAAAAAAAAAAAAAAAAAAAAAACCAGCTTCCCAACTATGAATCACGCTGTATATTCTATAGTTGAAAAACACCTCACAAAAATTCATGATATTGCAAAATTTTATATCTACTACATAGATCTTAAAAAAATGTCTCTTCAGACCCTAAACTCCGGATCGATATAGATCTTAGATATATATATAATAAAATATTTTATTTCTCATCATAGTCTCCTTTTAGTTCGATACATTTAGTCCACCGTTTTTCCTTCCAAATAATAGGTTTACTCAAGTCCCTCAAATAGGTGTTTTTTTCAGTGATGATCTTTTCGTTCGACCCAAATCTCTTACCGCCCAGCCATTTCTTCAGGTTTGGAAATAGGAAATAGTCGCAGGGGGCTAAATCTGGTGAATATGCGGGATGGGGTAGCAGTTCGTAGCCCAATTTATGGAATTTCGCCATGGCGACTATACAGCATTGTCCTGATGGAATAGCACTTTTTTCTTCGCCAAATGTATTTTCTAGTATCTCACCAGTTTCTTCTAGCTTTGGTTAACGCGTTTTCATATAAGGTATTCACCTTACCCAATATTGGATCACACAGTATGTCCAATACCAAGGAATATATCGTTCAAGTAATCTATGTTTATATCCATGTTCGTAAGGTTAATGGCGTGGCAGCCATTGTTATTATATTATGATGCTAAGTGTTTCAAGCAGCTTAATGTATAGGGTGTCCAGACAGAGTATCGGGTATTTGTTAGTTCAGTTAAACAAAAACTACTAGTAATCAAGTATTTTTTTTACTGTTGATTATAAGAATACAAAGTGGAAAATTATTTCGGAAAGATGGTGTTATCCAAATGGTGACCGTTACGCGGTGCTGGTACTCTTCTAATCTGAAACAAAGATTGCTGATAACACGCTGACACATAGCCTTCGATATTGCTGCCATTTCTGACCTGATGTTTTGTTTCAATTCCGTTAGGTTCATCGGATTATTCTCATAAACCCTACTTTTAAGGTATCCCCATACAAAATAGTCAAAAGGGCTAAGGTCGGGGCTTCTGGGAGGCCAGTTGATGTTACCTCTACGTGAAACGACCATATTAGGGAATAATTCGTAAACAGCTTCAATTGATTGATTGGATGTATAACCACGTTTTTGAGTTGAAACCTTGAAACTCCCGCAACTCTGGGCCCAAAAAAATTCACAGCATATCGCAATAACGGTCACTATTCACATTCACCCGATACTCTTTTTGGACAACCTATACATTAAATCTTCGAAAATTCTTATATGTATTATATATACTCGTATCAGTTTTGGTAACAATAAAAATAACACTTGCTCGGATCGATATCTCTGGCGCCCAAAGCTTGCAACCCCTCCGCCCCTGGGAGCCTCCAGACAGGGTCGCTCGGGGATGTCGTATACATGCACAGTCGATATGTTTCAAACAATTAAAATCTGCTTTAGTAATTTAACGAAACCTTTGATGGTTCAGTACACCCCCAACAATTTACTTTGATTTTCAGAACACGATAGAAAACCCCAAAATACATGTTTAATTATTATTTTATAAATAATTTTGTTTAATCTACGCTCACATACTACTGTTAATAAAACAGAAAATTTTAAATGAACAAAAGAACTTGTATAATTTACGAAATGTTAAAAACACAGTTTATAAAGACACATATAAATTAAATTAGATACGATACAATTTTTCAAGATAACGGATTTATTTTTTTCACCCTTGCGGTTTTCAGCCCTTACTAAGTGCTTTTCCCATAGCATCCTCGTTTCTCGCATATTTACCCAAGTAAAAAAATCTTCGTGTGTTATCTAAAATAGTTCACTATACTGTTAATTTAAAAATAAATAAATGAGCAAAATTTTTATCAAGTATATTTACACACAAATTTTTAACTATCCATACTGGTTTGAATAGTTTTACTCTAAAATAAAACAATAGGTTTGAATTGCGATAAATCTCGAAATTTACTCGTAAACTTTTTTGCATGAGTACGTATTAAAAAGAAGTATGAAATATTAAGTAATCTATAAACATCGTAAACAGATTTTTTATCTCTATAAATAACTTTTCTAAGAAAAATATCTTCTTCTTCAGAAGGTTGTTGACCATCTCGCTGAACATATCTCTATGTCTGTTTATAATTTCCTAAGGGAGAATAGTGTAGTGAGTCTTCAGGTCCTTCAGGAAAAGTCTGCGCATTGCTGTTTAATCTTTTCCTTACAAAACTCTAGCATTTAGATCTGATATTCCTTCTGTACGAGGCTGCAGAAAAAATAGCAGAACATCCCTCCTCTACAAGAAGGGATGTTCTGCTTTCAGAACACATCTCTCTCCAATCGTTTCAAGTCCACTAATTTATTACCGATCCTTTGCATACATTCAGAGTATACAATGGGAAACAACAAATATATAAAAATTGCCAATCGCAGTAATCTATAAGAATCGTGGCGACTTCGTGAAAAGCGAAAAGCAGCAGCACTGTGGTTGATTTCTGCTTCATTATTGGCTAATTTCCCAGAGGGGACGTACTGGGCGGATCATTTTCCCCTCCCCCCAGTTGTAATGTCCACCGCTCGGATAAATCTCCGTCTTTAAAATTTAAACGTGTCCCTCTTTCAAGAAATCTGGTCCTGAAAAACGCTAAGAAAATTACACGTAATGAACAAAACGACCGACGTTTGGTGTTCAAACAAATTTGTGCCGCATACGTATACTGAATAATTTTTCGTCTTTATAGTCTCAAGATGTCTTTTTTTTAATTAATTTATTATTTAAACGCAATGAATACAATATTTGCAATTGTATAGTTTAATACATTTATTTGAACTTCAAATGCATCTAATCATAGAGCTATACTTAGAAAGCCAAGTCGTGTGGTAAAGCCAAGAACGTTACAATACAACTGCTATATATATATATATATATATATATATATATATATATATATATATATATATATATATATATATATATATATATATATATATATATATATATATCTATATATATATATATATATATATATATATATATGTATGTACTAATATATTACTATTGTTAGATAAAAAAGCTCCCTATATGTTTTTTCATTTCCATTCACGTCATCGGCCTTTCCCGTATCATCTTTGTGTACAGTTTACCTTCGAGATAACAATTTTTCATATAAAACGTCCCCGAAATGAATTCGGGATGTACCGGGAATCCCGGATTTTCGGGACAGCTGTCAGGAATCCCCGAAAGGTAGCATACCTCCAAATACAATATGTCACATCCCTTACTTAAGCGCGGTAATTGAAATTGAAATTAGTTACATTACAATACACGCAGTTGACTGAATAATACGATCGTTCAATTCATGATTATAAACACGAGAAGGTTTACTTTCATTTTGACTTGTTTATTTGAAAATTTCAAAAATAGGTCTTTATTTATGTATTATTTACCAAGCAACCCTTTTAAATAGGTAACCAGTTAAAATATTAAATAGTATGTTTAAATAACCCGCTAAAAATATTAACACGTAAACTATCGTAAAATCCATGATTATAAACATATACATGCAAAAACAATTATTTAATTTTAATTTTTGGAAGATTCCCATGACATGCTTTTCTTTCTTTTATCTCAAGTATTGTTTTTGAAAAAATTGAATTTATCAGCAAATGAATTATTACAGCAAATAACTTAACTCGATTATCAGAAGCGGAAAGTACCAACGAAGTAGTAAAAAGTAGAACATCTTTCGATTTTACTAACAAACTATTATACATTAAGACATTTATATGTATTATACGTTGCTCTTAGAAAATCATGAACACTGGCTCAGCATGAGTATATGCTCAGTGAAATGGTCGCCAACCTCCTCTGAGGAGAGGCACTTGATGAAGAGAAACACTCCTTGAGTTCAGTATAAACTGAGTATTAACTCAAAACTCTTCTGTAGCTTAATATAAAATTTTGTATTCAGTTAATCTGGTTTCTTGGGTGATGACCTGCTTCAATTTTTCGGAGCCCCAAAAAAATATATCACCCCACAACACCAGCTCCTAAAACCTACGATCACACCCAGCTCTGTTTTATTTTATATTATTATATATAACATTTTGTCCAAAAAAATTGTTTCAAATAGTATAAGATTGAAATCTTTTGATTCCGTTTAAGTATTTTATAAATTAATTTTAAACGAAGAGTATTATGCGTGTATCATGAATAGGGAATTAAATTAAAAATATTCCTCCCCGAATGGAAGCGACAACCAGCTCGAGGGGTTCGGGGATTCCGCGCGATCGCTTTCAAAGGGCGGCTCGTGGGGAGCAAAGTTGCCACATTTTCAAACAAATTTAATAGCAAATAAAAAGGAATCCGCGGCTGAATCCGCGCAACATTAATGAGGTCTTAAAAAAGTTTCCTTTTTAAATTCAACTTTGATGTCGATATTATATTTTCGCCGAAACTGAGGCTCTTCGGCGGGGGAAAAAAGCAAAACGCGAGAGGAATTATTTTCCACGACAAACTGTGTTTCATTCTCAAGATTTGAACAAACACGAATAGTCAAATGTAAAGATTTTTTAAATAATAATTGTCGTGATCTTCTAGGCATTCGGCTTTTCATATTTGTTAAGCTCTTAAGCTGAAAATGGAGCAGTTGGGTTTAAAAAAATTGAAAGAAGAATAATTTTATTAAAGTTAAAAAATTCAAAGGATTTACTTTATTACTTGATTATTTGCGTCGTTTATTGTGTTTAATTTAATATAATAATATTATTTTTAGTATAATATGTTTTTGATTAAAAATACTGTTATATAGAAAATAGAACAGTTTATTTTTTACACTTAATAAAATGTACAACTGTAGCGTTTGCCCGTGTATATTATAAAGGTACTCATCCCGAGAACAGTCTCCAATTAAAATGATCCCTCCATCCCCTTACCACTGAAGAATATGGAACAATTAGGGAGGCTTTCATCAGGTGACTGCTGTATCGATCTCCACCCCCGGTGGCTGCTGCTGCAGGCTCCCATTTCCGCTTTTCTTTGTTGAGATTTGTGTCAGTTATATAACACAAAGCTATTTCCCCAGCAACAATGCGAGCTTTGAGCTGATTCACAGAGTCTTCGAATTTGTCATTCAATCATTGAGATTAATGAGATGAGTCGTCGATTCTCAAAACTCGCTCTGGATTTAAAAAAAAAACACCTCTAGATATATATGAACAGTTATTTAATAATTGAAATTAATTGGATGAATCGTCGAGTTGCAAAACCCTCTTTGGGGTTTATTATCGGTCAATATATATTTTTTTAATGAATCATGTATTCAAATATAATCATTATACAATATGACCTTGTTGAGGGACAAGGCATTTGAATGGTGAAGATCCATCAGATGCATGACTAAACGTTTAGTCAGTTTAGTCATGCATCTGATGATGACCCGGTCATTGGGTCGAAACTAGTAATGCAAATAATTTCAATAAACTCAAAAGTGAAGACAAAAATACAAAGTTACTTTTTATAATTATAATTAGAACAATATGACAGTTTTGTACTTAAAATTTAATTTTCAAGTTACAAAACTCGTTCTGGTATTTTATTTTAAGTAAACCACTCATAAATATTTTCAACCACTAAAATAGTGCAAAGCACTACTGTTATTCTTCTTCTTCTGATGCTTCTCCTCATAGAAGGTTTGTGACCATTTCCTTGAACATATCTTTATCCTAAGGCAGTCTCACCAATTTGGCAAGCCACTGGCGCGAATTTCGCATCCACGTAAACTTCCTTCTTCCAATGCCCCCTTTTTCATTCGATTTTTCCTGTTGGCGTTAAATATTCGCGTACGCGCGCCGCAGGTTGAGAAGCGCTGCACTGGACCTCGGGGGCTCCAGGCATCGATACATCACGCCCTTAATTTAATACACAGAACCGGGGAACTTGGAATCCAAATCCAATGTGAAAGCAATGGATTATGGTAAAACACGTCGATCAAAATTCAACGCGTTTTCCACTCAACCAAATATCGCGTAACCGTTCGGTGATATAAAATAAAATGGAAGGCAACTGCTCTAAAACCCATACAAAAAAACCAAAAAAATATTTTTAGCTCAGCGCTATTTTTTCTAAGTGCTGATATTTTTTAATAAAAGCATCTGTAGAATTGGAAGATTTTTTGGGTGTTTAGCTGCTTGATGATTTCGAACCTGCGATTTCTCTAACTAGCTAGCTTTATTAAAAAAAATTGTTTTCAAATATTTTAGGCTTCTGTTTTGGGGTGTCATGAAAATAGAAAACGAAAAAATCTGTGCACTTATAAACTTTTAATTAATTCAAAACAACACAACAAAAATTCTCTTTAACTTGATAACTTGAATTAATTTATTATATATTAATTTTAACAAAAATTTATTTTTAATAACATGTCATAAATTCTCTTAAAATAACGTCTTGAATATATTCCAACCACCTAGTAGGAGTCGAAAAGTAAAATGTTGTGTAAATATATTAGGCCTCTGCATGGAGGTGGTATGAAAATACAAAACGAAAAAAATGATGGAGCGGTTATTCAAAACCAGAGCATGTTTTCTAAATAAAAAAATTTCGATACAAATTTATATCGCGAAATCAAATCTTGTATTTTCCATCCAGCGGTTTCCTTGACTTGAAAAAACGATCACGATACAATAAGTAAAGCAATCCCTCTAGGAGGGGGAGGGCGAAGGCTCGCCCTGAAGCTTTCCTGAAAACTGTACTATTTGCTGAACGGAGAAAATGTTATCGAGATTCTTATTTATAATACTCACACAGACTTATTAAAAATATTCTAAGCACACTGAAAGTGCAATGCACACACACAATAATTTTTCTTGTTTAACCTATCTACATAGTTGTGGTAAAAATGTGTGTTCATGGTAGTTATTTTATGTCTCGGGCCAAACTCGTGTGAACAGAAGACATAACGCAACATTTATTTTCTCAAATATATAAATCACGTACAAACCTTTTTCGTTGTATTCTCGATGCGCCATGCATTTAAAATATGCGTTTAAAACAACAGTGAAGCCATTCTGAACAGGCTTTAAACAAAGGGTGAAACAAACTTAATTTTGTATCCGGCGCCGGCGGGGCGGCCGCTGAAAAAAACCATTCATAAAATTTCCAAAGCTAATTAGAGTGCTTATAGCCTTTTAATTTTTAAAACTGTTTCCTTTCACGAAGCACTCCGCTTTCACGCTCGTAAGCGGTTTTTTAGAGGCACTGTCCGCTGCCAAATTAATATACGCACTTGTTAGATGAAACTTGTTTCATACTTTGAATCTACCTGCGTTTTTGTCCAACCCATCTGAAAATTTTAAAACTCATTATATTTTTTAATACTTCATATTTTAATCAAAAACATTAGTTGCCATGTGTAACGATTTATTTTGATTATGCACGCTTTGAATTAAGTAATTAATTCAATACTTCGTATTTGAATCAAAAATATTACTTGCCATGTATAATGATTTATTTTGAATACAAAGCGTGTTGTTTCATATTCGTTGTTTACTCAAATAGTTCATTTTTGTTTATTTACATTTAAACGTTTGTATAACCTTTCTTTTCACTCAAACGTTACAAGAATTTTTTGAAAAGTGAGTAATCGAGATGTGCACATCTCGTTTTACAGTTTTCTGACTATTGCTATAAGAGTTTGAGTTTCGTTTGCAATTTAAAATTAGTGGCAATATATTTACTAGATAATTTGACAATTTTTAATACGGCATAGTGTTAAGCAAGGATTTTGATAAAATCTATCTATTACAGTAATACCCCGCTTTACGCGACCCCGTTATGCACGATTTCACTTTAACGCGAATTTCATATTTTAAGAATGTGTATGAACATATTATAGTCAATGACTTCTCTTAACAATTAAAAACAGCGTTGGGCGTTATGAACGTATTTTCCAAGAACGTAAAAGAAACGCTACCCAAAAGACAATCGATGCATTTTTCAGTAAAAGTAACATGTAATACTGCATAAAGTGTCTGTCTTAGAATTAAAGTGATTGATTCAAAAGATTCGTATATTTTGTATTAAGTTTTGACTTTGTGTGTATGTTTAATCGTAAACCCCGATATACGCGAATTTCACTTAACGCGATTTTTTCCGGAACGTATCTTAACACATCCCACGTGATTCTTTTCATTTTCAGCATTTTCGTATTCAAAATCATATAAACTTGTTCATTTATTTTAAGATTATTATTTTAAAAATACTGTCTCGATCCCCAAATCACTGCAAATTGATTAGTTTATTTAAAAATAAAAATGAACAACCCCTATTCTCAACTATCGGAAGTAATCCAATACGTTGCAAAAAAATCTCAAGATGAGTAATTCTAAGACGCGGTAAACCCCGATATACGCGAATTTCACTTAACGCGATTTTTTCCGGAACGGGTATTACTGTATTACTTGGATGTGCTCGATCTGATCAATTTGATTCGTGTAGTGAGGGCTTACGTTTCTTGACTAATTATTAAAGATGATACGGTAGTGTAATATAATGGCATGGTAGGGTAGAAGGCTGGTGCCGAGCCCCGCCCCTTCCCGCGGGCCAATGGGCGCGCGTTATTGTGTCACGTGACACCCAATGTGCCGCGCTATAAGGCGCAGTCAGTAGCTCCCTTATATATATTTTTTATTTTCAAATTTAACGACGTATTTATTTTTTGTGCCGGGCCCAGCGCGTGTCCTATATTACCCCTGTGTGACCTTTATGCAGAAAGACTCTACTGAAGGCCGTAATTAACACGTAAGATATAAATTTATAATGGAGGCTCACGTGCACGCTTATCTTTTACATACCGAAAAATTGGCGGAATAAATTATAGTAAACAAAACATGCCCTTGGTAGGTGTACTTGACGAGTATTTTAAATGAAATTATAATTGCATTAAACACATATGCATAGAAAATATTTATAGTAAAACAATGATTCATAGCACATGATTTGCATATTGTTTGGCGGAATTTCAATTTTTATTTAAAAAAATTATTTTTATTAATTTTATTTAAAATGTTGTGAAACCGCGGAATGTTCTGTTTTACGAGCAGTCGTTTGCTGCATTTTTAATGCGATAATCTCTATTTACCGGGAAGCGAGACTCCCAACCGCCTCTCCCAGGGCAATACTTCGTCCACTACGAAATAAAAACGGCATTTTAAAACTCGCTGTCTGAAAATAGAATGTAGTTAACGCAAAAGCAGACACGATGAAGCTTTAAGCAGCCGACACACTGAGCAACACAACCGACAACCTATTTGTAATAAGCCAATCGCGAACCATAAAATTTATTGATTTTCTCGGCAAACGTGGATTAGTATGCTTTTCTACAGTAGACGAGGAGCAAGTAAGCAATGAGGTAAATTCCGTGTGCTGGACCTGACCTAACCGACTGTATGAGGAATGCCTGGAATGAGGAAGACGCCATGACGTCACCGAAGAAAACGCATCCTGTGATCCTACAAGCGTGATAACAGATGGATCCTTTGGAGGTAAATTTCATGTGCTGGACCCTGGCTATCCATTTAGACGTGGAGGAGCTTGAAGACTCGGAATGAGGAAGACGCCGTGACGTCACCGAAGAAAACGCATTAGCGCACGAACCTGTGATCCTACAAGCGTGATAACTGATGGATGTGTATGAGGTAAATTTCATGTGCTGGACCCTGGCCATCCATTAGACGTGGAGGAGACTCGGAATGAGGAAAATTATTATCTAAAAAATACATGGAAATATATATATATATTTTTTTTTTATTTTTGTGCTAGGCTTGAATGAATGATATAACAGCTCCGTCTTTTTCGGGGCAGCTTTTTGGACACTGAAGAAGTGCGTTTCGAGAGACACTGAAGAAGAAACACAAGAGATGTTCGCCCATTCCGACGGCGAAGTTTTCACTTGGAGGCTCTAGACGTAATGTTGCCATACAGTCCGATTAATCATTCGTATGAAAAATTCGGCCATCCGTCAGCATTCTCGTAGTGTTGGCAGCACGCGTTAGATTAAGCGGGGAGTATCAATTATGATGAGCACCCCTGCGGGCCCGCTTGCCTGCCCCTGACGGATGAGGCTTCTGCGTGAGGCTCCGCCGGGGAACAGGAACTTCGCTAATTAATCTACTGTCGTGTGTTTGCTATCATTCACGAAACTTTCTATCACGAATGCTATTGTACACGTAGAAAAATATTTTTTCTGCAAAAATTTTCTAGCATAATCATTTTTACCCACACACTTTATTCTTCACGGAACCCACTTCGCTAAGCCTTGTCTGTTTTATACAATATTTTTTCTACAGTGGAGGTTGCTGACTATTTGATTTTTAATATTTTTAATAATAAGTCAAATACTTCAGTGATTTTTCCACATATTGATTTTTATTGGTGACCTGGCAAAGTCGCATATTCGAGTTTTTTGACCATTTGCTTGTACCTATTGCGAAAAATAGACTGAACCAATCAAAAAAATTTAAATGCAGAAAATTAGACACATCCTTTTTTCTACTACTATTATTTTTTTTATTTCTTATAATTTACTTTTAATATGATAAATATTTGTTTTTCCGATTTAAGTTTCGGGATTGGAGTTTCGCGATGTTCCTGTTCCAAGAATATGCATTATATAGACGCAATAGGTACAAGCAAATGGTCAAAAAACTCGAATATGCGACTTTGCCCCTTAACAAACAGAGTTTGATAATGTCTCTGTTTGATAATGCCAACGTGAAAGGTTGGCGAAACCGGTCACCAATAAAAATCTATATGTAGAAAAATCACTCAAGTATTTTACTTATTATATAAAATATTAAAATGGAATTCCACCAAGTACTCTCCGTTAAAAATATTGAATTTCTATTTGATTTTTCCTTGGTCAATCAGTTGCAGTAGGCATTATTTGGTATTTCTATGAATATGGCCAAAATAGGATAACTCACGCATTCTACCGTCAAAATGAGTTCTCATCAGAATTTTTTATTATAATTTAAGGGTACGTAAAATAAATTAAATAAATATTTTTGCCTCAATGTGCTTTTTAATCCAACTTTTTATAGTGATTTTGTTTTGTCGAGAAATCGAAAACAACGAGGGAACTAACAGTGACAAGTAATGGAAAACTACCTGCCCTAGTTTCTAAAACTAAATTATAAAACAGGTAAACCGAACCACAGAGCTTTACGCTTAAGCGTGACATAAGTAGAAAATTTATTATTTACACCACACCGAGTGTTTGTAACAGCATTATTTTCCAGCACTAGACATATTTGGATACGAATATCGATTAAATCTAGTAATATACTAGAAACTATCAAATTCGACTTGATTAATAAATTTTATAAAAAAGATCTGTTAAAATTTGTTTTTTTTTTTCTAAAAATATTGCGCAATCGTAAATGCTTTTCATTTATCACAGTGTTTGTAAATTATCTTGAATGTCCCACTTTGCTTTTATTCCGCGATTTTTTTTGTAAAATATACCATTTTGAAATTTTCACAAAGAGTATTTGACAAAAGGCTGGACAAACAAGTGCATTCGCTGAAAATCTTTGTTTGAAAAGTGGCTCATGACAAAGTGGCGAGCTTTCGTTGCCACAAAACGTAAAAGAAAAACTAAGCCTTTTCTTGCTCAAAAATTGTGCAGTTAAAGACTGTTTTTCATCCTTATTTTTTTAATTTATAAGTTGCGTTTGAAAATATTCTTTTGAATTAAGTTGTTACTGATTAAATACTTTCGGAAATATATTAATTTGAAACCAAATTTACACCTGTTGCACACTTGTATAAAACGGTTTAATTTTATGCATTGTATAGAGTCATGATTTTTATTTAAAAAATTAGAAAAATCACACTTGTGTCCCAAAGAAAAATCTAAAAATTATCTCGGCGTTAAAATCAATTATACTATCATTAAATATGTATCTGCTTGATTTCAATTCAGTTTTTATTATCAACGTATTATTTAATAAGTTGAATAAAATGATTTGTTTTTATTTGAAAAAAAGCCTTTTTTCATTTTGTGTATATTATGTCTCAATAACACAGTATCATCCAAATGGGATTACCATTCAACAAAATTCCCAAAAAGTTGAGACCATCATAAAAAGTAATATAAACTTAGAATTAAACATAATATTTAAAATTACTTTTAGACAAGGAATTGTATGATTTATCGTTGTTTCATTATTGTTAAAAATATGGATAATTATGACTAATCGAGCAAAAGCAGATTTAACCTTTTGACTTAAGAGTTTGGTTGAATTCACCATTTTTGTATATGCAAAGGTGTTTTTTTTTCACCTGAAACTTGTGTCATTATGCAATGATTGTGCAGACAAATCACTGAAGTTTGCGGGACGAGGGGATGCGGCGGCTGATGTGCAAGGCAGATGAGCTGCCGGAAGGGGTGGGTCGAGGGAGCCTGGGGGTGCTAATGCAGCCTCCCTGGCCGGCTAGTTCAATGAATAAATCAAACGCCGGGTGGAGAGCTGAATCAACGTTTCATATATTTTTTTAAATAACTTGGCTGTACCGATGAATAGCTGTGTGTTTTAATTGCGTACTCAACCACAAAAGATTTTTATATATTCCAGCTTAAATAATCAGTAAACAAATTTTACGTTTGATTCACATATAAGAGATAAATACAAAAAAAAATGTTTTTTTCACAGATCATTGTTTTTATTTTTCTATCATACATTCCTCAATACTAAATATTTTTGGTTTACATTCAATGATTTAAGATGCATTAAAAGTCTAGATGTCTTAAAAGTCCCTGACCATAGCTAGGCCCATCGTTATACGTATATACTAGATTTACAACCAGATCATTTTACATAGTTTTATTACGTATAAAACTCCCACTCGTGTGTACTATACCAATCCTTATAATATTTAACAAGTGAAAAAATAAATATTTCATAAAATTTATCAAACTTTTACACAAATTGCAGAGCTTAGTAAGTATATTCTTTCATAAAAAATGAACCTAATTATCAATACCAAAGCTTCAGGAGAGGGGCCATTATTATTTGCTTCAAAAAGTGCCTATTCGGCGGCCAGTAGCCCGTGGGGGGGGGGGCCGGGGGGGGGCCCAGGATGTTATCTCCCAGTGTATATATTCTTAGCCTCTCGGGGGTTGGGGAGGGGCCAAACAAAAGCACCCCCGCCCCATCCGTTCGGCCCCACTCGGCCGCTTCCGCCGGCCCTCGTAATCGCGCTCATTAGCGGTGTGTCTTGTTATAAGTATCCTGAGTTACTTGCTGCTGTTGGAACCATCCAAGACACCTCGGGATCTTTCTTCAGGAGCTTTTTCATGTTTCACTCTAGGCGACTGTAGGATTGACACTATATAAGACGGATTGTTGCACTGTTGTGTGCTTTATTATGACTATCTCAGGCTACTTGCTGCTGTTGGAACCATCCAAGACACCTCGGGAGCTTTCTTCAGGAGCTTTTTCATGTTTCACTATAGGCGACTGTAGGATTGACACTATATAAGACGGATTGTTGCACTGTTGTGTGCTTCATTATAACTATCTCAGGCTACTTGCTGCTGTTGGAACCATCCAAGACACCTCGGGACCTTTCTTCAGGAGCTTTTTCATGTTTCACTCTAGGCGACTGTAGGATTGACACTATATAAGACGGATTGTTGCACTGTTGTGTGCTTCATTATAACTATCTCAGGCTACTTGCTGCTGTTGGAACCATCCAAGACACCTCGGGGGCTTTCTTCAGGAGCTTTTTCATGTTTCACTCTAGGCGACTGTAGGATTGACACTATATAAGACGGATTGTTGCACTGTTGTGTGCTTCATTATAACTATCTCAGGCTACTTGCTGCTGTTGGAACCATCCAAGACACCTCGGGGGCTTTCTTCAGTAGCTTTTTCATGTTTCACTTTGGGGAACTGTGGAATTAACACCCGAGCAGGCTGATTTTCGCCCTGTTTTGTGTCTTGTTATAAGTGTTCTAAGTTACTTGCTGCTATTGGAACCATCCAAGACACCTCGGAAGCTTTCTTCAGGAGGTTTTTCATGTTTCACTTTGGGGGACTGTTGAATTGACACCCGAGCAGGCTGATTTTCGCCCTATTTTGTGTCTTGTTATAAGTATTCCAAGTTACTTGCTCCTGTTGGAACCATCCAAGACACCTCGGGGGTTTTCTTCATGAGCTTTTTCATGTTTCACTTAAGGCGACTGTAGGATTAACACCAGGTCAGACTGATTGTTACCCTGCTGTGTGTCTTGTTATAAGTATTCTAAGTTACTTGCTGCCGTTGGAACCATCCAAGACACCTCGGGGGTTTTCTTCATGAGCTTTTTCATGTTTCACTTAAGGCGACTGTAGGATTAACACCAGGTCAGACTGATTGTTACCCTGCTGTGTGTCTTGTTATAAGTATTCTAAGTTACTTGCTGCCGTTGGAACCATCCAAGACACCTCGGGGGCTTTCTTCAGGAGGTTTTCATGTTTCACTTTTGGCGACTGTAGTATTGACACCAGGTCAGACTGACTATCACCCTGCTGTGTATCTTGTTATAAGTGTTCCAAGTTACTTGTTGCTATTGGAACCATCCAAAACACCTCGGGAGCTTTCTTCAGGAGTTCTTCGTGTTTCATTTTAGGCGATTGTAAAATTAACCCCAGATCAGGCTGATTGCCTTAATGTTGTGTATTTTGTTAGAAGTATCTCAGGCTACTTGCTGCTATTAAAAGCACCCAAGATACCTCAAGAGTTTTCTACAGGAGCTTTTTCATGTTTCACTTAAGGTGACTGTAAAATTAACTCCAGTTCAGGCTGATTGCCTTAATGCTGTGTGTCTTGTTATAAGTATCCCATGTTACTTGCTGCCATTGGAAGCACCCAAGACATCTCCGAGGTTTTCTTCAGGAGTTTTTGTCTCATTGAAGATAAACTATTGATTTATCACCCGGCAAGTTAATTATAAGGAATAACTTGTGATTTAATTTCAACAAAGCATAAAACGCGAGCTTGATATTATATTTTACAAAATTCTGAAAACATATTCTACAGTTGAATTGGATTTGACTTGGTGTATAAATAATATAAAATATAAGTAATCATAGTAACCCCAGGCGTTGGTACCAATATACTTGATTACCAAGAAGTAAGGCTTCATAAAAAGACTATTTGTTCTGGTGTACACTCCTTAAATTGATAATTTATTAAAAACTCAATAAATTTTAAAATAAATTGTATATTGTTATCAATAATTTTCGATTATATTATATAGTATTGCTATTGCTAAGCAGCTTCTTAAACTGCTTCTGCTCCTCTGACCCACCGCTGATTTCAACTTGTTATATTTTTTTGTTCAGACGCCATTTTGCCCGCACCCCCGAGGAGGCTCTGCGAAGACAAATGGAGGGCTGAAGGCTCTTTTGTATCAGATGCTCCATAATTAAGACAATCGGGGCGGTTTTTTTTCTAAAGGAATGCCTCCCTTCTGTCAGGCGCGACCCGTAAAGGAGGCAAATAGTTGAAAATTCTTTTATACTCCAAATTGTCGCGTAATTTTTTAATATATTTCGTGAGGTATAATTTTTTCGAGAAGATTATTTTAAATATTTAATGCTGCGTTCATTTTATTTGAGATTCTTAAAAATAAATGCAGCCGAGGAGATTAAGATTATCTTTTCAAATTAAAAGGATTCTTAAATAATTATCTGGCTGATAAACAATGAATCACACTAGTAGTATTATTTTATTACATGCTTTAATTTTTTTCTATGATTTCTTTTTAAGGTAAATATAAGAGAAATAACACGCTTTAAACAGCTGCTTATAGCTTTGAATCACGTTTTCCACTCCTCTTTAGCTAGAGTAGTCTTTCTAAGATTGAATGTATTTGGCTAAGTAGCCAACTCTTTTAAATATTTTTTTATTTTTTCATATGGAAACAATTTATACTTTCTACAAATCATTTTTTTTTATTGCTTCTTCTAGATTTGGACCCAGGATACAGCGATCAGTAACATAGCATGCCAGCCACTAAACCACGAGGGTCTTAGATTTATCGCTTGTATGATGATAGACCTTTAAAAAATGAAAGGCTAATTAATAGTAAATTCTAAAAATTAAAAATATTTTTAAACCTATTGAAATATTTTGAACCGAGCTATTTTGGTTGAACTATGTTAATTATATAAAAAAATAAACAAACTCGAAACATTTTTTTTGTTTTTATGCCTATTATCTGCGTATGTCTATTTTTTGGATTGAACGTCAATCAAGTGCGTATTTATTACCCATTACGGGTTTTTTTATATTATTACTAATATGATTACGAATATTACTAATTGACCTATTGTCTGCCACAAAACTTATGTAGAAAAATTCATCCACATTCTTACGATTCAATGAAAAAGATCGAGTTTAATTAATGCTAAAGCAACCCTGATTTAATTATTTGGAATAAATATATAATTTTAATAAATCGAGAAGACTTCCAAGTGACTGACTGAAACAATGAATGTCGCAGATTCCATCACTTTCAGTACCCTATTTAGTGTAGCCAGTAGACTATAAATTACTTCCCTCTCCTTTATCCGCCTTGCAGGCCCCGAGTGCCTTCCCAAGCCGCTCTCTAAATTCACTGTGCTTAAATTCAAACCTCGGATAAATAAACTTTTTGACAAATTTTATTTGATTTGTGCTCAAAAGATGTGATGATCTATTTTTAGGGACTTCTTCATCGGGTGCCTCTCCTCAGAGGAGGTTGGCGACCATATCACTGAGCATAAATTTCAGTTCATGGTTTTCTAAGGGGAAAATCTTCTACACCGCAGTTTTATATTGGAAAGAAAATTCTGTGTATTACTGCTGCCCAATAGCATTATTATATAATCCTTTCCTTACAAAGCTCTGGCGTTTAGATCTTGGTTTTATAATGAGAGGACATTTTCAGGGATTTGTAAAATTTAATACCTGTTACGGAGAATCAAATCTTCATGAATTCAAATCAAGTCTCCAAAGATATACTCAGTACCGGTAATATAGATAATACTACAAAACAACGCGGTATATTATTACCTGAGCACGACGCGTTCCCACTAAATTATTTCGCAAAAAGCCCGAGGAGAGACGAAATCGGCGCAAGTATTACATCTTATTATTTATTTATTTTCACATCGGATATTTCAACAAAAATGTTTTTATCAGCAGTCCTTAAATAACGGTGCGCAAATAAATTATTTGTGTCGTATTATTTAATTATTTAAAACATCTGCTTTTTGCCTCTCGTTCCGCGTTCGCACCTGAAGCGCAAATCCACCTTCATTATCGATTAGGCTTCAATTAAAATTCATATCCTTTAACAATAAACGTGAACAGCCAATTGGCTAGATGATGCCAACATTTCTTCGACTTATTCGAACTCTAAATCAATCATGTAATATCGTTATTTATTAAATATTATATTTTTGTATTGTACATTGACTCAATACGTGATTTAAATATTTTTAGTATCAGTGAAAAAGTAGGATTTTCGATGTAAATTGAACAAATCAGTAAAAAAAAATTAGTAAAATTATGTTGGAATTAATTTATAAGTGTGAGTATTCAAAAATCTGGGATTTTGATGAAAAAAAATTTGGTCGTGGTGTTGGGCATGGGAACAGGTAATGCAGGTAACTCGAGCTTTTAGAGGAGAGCCCCGCGAGGTGTCGGGGGAGTCCCTGGCATTATCCTAAAAAGGCTTGAACGTTTCAGAGCACCCCCGAGGACAGGATTACGGGGAAGCACCGGCTTAGGATGCCTTTCATCGAGTATTGTATCTTTTAAAGTTTGCGCCCTTAGATTTTTGGTATAATCTTCTTACGTTGGCACGCAAAGACTGGGTGTGGTTAGTAAATTAACGCATTACACGTCTCTTTGCTGTGGCACCGTTGACCTTTCGGATGTCCAGTTTATATCGAAGAGACGTAAATATTTTGGGAAGATCACTTGCATTAAAGGAGAAATAATATTTTTGACATAAAAACGATAATTTGCAGTGTTACCATAAAATTTTCAATCTCTTACATCATTATGAAATTCGCCTGCCTGGGCAAGGATCGAATCAAGAATCTTTTCGTATTCATTCTTTGATAACAAGAAAAGTGATAAAATATTTATTTAAAAATTGAATGAGTATAAGTAATGTTTCTAGCTGATCTCGATTTCTATACCATTACTATTTTAAATATTTCTATGAAATCTTAAGAAAAATAGGCATTGGAAGTAGTGCAGTAATTATAGTATAGCATTAGTAAGACTGGTTCAGGATAGATAAATGATCAAAGAGATGGTCACTAACCTCATCTGAAGAGAGGCAAAAATAAAAACGCAAGCTTGTAAGAAACTCCCTTTGAGACTGACCGTGAGTCGACACGAACGAAGTTTTAAAAATGAGATATCTTCTCAAATATTCTATGATTTCAAAATTCTAAGGGTTTATTTAAGAAATACACCCGAACGTCTGTTACTGAATAATTTATCATATCGGTGAGGCTTTCCTGCCCGGCGCTCGGGGGAGTGCGGGCTTATGGAGTTATTGAATCGGTCTTGTGTGAATTGAACACTTGAGTCGAGGTTGAATTGCCAATTTTAAGGCAGAGGCGCTCCAAGTGTATATTTTTACAGCCCGTACAGCCTTGCCGACGGTGTCAACCCCGCCAAAATGATTACGTTCTATTACGAAACGACGTATTCGTTGAACATAGTTTTTAGGTTTATTTTAATATCCAAACAGAGTAGTAACTATACTAGGGGTTGTAAAATTCGGTATACAAGCATTGACTGAAAAATTCCTCGGCGTTTCTCCGTTGCGTTCTTTCGAAATCATTCAAAACCTGCGACTAATCCCTCACTGGATGCGGGCCCACTCGGCAGTCTTAAGGCTTTTGTGGCTCGAGTGGCACCGCTCGAGAGGGCCCTCGGCGCGCCTCTGCCCTCCCCCGAGCTCGCGATACACCTCGCCAGAACACCAAACAACACCAGAAACTTTGATGATTCAAATGTCAATCGATAAACCTCGCACAAAAAAAATTCTGAAAAAAATTGAGCGCTCAATCGTAGCACAGTAAGCCTCTGCTTTGAGGTACATCGATGCAACCAAAGCGATTGAAATACCATGGGTCGATCGCGTCACAAACGAGAGAGTCTTAACAATGGTATAATAAAAAAACCACAAGGTATATTTTTTAGGTCATATTATCAGAAATACTAAATACTTAATACTGCATGTACGCTGGAAGTCGGAAGTACAATCGAATTTATGTGACTAACCTAGGTGTAGTAGCAGTTATCCTGTGTTGGGGTTTGTCCCGTAGTGTGTTTATCTGTAAATGGTTTTTTTGAGATGTGATTTAGCGATAGGGAATAATAGTGGAGATATATTGAAAATAACCTGGTCATTATGCTGGTGCTCCGGTGTGTTATCTTTCATGCGATTGATTTCTAAAATCTCTTGGCGATCAAGTTTTTTGCCATTATTAGTAATATGCAAAATTTTGAGATTGAAGTTCTGGTTAAAGTCGTGTTTATTATCAGAGAGGTGGAGACCGAAGGTAGATGTTTCATCTCTCATTTTCCATCCTTTTATGTGGTCTTTGATCTTTGTGTTGAAGGATCTAAATGTTTGGTCAATATAAGTGGCGTCGCAGGAGTCGCAGCTGAGTTTGTAAATGCCACTGTTACTGAATTACCTATAACTGTTAATTACTCCATTAATATAAAAACATTTGTTCACAAAAACTTGCATTTATATAGAATCCTCCACTTGTCAGGTACATTAAAATCACATTACCCCTTACCACCTGACAAACACTCTCTCTCTTTCCAACAACCTCTCCCTGTAACAATTGTTCACCTAATTGCTTATTATTATATAAAATCTTACTGTTTGATAATGTCACTCAAATATTTTATTCAAAAATATTAAAATGGAATTCCACCAAGTACTCTCTGTCAAAAATATTGAATTTACTAACCAAGCATAGATATATGTTCAGTGGGATGATCACCGACCTGAAGAAGAAGATATAAAATAAGCGATTTTACTAATTCTACAGATTAAATTGCTTGTAAACGTTTTCCCAAAGAGCGAACCCCGACTCGCGTGAAATTATTTTAATATTTACAACTCGGGACTTTTTATTCGTTAATTTCTTGTTCGGAGCTACCCCTAAAGGACGGGGGTGGCTCCTGCACAAGGGTCGTAACGCTTACCGGTTCCTGCCTTGGATAGACCCATCTCTCCCCCGCGGTATTGTCTCACTTTTGGCCGTTGAAAAGTATTGCCATTATGAAAAAATAGCTGCCGGTCTCTTTGCAGAAGTAGATTACTTGTTACTTAACAAAAAAAAAAGTTTATTTCCCTGAAATTATTATTTTGACAGAATGTACTGATTGAAGTTCTTTGTGATATTTTTTAATATTTTGTTAGCTTTTCAGTATCATCTCTAGTGATTAATATATATATAACAATAGTCAAATTGTTATAGTTTTCGGGATATTAAATATTCTATTGTAAAACAATAGTTGTTCAAATGTACGAGCCAAGAACATTTAAGAATAAAGTGCTCCTACACAATACGAGTTGCGGCTTACGTAAGACCAAAGTTGAATTTATTTTTGCGGGACAAGATAGCGCCGACACCTCGCCGTTGTGGGCTTAACCGGAAGTTCGTAAGTTTGTCCCGCAAATACCGGGACAAGTTTCCGCAAGCACAATAATTAATCTAATTTATTGTGTAGAGATAGTTGCCTATTTATTCTTAGTATTACTTCATGCTTACTGCTCGATTTACATCTGTTAGCTCTAGTTATTGGAGAAATTATATATTTGATAAAGTATTATTTTTTTTAGGTTTCAGTACCATGATCGATTTATTTAAAACACAATTAAATTTTTGGGTTCAAATTTATATATTTATTTATAACTGCAAGTAGAGATTTTTGAGTCGTTTCTGATGTTAATTGTTTGTGATTTAATATTTATAAATGAAATAATAAATTATGTTTCTTTCTTTACAGGTAAGTCATCATAATTTCCTTCTCATGCGATAACTTGGCTGAGGTAAGATTTTAAAAATTAAAATATATTTTATACTTCTGTTACAATACGCATGCTATTTATATAAACCAAATATATTTAAATCTACTTGAATAGTTGGATATTTTTTAATATAATAATTGAGTATTGAATGCACGTCTTTTTTATAATTATTTTAAACATATATATAGAAAGTATTCCACGTCGCCGATTCACAAAGTTTTAAAGAAAAGGATAAAAATTATGTAGGCTTTGAATATGCCTGATATATATGTGAAAAACCAAATATATTAGATTATAAGTCAGTTTTGTTGTGAAAAAAAATAGTTTTCTCTGAAAATCTCGCCACAAATAAAATGGTAAAGAGATGCGGCAAGCTAGGAGGATTCTGGATCGATTCCTGCAAGTCCTCCTGAAATTCTCCCATCCGATACAAAACAAGAGAACGCCGAGTTCCGGCGCCGGACATCCGCCGCGGCAAACTGAAAAATGGGCGACGGGAATGTAAAAAGGCGACAAATCTTCTGAAACACTCGATGTGTAGCAAATGTATAGCTTGAGGGAAAATGTAGCGAGAAGATGAAATGTTGTGATGGTTTTTTTATTGACTTTTCTTTTTATTGCTCAATCTGGAGTGGATCATTTTTATTACGACTCACAGATAACTCAACAGGTTTCTTGTTGAAATGTGAAATATTTTTGTGACCTGAGAAAATTTAAGGTTTAATTCTTATAAAGGTAATCCATTTTATCCTCCACGGGAAACACTACATTGCTAGAACGTTATAACCATTTAATGATTGATCGTTCATTTGCAGCCATTTCCATATCGAATTGTTTGCAAAAAATATATAACCATCAGTTTTGAGACAACACCCTGTAACAGCAGCGGAATAAAAACTAATAACAGAGTTTCCGGTCTGTTGGTTAAATAAGCAGAACTACATTTCCAAATTAATTTTTTATAAAAGTCATAACATCGCTTGAAAAGTTACATAGCGTGGCATTCGCCATGATGAGACATATTCGAAAAGTATTTCCGCATTCACAAAAACAAAGTCATGGCACTTACCCAAACAGGCGTGTCACTAAAGCCAACCCGGCTACTATCGCGGAAATAATTAAACCGTGACTTAATGCGATTTAAATACATAACTTACATTTCAAGCGTTAACAATCCGAATTTTTTACTCCGCCGGCGATGTAATATAGTTCATTAGCACGCGAGTCCGCGTGTGTCATAATGATGACGGATTTATTCGTCCGACACGACGTGACGAGCTACTCGATATCCATCACGACGACTTCGTGTCGTTCTGGCGACATTTTTGTACAAATTTACGACAGTTTATCAGAAATCACACAGCGGTTCATCGACACAGGCAGCTTTCGTATCACACACCAGCGCCAGCTAAACTTTGGCTCGCATCCACGTAAAGCACTTCCTGAAAACTGAAAATCACTGTCAATGATTTGTACGTAGTTATTGAATGTTACTTCATCAAGTGTCTCTCCTCAGAGGAGGTTGGCGACCGTTTCACTCATGGTGAGCCATGGGGAAAATAGTGTATTGGGTCCTTCTACACCGCAGTTGTATATTTGAAAAATAAGTCTGCGTATTGCTACTGCCCAATAGCATTATTACATACTCTTTTCCATACAAAGCTCTGGCGTTTAGATCTGATACTCCTTCTGCAGAAAACTACAGAAGCAATAGCAGGAGTCCCCCTCACGTACTTCCAGAGCTCATATCAAGTCCACTACTCCATTACCGATCTTTTACACACGCTCAGGGTACAAAATAGCAACCATGCACTTACATTTTTAATTTTACAGTGGTTTCGATACAAAATCAAAAAATTAAAACGGCAAAAAATTATTGATTTTTTTTTACAGCGTAGATTCAAATCCCAATAGTGTAGTAAAAAAAAATATCATTAATATACCGTGTGTGCATTAATTTTTTCTGATTTTTTCGTGAAATTGGAGCTTTATTATAAAAAAAATGGTACAATATATTCTATTCAAAGTATTGTCCATCGCTAGCCACTACTTTTTCCCATCTTTCGGGCAAATTATGGATTCCATCCCAAAATAACTGTTCGTCTTCTGAAGCCATGAAAGAATCAAGCCAACTTTTGGTACCTTGTTCAGAAGCGAAGCGTATTCCAGAAAGGATATTCTGCATCGATTGAAACAAGTGATAGTCGGAAGGGGCAAGGTCTGGGCTATAAGGCGGATGAGGCAGCCATCCACTCTTTTCCAAAGAGGTATTAACCGATTTAGCAACATGTGGCCGAGCATTGTCATCATGGGAAATTACAGACTCGTGCCTGGTCGCATATTCTGGCCGTTTTTCTGTCAATGCTCGCTTCAAACGCATCAATTGTTGTGTGATAGTTTGGCCTGGTTTCAGCACCTCATAGTGGATGACACCAACTACACAGCATTACCTTGGCGCCATGAATATTTGGCCTGGCCGACGATGTTGATGCATGTCTGGGCTTACCCCACACCCAAATAGAAAAGTAAAGCTTCCCGCAATTTGCGTTTTGTTGAGGGCTCAAAAAAAAATGTTGTATACACTTCAGCGATATGTCATATACTGAAAACAAAAGCGCAATAATGACGCTTCACAATGAAATGTTAAAGTATAGCCTGATGCGATTCAATACTAGTAACGCCGTCTCTTGGAAAATCCGAAAAATATAATGCACACACCGTATACGTATATTCGAATGAAACATTTAGGGTCGCTAGCGAATAAAGTTTGTCAGCCGCTGAGCCACACTACGCAAGGAGCACAGGGCGCGGCTAACTACTGACAAATGTTATAAATTAAAGTATGCGCACGCCACTGGAAAAATGGAAATCATTTTTCAAAGCAGACGTGGCCCTCCCGGCGCGCCCCTGGCCGCGCGGGCACTCCCCGGAAAGAAACTAGCGGAAATCGATACTCGCGGGACTCCGCGCGGGAAACACCTTTCATTTATTCTTGCGCCATTTTTTATTCAAATTTTAAGTTTGAATTTTCAAGGTCATCGGATTTTTTTTTTTGTTCGACTGAAACGCGCGATTCTCGTGCTGGGATTTTTAGGTAGTACAAGCGTGATGACACTGGCTTGATGTACACTTGGTGTCTTGAGTTTTTATTTTTAGCACTTTGCTGTGGTGAATTTGTTAAACTCAGCTTTTCGTGTTAAATAAATAGTATATAGTAGATAAAACCTAACCTAACCTAATCTAACCTAACCTAATCTAATCTAACCTTACCTAACGTAACCTAACCTAACCTAATCTTTTACTTAATTAATCAAAAAATATTCGATACACTTGCTGTCTTGAGTTTTATTTTAAGCACTTACTGTTAAACTCAGCTTTTCATGTAAAATAAACAATATATAGTAGATAAAACCTAACCTAACTTAATCTAATCCTTTACTTAGTTAATCAAAAAAAATAAAACAAATAAGCCATATTATTTATTTATCTATTCGCGATTTATCTAACCTAACAGTGCATATGATTGTCAAGTATTTTTTTTAAAACCTCTGATTCAAATTAAACAAAATCCACATACGTAAATTAAAAACTGCATATAAATATTTACAGCTCATTGTCTTCCTAATACTGTCTTTCTAATTGGAAACTTACTAAACTGGAAATTGGGAGTACAGCCGAATTAGTAAGACTGGCACAAGATAAATATGTTTTCAATGAAATGGCCACCAACCTCCTATGAGGAGAGGCACTAGGAGAAGAAGATAGAAATATTGTGTGGTGTTTTGTATTTCCGATTGCCTGCTCGCCTGGCGCAGCGCCATTTTGAGTGACGTCACTTCAGAATATCATCAGCGGAAAAAGAGGCTTTCACAAAGGCATGCATTTTTTATTTGCGAACCCCGTGCATTGTTTCAAACGATTTTAACGATTTTTTTTACTGTGAAGGCTGCTTTTATTATTTTTGGCGTGTTTTATTTATTACCATTACGAAAAAAAATATTGAATTCAATGATTGATATAATCAACCGTGAGACTAAAAATTATGAAAAAAAATTATTTTACGATTTTCACTAGTTAAATACGCTTTTGAAATGTACGTTTCATTTTAATAAAAATAAAATATATGTACAATGATGATAGTGATATTTGCGTTAACGTTAATTTAATATAAAGCATTTTGAGCACGAAAATTTTAAGAGCCTCGTAAAATAAATTGAATCTGATAATACAAAATGTTCAACAACCTAAATTCTGTGATATTAAATTTGCATGCATTTATATATATTTATTAAAATTATTTTAAGGGAAGAAGAATGAAATATAATTTTTACAGTTTATCGCTACAAATTTTCTTCATATAAAATATTATGTCAGGTCTGATAACAATTAAATTTGTTGCTTTGACAAAATAAATTGAAAGACAAAGATTTTTTATTATTTATGGCCTGAAAATACGAGACTGTGTTATTTTTTTATAGACAGGTTTTGTTATAAAAATGGAGGGTTAACATTAATTATTGGATTGAAAATGACATAAAAATACCAGAATGTTTTACATCACATTACGTAAATAAATATTTTTTGTTTAATTGTTATAGTAATGAGATTTGAGTCAGTGTTTAAAACATTGATATATCGTTTAAATCAAATTTGTGTTATTAATTATTTTTTATATATATAAGCAGCATTAGGTAATTTAAATTACTTCATTCTTGAGTTTTCGTGATGTTGTATTTGAACATTTCCAAAGAGTAGAAAACTTCTAAATGAAATACAGCCCGACACCTAAAAACAACTTAATCCAAATAAAAACGCCTATGAACTCTTACAAAAACAGTTTCAGATAATCTTGATTTAAGAGTGAAAAGCGTAGAATTGAGTTCAGTGTATAGTTTATCTATCAAGTCAATTTGCAGGCAAATTCGGGCACTTACCTCCGGAGTAACCTCGGCCAGGGGGTGCCTCGATCGATGCAGCCCCCAGCCCCTCGAAGCCTCAAAGGTCATGTCGATGAGATCTTTTGTTACCACGACGTAAAAGTCTAGATACACCGATAGGCTATACAAACTATAACCATACGATAGGGGCGCCGACTGAGGCCTTAACCAGCCTAAAAAGACCGGTTAAAAAAAAAACGATACCAATACGCATGAATCATCAAAATATTTATATTTTTAAACGTGAAGGTGTATCGTGTATTTCTGCATTATTTAAAGTTAAGTTTTTTTTTTTATATATAACGATAACAGTGAATGTTCAATATCTCAAACTCATATCAAAAGGGAATTCTTTGCCAACCCTGCCAAGTGTAGAGGAAGCAAATTTTCTATAGCCATATACATTCTAAGGCCGTTGTGTGTATTTTTAGATCTTTTTAGAAATTAAAAGGGCAGCGATCATTGGCCTATTTCTTAGATGTTTCAAAACTATCGTTTTCAAGATGCATCATTTCACATAAAACCTTAGCATCGAATTTGTTGCTCAATACGAATTATCAGCAAAGTAGCAGACTAGGCATTAAATTTAGAGGCGATTTCGGATTTTACGCACCCTGGAAGAAACGAGCACACGAGACACATCATAAAGTATATTAAGGGTTGTATTTGCGTAGTTGCTCAATAATAAGGTCAGCCTAATCCCGAATGACCTGTATTCCTAAACGCGCGACATAACGACCGTTTTACGCGCGGCGTAAGTATTCGCAAATAATTCGGAAACGGCCGTTATAACTTAACGGGGGCAATAAAATGAAAATTTTATTTACGAAAAAAATATTAACGATTAAATAGCCGAAATGAATAATTATTTAAATAGTTGGCCGACCCCTCCCCGCAGCCATTACGCCTTAAGTGTCATTAAGTCGGGAGTTTGCAGAGTGTTCAAAAAATGAAAACTTGAAATGGTCTTTCTCTGGTATTTTTGAAATCGACCGTCCGCAATTGACCTGCTGCAATTAACTGAAACTTTTTTTATCTTAAAAGTCGCTTCATGAATTTTAAGAATCGAAGATTACTTATAACACTTTTTTACTAAATGCGAAAATTGAAGACTGCAATTGCAAGGAGTTATAGATTCCAATACTTTTTGTGCATATATTCTTTTGATACTGTTTAAATCGTTTTTCTAGGCCTATAAATATTATTGATAAAACTCGACTCGTGTATTTTCAATGAAATGGTATACATAAAAAAATTAGGTCAGTTAAGTATGATTATTATATCCTGTTTGAGGCGTAGTTTTTATTCAACAAATGCAGTATTTATAAAGCAAATAATTATACTTATTTTTTAATATGATTTATAAATAAAACGAATCCGGGTAATTAAAAGTTATATTATATATCCCTTTGCTTGTTCAGTGCGTAGTTCGTAACCAACAAATATACTTATAATAAAGCAAATACTTTTACTTTTGCAAAAAAGTTGAATATTACTTCTTTTTAAATAGTTTGTTTTGTAGAATGTTTCAGAAAAGTGAGCCCCGTTAATTATGATTAATATATCCCTTTGCTTGCTGTTCGAGGCGCGGTTTCTTTTTCGACAAATATTCTCATTATAGGAGACCCGCAGCAGCTGCTGGCTCGCAAGGGTGTTTGCTTCGAATTTGAATTTAAAATATAGCACAAAGCGAGGCCTCCTGGATTACTACAGATTACACCCGACATGTGCTAAGGGAAGGAGGCTCCGTATTTATTCAACCCCTAGTCGAGATCCAAACGGATAAGTGTCTTACGAAACTAACTCAGCGTTGTTGCTTTTCAACAAATCTTTTGAATAATTACTTGTAGTTAAAAACTGCATTTAAAGCAGTCAGTGAAAGTATCCTCTTCATCAAGTGCCTCTCCTCAGAGGAGGTTGGCGAACATGTCGTTAGTATATACTCATGCTGAGTCAGTGTTCATGGTTTTCTAAGGGGAAAATAGTGTAGTGGGTCTCAGATATACCGCAGTTTTATATTTGAAGGAAAAGTCTGCGTATTGCTGCTGCACAATAGCATTATTATATAATCCTTTACTTACAAAGATACTGCTTTTACAGCAGGCTACAGAAACAATAGCAGGTACTTCCAAAACCCATTCTTCCAGAATCATTCCATTACCGATCCTTTACACACGCTCAAGGTACAGAATGGCAGCTATGTACAAGCAACATAATGGGGAGAGTGGGAAGGAGCAAAAGTATCTGATCCTATGAATTAATTTGTTTAAAAATTCTTCAAAAACACTAAAAATCAATAATATTTATATTGCGACTAAATACACTATTTAAATCCATTACTAAATATTTGAATGCTGCTGTAGTAAAATTGGATACGGTTTCAAAAAAAATCTCAAATACCACTTTTCTGTTAAGGCTATAAATATCGATTTGGTAAATGTTTTAATATAATTCATAGTTTTAAGAAAATATAATATTTTATATTGAAATAAAATTGAATAATTTTAATTGTTTTGTTTAAACTAAAGTTACCGATTACTGGGTAAGGCTGTATTGCTTGATGTTGGGGTTGCGCCGGGCAGGCTGCGGTCTCTCTGTTGAGGCCTCACATGCCTGATTGATAACTTCCTGTGCTCGGGCTTCCGGTTCGGTTGATAGTGCGGTTAATTTGCGCGTTTTCAAATTCCAAATCAAATAAACTTAAAATTTCGAAACAAACAGTATTTAACTTATTTCGAAGCGTCGTATTTTCAATTACTCAAAAAATCATTTTTTATTATAGGTTTGAATTACATGTTTATGATATTTTATAAGTTTATAATAATGTGTAGTCTCCTTGCTTCTTCACCCAGTAAACTGGTTTTTATTTCAGTATGAAACCCGATACAGTTCTATTATAAGCTCTGCACGCGCTGCGAGTGAACCGTCTTTGAAGTGAGTCTAAGCAGTATTTTTATTGATAGCTCACTGCAAAAAGTTTGATATATCCCTTTTTCCGAACACAATATATTTTTATTTCTTATAAATTTACTATTAATATGATAAATATGTGTTTTTTTCCGATTGAAGTGTAGGAATTTGGAGATTCGTCTGGTACATTTTCCAAGAGTCCTAAACATTTAAATGTCTTTTATTTCAATTGGAATTAAAAGATTAAATATAAACCCTGTGCTATATATTATTTTAAAAATTAAAAAAAAAATCTTTAACAAACTTTGGTTTTGAAAAGTCGTCATTTTATCCAACTTTTCAACATCTTCAAGATTTTATTTTACCCTGAAAATGGACGTTAATTAAATAATAAAAAATAGATAAATAAAATGTATAGTTTTTTTAATACTTTATTAAAAAAATCAACTTTCGACATAGAAAAATAAAGTGACAATTAAATTGATTAAATGACACGATTTCGCCAGGTAATGGACTGCCGATTTCGCCAGGTAAACTGCCTTAAGATATTTTTATACTATAGAAAACAATTGCTACATATTTTTATGAAAATTAAAAAAAATCTGATTCAAAAGCAGCAGCGCTGCCCTGCGGCGGGGTTCCTGAAACTCGACCGGAAGTGACTCTACCGACGATTCCGCAAACCTTATTTTTGAGTTCCGCTACCGGGCGCTAGATGGCATCGCCTCCAGGGCGCAAAATCACAAAAACCAACACCCCCGACATGGAAAAACCGCCCCTATTTATCCGGCGACACGCCTGATTTTTGCTTGTTTGCCTGGCGCGATGGAGGCAGGCCGGGTTATTATTACGCGGGGACGGAGGCTCTGTGGGTCACCGGCTGTTACGCAACAACCAGCCCGATCGATGCGGCTCGGGGGCGATTCCGATCGTACAGGGCTAAATGTGGACCTGCCGAGGCAATTTTATTCTAAAAATAATACATTTCGTGCCGCTGTCTTTCGAAGGGCGGCCCCTTAAGAGTTGAGACAAAGCGCGCCACTGAGAAACCCGCGCACTGAGCTTTTGTGTCTTTTTATAAACTTTAGTTGATCGATAGTTTTTAAAGTTTTTTTTGCTGTGTAGGCATAATTAATCATAAAAAAAATAACGGTTTTGGGGAGGCGGGAGGTATTTTTACAATCGAAAGTTTAAAATGTCTTTTCTGCCTCGAATTTGATAGTCAATAATTTTAAATGCAAAACGCAATGTATTTAATTTGCGACTCTCTAGTTCCAATTGGCTTAGGAATCGTGACCATTTAAAATACAATAGCTTTCACCTTCCGAAGGCTTTGTCCGACCTCGCGTATGACGAAGGGCACGTCTGACGTCACGTATTGAGTCCTTGAAACCTGAAGGCGCTTCTATTAATCGTTATCTACTAGCTGATTTTTTTATTTGAATTAACAATACATATCGATTAAACTTTAAAAAAATAAAATTGCAATATCCTTCGTTGGCAGGCCCACTCACCTGCCAACTACTAAAAGTAGAAAATCCAACCTAAGCATTGAGTTCTGTAGTTGTATTTTCAATTTCGTATTAATCATAAATTGTCTTTAAACTCAAAGGGAGGGAAATTCTTTTGAGGAATAATTAATTTAGTGGAAGCCTTCTGGGATATTCTTTTATAAAATGAAGAAAATTCTGCTTGCATTTTTTTGGCACTTTGACTGTTACAGCATAAGTATGGTTTCAGACTTTTCAGTCTAATATTGTTTTCTCCGTCCGTGGTATCTCATGCTTAGTAAAAAATATATTACATATGTAAATGTAAATAAAAAAAATGTAAAATGTATACAACGCTGATAAGATTATATTTTATATATATATAAGACAATAAATATTGAAAAAATCTGTATATCATAATAATTAATCAATATCAATTAAAATAGGACAATAAGATTACAGAAACAATGCTGGCATAAGAAGTTTTCATTTATTTGCTATAAAACTATCGTTACTCATTCTTCATCGTCCATTTGACGCAAATAATCCAGCAAGTCTGGAAATTTTCTGACTTAACTATGAAGACAATCAGCTACAAACTATGGAGTTTAAAATTGTTGCGTCTCCTCTTAATCTCCATTACATGCCCAAGTATCTGAAAGGTCCATAAGATGTTTGAAAATTTAAAGTGTCCTTCAATCTTTATATCACAGCCTTCAAGTCTTTATTCTGACGAGACACTTGTACTGTGTGCATTTAGTACGTCTAAAAATATAAATAAAAAATAAAACACTTTGTTTTTTTTCGTAATTTTGAATATACAGAGCCCTTACTTGATTTATTTGTCTCCCAATTACAAGACATCTTTCTTCGGAGTATTCGCGCCTCTGGTAAACATTTATCTTTTAAAATTGCGCTAAAGCTCTTAAGAAGAAAACTGAAAACCTCCCTTGAGAGTACAACCTTGGTTACTATGTAAAGTAAATACGCTCTTACTGAATATTTATAATATCCAATCTTACGAGTAAAAGACATTCATACGATGATAACCTGAATATATACATACTTCATACGAATTGCTAGTATCAAAAAAAGTAAAAAATATATTTCGGTTTTTTCAAAATTGATGAAATTGTCACGTTTCTAGAATTTGACTTATCGTATATACAAAAATTTCAGGAAACTTTCTAACCTTTATTCTTCTTTGCACAATTTTTAATTTTATAAAATCTAAGTAATTCGATTTACTTTACATAGATTCAAATTAAATGTAAATAGATGGATTTACCACTCTACTGTATATTTGTTACCTTTATTCATTATTTTTAAGCACATAGTTTTAAATTTGGTGATTAATAAAAATTTCATAGTGATAAACATGAAACCAACATAAATAAACAAATACTTTATATTCTATCTTACCCCATTTCGATTAGTTATTATTTTTATTTTACACTATACCACAAGTGAAACAATACTTTATTTTTTTTTTTTTGTTCAGAATTGATTTTTAAGCTCGTTGGCAAAATAATTTAAAGCTTGATTGAGACCTCGTCAGGTGAATTCTTAACTTATGTAATTAGGCTAATATCTGTTTCAGTTTGTTCGGAGACGATTTGTATTGGCATTGCATGTATAGTCAGCAATTCATTAAAAAATATTTCTTACATTTATTTTTCCTTTATATTAAAATCTATTTATAGATCTGGCACATATCAGAGCGGTTTCGAATTTTCTTGGACCTGTTTTGGCAAAACCCAGTGTACTTTACACTCAACCAGCCTATCCTTACTGAGTACTATATTAAACACTACAAAAAACCGGTTGTACTGGAATAGACAAACAATTTTCTGGTACAGTTTTGGATTCGTGCCAGTGCGGGACATATGGAATATCCCGGGACACTCTGAAAAGGCAACAGTTCGACAAAGAATAATTCTCAAATGTACCATAAAATAACGTTTGCCGGATAATTTTTTATACGTTTTGTACTAAATATAAAATGAAATTATCATAAGCTTCATTAAGAATATTGCTAACACTTGTTAAAAGAATTTTTACGAGTCGGGTTTTTTTCTATGGTGTGTTGAAATAAATTAGGTTTATCACGGCTGGCTGAAATAAAAAAAATAATAAATTGTTATATAAGAAGATTTTCAACGAAGCCTTGGAATTATAAGAATATATTTCTACCATCTGCTGTTTTGTTTTATCTTATAATATTTCTTGAGCATTCAATTTTTTTCAAAGAATGTTATCTTGTTTAGTATTTTATGTAACATAATACATTTATATTTGACTTATTTATTTTTATTAAATCATCAATTTGACACTTAAATTTAAAAAACTAATTCACTAATTTTAGTCGTAAAAACTACTATAAAATATATTATCATAATACTTCGAAAAATGCTTGTATTTTATTTATATCTCTTATGATGTTTTTTATTGAAATAATTTTTATAAAAAATACGAATTACATAAATTTATAATAATCTATATATAGTTAAAAATATGACTGGATAGTAACATTAATTTTTGTTTGCGAGCACTTTTTCCAATGAACGATTTCTTCAAACTTGATTAAAAATTTGTTTACATATGCTTACAAAATTATGAACTTACGTATTTAAATGTATATTTATGTTTTGGAATTTCTAAATCACACAAGAAATAAAATTACTGTAATATAATAAGCGATTTAAATTATGATTAGACGAGATAACGTCCTTCAGCTTTAAATGTTGTGAAACTCATTGTATACATATTTGGTCATTGACTAAAGTAATTATTTTTTATTTACTCAAATTAAGTAACACGGATTACGCTAATAGCCTAACAAGTCAATCAATCGCTGTACGTAGTATTTTTTTGTTTTGTTCTAATCATTGTGAGGTTTGTTATACGTTTGTATTTTCATAAAGATTTCCCGTTGTTCAAGGTAACAAGAGATTATCATTTTGGGTATTCTTGTTAATGTATACAAAAAGCTCAAGCCCGAAAGCCACTGTGGGATTGAAAGCGAACAGTCCATTACACAATCGGAATTCACCTATATCGATTGATCAATAGTCACATGCTCAAATGCAAAAATCGTTAGTACAGAAGTACACATGCCCGAGCGGTCCCGACCTGTGCGGCACACGACCCACCCCTATCACGACCCACCCCTAGCACGACCCACCCCTAGCACGACCCACCCCTCCCGGCTCCGGGCCCGGCGAGGACGGGGCGAGTTGGGAAAATTCGATCGGAGGGGCGGCTCGTGGGGGGGGGGGTCGGGGAGGGGAGGGGGCCGAGGGGAGGGGAGAGGGCCGAGGGGAGGGGGCTGAAGGGAGGGGAGGGAGCTCGGGGGAGGGGGCTCTCGCTCCAGCCGACAGTTCTCGCCGAACCGGCAAGGAGTGAACATCCCCGCTCCCCGCACCGCGCCCTAACCTCAAAAAACACACAAACGTCAAACAAACACCCGCCATCTTTGACGACAGGAACGAAACCGAGAAAAAGCTCGGGAGCTTTAAAGCTCGACCGTCCGCGCGGGCTCCGACTAATATCCGAGTTGTTGTGGAATTTTGCGTATATTTATGTACAATTAAGGCTTTTTATATGAATTTTTAACGCACTTTGTTGAAGAGCATCTTTTGTAGAATAATATATACTCGGCTGTGCTAGTTGGTAACGTTTGTTTTTTGATACACTTATTATTAAAATTCGAAGCTTATTACATGCATATTTGATCGCTAATGTTTATATTTGTCACAAGTGCTTTTATCCCTACGCTACCGTCCATTGTAAGCCGATTAGTTTTTAAAACTGCAGCCTCTAATTAGGAGCTGTGACAAGTCCCGGGTTGTGAAAGCTTTTGCGATATCGTTCCTTGCACGAGTACTGAGATTTTGAAGAGCTTTCTTGTGTATTTTTCTTGCTGAAAGTCGAGCGTCTGGGTTTTACGTAACGCCTCTGAAAATATAGTTTTTTCAGCCTTTCAACTTGTTGCATTGGAAAATGTTTATATTTTTGTCCAAGAAAACGTGTTGAATTTATTGAATTATATTGACATAAAAATATACCAAGGTTGGGGTAAGATTTCGTACAGTAACGCCCTCTCATCCTTTGACCTATAAGAATAGTTCTCTCTCTCTCTACCGGATACGTCGCACCTTTTCTAAGTTTGCCGGATTAGCTTCCGTTATTGTTTCGCTGGGATAAATCTCTCATGTGCGATATGTTCTAATATTTATATTTGCTAAAAATATATACGCTGTCGACACAGCATTTAAGCTAACACTTACAAAGAGGTTATTTCAAAATTGCTTATATTTTTTAACGGCAATGAAAAACCTGTTGATGGTCTTATTACCTTGTTGACTCTTCATTTAATTTTAAAGTCAACGTTGCTTGAAAGCAAAACAACAGAACTGCAATTTAATAATTAATAATAGCTTTTAGAATATCACATATCGCTTTATAAATCGTAACTATTTTACAAAGAAATTGAAGGTTGTTTCTATAATATTAAGGCTAAATCAAAGAGTTTCCATCCACTTATGAGAATAACTATTATATTTGTCAATTAAGACAGATGCATCTTCAACAATAAAAAATATGCAAACAATAAAAATACGCAAATAAAAACGAAACAAAAGTTGTGACATAACTACTAAAGTAAAGAATATACATATAAAAATAAATAACATTCGCTTAATTTATATTATTATCTGTATAACAAACAGACAATAAAAAAACACATTAATTTAAAAAAAAAAAAATACCAAGAACTGCACACTACTGGACAATCCAAATCCCAAAGTTTTCCCACTAATCTATCCTAATTTTGCTTGAATTATTTAATTATAAATTAAAAAAAAAAAAAAAAATGTTTTATTGATGCGTACTTTTGAGTCGCTCCAGCGCACATAGTCATTTTTTCAGTTTTTTTCTGTTTTTTTTTTTGTTTTTTTTTGTTTTTTTTGAGTTGGTTGCATTTCTATCCTCACCTATAGTAACAATCTAACCTAACCTAACCTTGCCTAGCTCCTTCTCCTCTTCCATGCCCCCGTGAGAGTTCCGGTGGCATCGTGGCGCGGCACGGATTCGCTCGGCTGGTGGCCGCGCGCCACGCGATTTGGAGGCTGCGCAGGGCCGGAAGTACTCCCTGCCCGGCGGACCACCAGGACCATGACCACAACGCCCTGTACGTGGACCCCTCCTCTTCTCTCTTCAACCCCTCTTTTGACCTTGGCTGCATCCGTCAGTGTCGTGGCTTCTCCATCTGCCGCACCTCGACCCCACAGCCATGCTTCATCAGTGCCTTGAATTACACGTGAAACTCACTTCAGCTGGCAAATATTTACATCTGACATTCTCAGCGTGATCCTTCCTAAATATACTTGTTGAAGTGTCCAAGAGCCGTGATACCAAACTTAAACATTTTTACTCCATTGCTTGTACCTATTGCGAAAAATCAAATACACCAATTTAAATGCAGAAAGTGGAGTTTCGCGATGTTCCTGTTCCAAGAATCCTAAACATTTACGTCTCTTTTTTTCAATTGGAATTAAAAGACTAATTATAAACCCTCTTGTTGGGATTAGTTTGAAAATTTAAAAAAAAAATATCTTTAACAAACTTTGGTTTGTTGTGGTGCAGTCGATTTTTCGCAATAGGTACAAGCAAATGGTCAAAAAACTCGACTTTGGTATCACGGCTCTTAACACTGATTTTTATAGTAATGATATAAAGTAACTTTGTATTTTTGTCTTCACTTTGAGTTTATTAGAATTATTTGCACTAAACTGTTTAGTCATGCATCTGATGATTACAAAGTGTATAGGGTCGAAACTAGTTATGCAAATAATTCTAATAAATTCAAAGTGAAGACAAAAATACAAAGTTACTTTTTATCATTACAATAATGGATCTTCACAAATCCCTTGTCCCTTAACAAGACTGATTTTTATATGAAATATTTACGACTGATCCAGATATATAACACTTTGGTGTACAAAGTACTTCCATTTTTTTTAATGAATACATAAAAAAACTAGTCATCTGTTCGATATGACTAAATTTTAACTTTTTTAATTTACTGCAGTACATGCTACAATTTAATATATCTGGTTTTGATTGAGTGATCAATTATGAAGTGTCAGATGTAAATGAAGGTAAAGTATTCGTGATAAACTCATAATCATTGGTTACTATCCTTTTCCTGCTTTAAATCTATGCTCATTTAACTAAGATCATTTTACTTAGCTTTAGTCTAACATTTTATCAGTTTTATTACAATTTCGAATTCAACTCTTGAAGCAAAGTAAAGTGATCTTATTAATTAAGTACTCTTTAGCCTGAGCCTGCTTTATCTGTGCTTTGAAAAAGCTCTTCTTTTCGTTTCATTATATCTATCATCATTTAAACAATCATGCATCAATCAAATCATTATCAGAATATTTTTATATTTTTGTTATAACTTTTTCGAAATATTTTCTTATTAATAAGCTACAAATTCAATTATTTATCGTAATGCTTATTTTTGATTCTCAGACGTTATTTAAAATATGATATTATATTTTATATATGATCATTATTCATGTATTACAGTTAAATGATTACATTAAAAAAATATGTACTTGTAATTGAAATAAAATAATAAATATAACAAGTTTTGACATTTCCAAATAAATTTGTGCACAGTAGAAATACAAAAAAACAAGACTATGCAATTAATTTTCTATTCAGGAAATAAAATGATTTTTCATCTCGTAAAATACAATATTTTGCCTCTAATTTCATTAATTATTCTTTGACTTTTAATCACAACACATTTAACAATTATTTTAATACTACAATGCAAAACTAAAATTTTTCTGGTAGCATTGTTAAATAAAATTTTACATTGATTGATAAAATAAACTTGAAATCAATAAAATGTATTACAATGATAAATTTATTACCTGTTTAGTTATCGTCATCAATCAGTATTTCTACAAAGCTGAAAATAAAACCTTACACATTTAAATTTCAAGCAAAATCAATATTCCTTTAAATTTCCGTTTCCTTTTATTCGCTCGGCCGTTGAACCTTCTTTTTGTCCCATTTTTCTTATTCATTCACTCGAAAAATCTTTTGGCAAGGCTTTCTCATTTTTTTCTTATCCAATTTTATTAACATAAAAGATGTGTTATTACTTTTCGCCTCTTTATTATTATACTAAACAGCCTCAGTGTAATGTAACACTACATTTTTATTAAGTCTATTTATAAATAAACTATTTATTGTTGCTTATAATTCATTCTCTGTTTTCTTAGAAAATTTTAAAAGTTAACTTTTTTCAGCTTGAAAAAATAATAGGAGCTGAAACCTCATTTGTTCTGTGGATTTTACTGAAACTTTTGGATAATGATGGTTTTCATTCCTCGGTTTTAAAAACCCTAACTTTCTTAATACCAGCTGTGATTTAAGGTTCTACTTATTCATAAATCTCCCAAGTCTTATTACGAGAACAGAACCATATTTTTTTTCATTAAACTTTCACTTTTACGATATTTTTATGGCTCTCTGAAACAAAATACCTCATCCTTTCTTTGTCAGTTGAAAAATATTTTTAGCATTGGATATTGCTTTTAAAATCAAATGACAGAAATGAATATACTACAAGAAGACAATCTTAACTGGATGTTATCAATTTTATAGATATTTTATTTTAATTAACCAAGTATTTTGTAAATGTTCAATATGTTGATCCATGCATATTTATTGGGAATGCTTAAGATATATAATTTAAGCTCTCAAAGCTAGTAATAAATACAATGGTTTGCTAGTCACGAGGCATTAAATTCGAGTCCAATTATCATTAAAAAAAACTACTTTTATTTTAAGTTCAAATAGACAATGTGTTTTAATAAATAATTCTCAAAATGCAATGTAAACTCTATCTCTGTAAAAATTCAAAACAACGCCCATTAAAATCATACTTTCATAAAACATTTTTCATACATTTCATAACACAATACATTTCAAATAAGTACCAAAATGATAACAATCAAATAATTCACTAATGATCATTATTTATACAGGGTGATTCACGCAAGGTCACAGGCAATACAATCGTTTTTATTTTAACATATATATTACTTTAAAAATATTAAATAATATTTGTATCTCTCAGTTCACAGAAAACTATGATTTTATCAAATTTTGCATTTGCTGCAACAATGCTGTAACATTTTCATTTTTAAAACTTTTATAATCAATGTCGTGAGAGACAAACCTTCAACAAGTAAATTTAAATTTTTCTAGAACTCATTGATGATAATTTCATATCTGATATAAGCACACAAAAATATTTTTAGTAAGCGGTTTCACAAGTATATTAACCTGTCAACCGGGGAGAACGTATATATACGTCCAACGTAAACAACATCGGTAACGGGTAGGACGTATGAATACGTCCTTGACTTAGTATATGTACTTGACTTAATACTTTTGATGTTCGGAAATATATACCCCGCCTGTTCCATGGCGCAACATACATTGTATATACATACCGATATTGTTTCCGTTGGACGTATATATACGTCCAGTCCGGTAAACAGGTTAACTATCTATAGCACACTTCTTTTGTGTGTTTTAAAATTTTTTTTCGACTCGTTTTTGCAGCAAATAAGCAACGTGTGACCTCACGTGAATCACCTGTATATTTGTTTGTTAATAAGTATGTATTTATAGCTTCATGTACTTCATAACCACCCGAGCAAGGCCGCCACTCGATCCCCACCCGCCTTGTCGCAGCAGTCGATTGCGTTTATTTCAGATGTTATTGTTACAATAAAGTGTCGTTATTTTGCGCTTTTCAATGTTGGTTTTCATTCACCCCCTCCACCCCTCCCGACTCGTACCCTTGGTAGCATTAGAAAGCAACTGCACGAATCATTATAGATAATCGATGTTTAAATACCCGCCCTGTTGGCGTGAAGGCAACTCGCTTATGTGTAATAAATACAGTAAACCCTTGTATAACGCTGGAGTCCAATTTTAACCATTACAGTAACAGCCAAAAAAAACTGAAGAATTTTCAAACTTACAGTGCTCACTGATTATCGATCTTCATCCCAACAGGTGAATTTCTAAACTGATGCCATTAGACTAACACCTGCTTCAGTTTGTGTCCTGAACCTAATCTTACATGTATATAAAATGTTATTCTTGTATAACGCGATTTATTTGATCGACCTTTACCTCCGCGTTATACGAGGGCCAGCTGTTCTTGATGCTGTAAGTCCATATATATATATAATATATCTATAAAGGCAATAGATGCCTCATAACGTATAGGAAATCAAATATATAAAGTATATCGTATTTGTAGAGTAAAACTGCTGTAACGGAAATCTGTATTTTTTATAAAGGTATCAAGATGAAATCTATATAATATATGTGATCAGATATATGCATAATATTTATATAATAATAAGTTCATCTCGATGGACACTTTAGGAATAGTCCGGGTGTACACAAAGTGCTCCCCGAATCGATAGAGGGATGATCCACTTTTAATGGCGGGGCAGGACGAGGTCTGCGCAAATATTATTAAATATTCACCACTAACAGAAATTAACCGAACCTTTTGTGATTAATTTACAAATGGCGTGCAAGAACGGGTAAGAATGCCGACTCCTTTCAGCGCATTCAAACGAAAGTTGCGTGAAGCCGGGGAAGGCTATTGTTAGTCCGAGCGAATCTTATGAGAAATATCACGATACAATGGTTTAATTTTTAATAATCCGTTTTCATTACAAATACAAATACAAATAAAAATGTTGGTCTCACTCGAAACTTTTAAAATAATTGTTTATTTTGTATTAACCCATAACAAGTACTTTTAATCTCACCGCGTCTTTTTGTTCTGACGAGAACTTAAACCGAAAGTTATAATTTTTTATGTTGAGTACATAATATTTTCACTCTTCTCAACTATAAAAATGAAATATTACATGATTCACAAGAATACAATTTATGTTAAGAATTACTTTAAAACAGCATGAAAATATACAGTATAGATTTTCAACCCCTATTGGCCGTAAATTTTATTTACGCACTTTGCGCGTATTTGTATAACTAAGTAAATACAAATATTTCGGTAATACAAGAGCATCCCAAATGAATAGAAAAAAATTCAATAAGATTATGGAAATTTGACGTACAAGGAAATATCCAATTCAACTACACGGTATTTTTAGATGTAAAAATAAACCCTTAGCGTGTAAAACCCTCCCTTATGTCACACGTGTCGTCCCGAACAATATTTTCCGTGAAAGTTTAGAGACTTTCTCGAAATAGACTTTCTGCTGACAATACTTTTAGCCAGACCTTTCATGCCTCATTCATATCACACACACAAATATATATATAAATATTTATGTATATATGTATAAATATATACATGTGCGTGTGTGTGTGTGTTAATAAATTTATTTATAAAAAATGAACAAAGTATTCATGATACTATCAGGCTATCAGAATTTTACATATAGAAGTCACGCTTGATTTTTTGAGGTCGGCACTTTACCATGGTATTTATAATCTTTAATCCCTCGTCCCAAGTAATATACCACCATGCTTTTTGCTATGGTGTCACTGTCTAACCGATTATTCTGAAAACTCACCGTCCAATAGTATATTTCGTACTCGTTTTTATTGCCAAAAGCAGATAAAAAAAGCTTTCGATATCTAATATGTAGAGCTTTTGGGGTTTTCTTTTCAATCCTCTCGGATTCGCTACTATTTTATGATGTCATAAATAACCATCCATATGTTTATATTTAAAACTTAATATAATTAAGTGCATATGTTGGATTTCATTTTAATTGACCTCGCGATATTATTTGTATAATTGATTCACACATGACAATGATAACGAAAATCCTTGATTTTTTCCAGACTCAGGTGGCATTAGAATAATAATTATACGCAAATGTGAATCAATATTTTATTTCAACTTTTGGCTAAGTTACGTTTAAAATCTTTATACATTGATCGTTATTTTGGATCGGATGTAAAACTTATATAACTGAACACCTGTGAATCCAATTTACCTGAATCATACTATCTTTGTCTCTGATGCAAATAAATAAATGTAGGTTTTGGGGGAGATAAATACCTGTTATTGATTTAGGATATCGACTCGTCGAGAAGCTATACTTGCTCTGAATATTTTAAATAAATTATAGTATATATACGTTTCTATAGAAATTGAAATTAATAACTACCAAAGTATTTTACAACGCTCAAATACAATGCTTTGAATAAAATAACTGGGCGTTTTCTAAGTATCCTAATCCTCTAGTGAGGTTTGATGTATAAACATTATCAATTCTTTTACTTGAATATTTTATTAAAAATAGAAAATTATATCTATACAAACACAGTGAATCTCATTAAAATTGCAGAGTGTGAAATGGTTCCTAGAACATGGGACATGTGCTTTTTGTCTCACGTTATAAAAATAACTGAGTGAATCGATAGACTTATAAACTGAATCTGAAGTATAATTATATATGTTTAGTATTTCAAGGTCCAGTGAAAATAAACAAATATTCATTTAATGTGTTAAGCGGGTGTTATATTATTTTTTTTACGTTTTAATCAAATAAACTCATTTTCAAAACAATCAAATAAGTACTCATCAAATAAGCAATTGAAAATTACTTATAATAGCCCTTGATAAGAATGATGATTATTGTTCAAACATGGAGTATTACAAATTAATCCAATTCGTCGTGAATAATCTAAAAATGAGATGCAGGTAGCATGTGTGTATTTTATGGATCTACGAACATAAAGTACTCAAAATGGGTTTTTTAGTACATGGCAACACATCTTTTACGTAAGTTTTTCTCATAAAACTATTTTTAGAATGTAATACTTACCGACAAGAATTTATTTTACGGAATATATAAAACATGGAAAATTTAAACGTTATTTATTTTAATCGTAGAACTAAGATGAAGTGTCCGGGAGCTATTTATTAACAACAATATTAAATACTCCAAAAAACGCTAAATATTCTTGATTCCATACAGGATCACGATGGGATTATAATTTATTTTAAAATAATAATATTATATGATTTTTTCAAGCTTTTAAGAATAAGAGTTTTCTCCAGTATCAAAGTCAATCGAAAATAAATCTCGTGATATTCGTTTTCTGTAATTTATTTGTACCCAATAAATGCCAGAGACGTCTTGAATATTTTTGAAATCTTTCTATTGCCAGCTGTATTTTTTATAGTCTCTTACTAGAACAGAGTTTCAATTCATTAATATATCGCTTTCAGATCATGTGATCTTTGACTTTTTAAAAACAGGTTTTTTTATATATATATATTAAACTGTTTAGTTTCGTATGCACAAAATAAAATATTTAAATTTATTTTAAAAATATAATATTCCACATAAAATTTCAATTACGTTTTTGTTCATTGTTTTATATATTTTCAAGCCGATCGCCCAAAAAATCAATTTCCCCAACTTATAATTATCATTACTTATAAATATTTATATTATCAGCTGTTACAATTTTTCTCGGGAAGAAGATTATTTATATATCGTGTATTTAATCAGATGCGAAAATCGGGAAATAGTTTTCATTCGGTGTGTGTATTTTGATTTTCCCGGAAAAATGCGAATTACGCGCTTATCCCAATTTCATGCGAGATTTCGGAAAAAAAATGTATTTTTTATCCGAAATATAGGCGAAACGAAAACTGAGTGCTTATTTTTATTTAATTTCCGACTTTGTAAAGATCGACACTGCTGCAATAAAATAATATATTATATTAATTTTAGATTAATGTCAATCAGAATGCGTTTTTATTTACCCATGCAGGTATTAGTATATTTATGTGATTAAGCACATTTTTTCATACATTGAAAACAATTAAAGAAAACTCTCAGAAAATATCGATATTAAATATTGATAATGATATAAAATATTGATTAGCCCGAGCATATTAGTTCATATGTAGAATATGATTATTAAAAATTCTCACTAAATTGCAGTGGCTCGTTAGCATAGTTGGATAAATGCACCGGCCATGAAAGCTTGGGGATGTGGGTTCGAATCCCTCACAAGTCACGATGATATTTTCTGAGAGTTTTCTTTAATTGTTTTCAATGTATGAAAAAATGTGCTTAATCACATAAAATAATATATATTAATATACTGGGTGATTCCAAATGCGGTACAGACCTTTCAACCTAATATTTTTAATAATAAATAGAGTAATAAAAAAAGTCGCGTTTGTTTTTTTTTTTTTTTGGTAGACTGAAGTTTCTACAAACTTATAAATTTTTTTCTCATAAATAATAGAAATGATCCGATTATGTAAACGCTATATTTCTAGTTTTCAAAGATTAATTTTTTATCGACATAATATTTATTTCAGTACACCCGCTGAAAAAAAAAATCATCCCTTATTATTTTTCTATGTGAAAATTTATTTAAAGCAGGATACACAAAGGCGTCGCCGTATTTCTTTTCGCAGGCTTCTAAATATACCAAGGCTCGCTCTCAGAGGGCAAAATCTGATTACAAAGGTGGCGGCACTTCCGCCTTGTCCCCGTGACGTCACATCCGGTTCTCTTTTCGAAATGCGATCTATCTTGACTACGTTCAAAAATGGAATACTTTGAATATTATTTCCGTTGTTTTTTTCACTGAGGGTTGTATTATTTATGAAAGGTTTTCTGTCTAATACGTTTCGCGATATTTTCAAAAATCATGGCATTATCAATTTTTATTCCTGTACACAAATATTTTCGGTACTCTATAGAGATTTCGGTTCTTGAAGATGACCCCATGATGGTTTTATTTCTCCATATTTTTTTTACTGTACAGTGTGACGTTCTCAAGCTATACAAGGTCTAAACCTAAGAGGCTAGAGATACGCACTGATCTTTGTCGATTCCCCAGTGAAGTTACTAAAGAAAGACCAGTGCGCATCTCTAGCCTCTTAGGTTTAGACCTTTTATAGCTTGGGAACGTCACAGTTGGGGTCAATCGGCGAAATATCATTTTACGTAAATAATTTCTTTTAATATACAATATATTTACCATGGATGAATCTATTTCATCTCAACAGGGATGGTAAAATGTAATGAAATAAAAATATTTGCACATGTAAAATAACAGAGTTATCTGATTCGTTTTTCATGCAGTAAAACCGCCCTCTCTGTCTGCATTATTCCCAGAGTAATGTCCACGTTAGGGGAGTCATGCACTGCATGCCTAATGAAGCCTCCCGACTCGGGGGGTCCCCGGCTCGTTATCGCCCCCTAGCTTTGTGTATTAATGAGGCTATTATGAGCGGTTCAACAGGAGATGTCAACCCCCCGGAGGCTCTTTTATTCGCTGTAAAATGCCAGTAGCTTGTTGAGTTTTAACCATGAAAAATAACCTATCTCAACATTGCATTGTATATGTAAATTAAGCGGCCTTGTGGGCAAACCCGACTTGAAACTTTTTATTTTAAAATATTATTTAAGTCCTAATTGAGTCGTTGTATTTTTAATAATTTTATTGATTTAAAAAAACCTTATTTTCAAGTTAAATCAGTCAGAGAGGATTTCAGTTTAGTCGACTTTAAATTGGCTTCAAAGCCAAGTGAAAATATTTTAATATTTAAAATTTAATTAATATTGGTCTCTTTGTGCGATTAATAAGTGCCTTTGGCTTAACTTGATTCAATTAGTAATGTATATTTGTTTTAATACAGTACTGCTAACCCTTGGCTCACAGCACGCACTGCTATTTAAATCACTTACAGATTTTACTTTGCGATTTAAATGCTGAAATTTGGGTTACAAGGGAATAAATTATCATTATTGCCTTTAAATACACTCCTAAAAGTCAAAATAAACTCATAAGTAAATATTAAATATGAATTGGTTGTAACACCGCAGAAGTAAATGTACTGCACTAAATATTTTAAGGATGCTTTAATTGTACGTTTTTATTAAATTATAGTGCTTCTGATGCCTATTAGATTTGATAAGCATATTTATAAAAAAATATTAAATATTATAAATTTATCCAGACTTTCCTAGAAGAGTAAATGAAATTTATTCGTGTTTTTTAAACATAAAAAGCACATCTAAAATAAATAATTTATTAAAACAGGTCATTTATTGCATACAGATTTGGTTTAACTGTATTGAATTAATAAAATTACAAAAAATTTACAGTCCAAAAATATATATTAAAAACTAAGTACAGCTGAAACGGTTTTTCAATTAAAAAAATACTGTAAAAAAGTTGTATTTGATCAATATTTAATTTATTATAAAATGCTTGATAATTATAGCATACTTATAAAAAAAACTACACGCTGGTAAAATATTTAGAACGTTTGCTTCTTGATTACTAGAAACAGGTGATATTGATTTTAGACGTTTTTTACTTCTTGCTTACCTCAAACGTTTGTAATTTGTTTATAGATATATAGACTCCTCATTTAGATTAACTATTATGTCAAATCAAGCACAGGCGTATAGTAATATCATAAAAGAACTCGTAACCAAATTGTGTGCATCGTTACGCTGACTACTCTCAGCCTTGTCTCGCATTTAAGATCTAAGTTTATTAATATTAATGAGATTGAATTTAAATTAGACTAGAGTTCCGGTGGCCATTTTCAATTTTCAATAACGGCTCGCGAAATGCCAGGAACTCGGAAATGCCGGTTTTAAAATGAAGCGACGCCGTTTCACATTTTAGTATTCCGGGAGGGTATTTCGCTGTACGGCAAATGGCAACACAGGAAATGAGAGCGAGAGTCGCCCCAATGTCAAAATAATCATTAATATTGTAAATAATTAGAAAAAAGGTACTTGTTTTTTATCCGACCACCAAAAAACGTGTACCTAACCTTTTTTTTTTAACCTAACCTAACCTAACCCAACGAATCGAGCGGTCGTGGAAATCTGCAATGAACGAAATAAACGCCACAACATCGTCATATGATAGATTCTTATCTCTGCAAGTACATACACATTAAAAAAATTTACCAATTTTTGTACCAGGAAAAATACTTAAGTCACTTTTCCACGTATAGATTTTTTATTGGTGACCGGTTTCGCGCGTTGATAATGCCAACGTGAAAGATCGGCGAAACCGGTCACCAATAAAAATCTACACGTGGAAAAATCACTCGAGTATTTTACTTTTCACCAAGTACATCTGAATTTTTAAAATAATAATTATTTAAAAAAAAAAAACAGTGATAATTTTTTTTTTTAATTTTATTTTCATTCTTATACAGTATTTTTTATCTCATTTGCTGAAATTAAACTGCAAAATCAACGGTTTTGAATATTTTTTATTTTACTTGTATCCAAGATTACATGCTTTCTAACTATAAAGTTAAATTATGTTAGAAAAACAACTTTCATACAAATAACCGTACCTGACGTGGTATTATAAATATTCTGTGATTTTTCTCTGTACAACAAAGCAAATGCCGGAGACTTCGCATACTAGGCACAGCTGCAATTGACTCTAAATGTTTTTCATACCTTGCATATATGCTTTTTTCCTCGTGAAGTTCTGCTCTAACGAAGTGCTGTGGTTATAGACTTTTTGTTTTTGTACTTTCTATGATTAAATATATAACAGTCGTGTCAAAAAAAGTTTCAATAATTTGGGAACCTTTTATAATTAATTTATAATGTAAATTTTCTAACGTATTAGGCTCATTAATTTTGTCTTATTTAGATGAGACTAACTTGCAGGGTGACCTTTTTTGTTTTTCAGTAAATAACTTGCCAGATAACTGTTATTACTTTATCTTGTTGATAAACTGAATCAAGCTTTTAAAATCCAAGTCCACACGCAATGACTCAATTTGCAACCTATTTAGTTTAAGATTCTTATTCGGGTGCCTCAACTCAGAGGCACACAATCTTACTGAGGCAGACAATCTTACTGAGCATATATTTATGCTGAGCCATCGTTCATGGTTTTCTTATGGATATTTGAAATCGTTTCATATTTGAAAGAAATATTTGCGTATTGTTGCTACCCAATTGTATTATTATTCAACCCTTTCCATCGAAAAGCTCTGGCGTTTAGATCTGATACTCCTTCTGTAGCAGGATGCAGAAATAATAGCAGAACCTCGACAAGATACTTCACTGCTCCATTACTGATCTTTTACACAAGCTCAGGGTACAAAATGGCAGCCATGCACAAGCACTAGAATAGTGATGATTATTACAGCTTATAAGCAAATAACGTAAAGCGATATTGAAAAATTTTCATTCGGTTGTGTCGAAGGATATCATGGGTTTTTTTATGGGGTTTTCTTGCAAGTCTACTTTGTAGGAGCTCTCTGAACCGGAAGACGTGAAATGACGCGAGCTAATAAGACGCCGAGGAAGCCGCTCGTGACGTCACAATAACAATATTCAAATTTAAACCATCGCTGAAAATGGGACGCCTTCATTATCATAAAACTTCGCTCATCGATTTCCGATACAATATCTTCTTTAAAACTTTCCTCTGGGATTTTTTTATAAACAGCTGGTTTTATAAAAATCGGCGTTTCACATATGTTTTACTACGGATTTTGGGCTTTTATTTTAACACGTTTTAGTAAAAAATAAACGTTACCAGTAGATTATTATTATTATAACTGTCGATTTGTGTAAAATGATAAGTTATATATCAAGCATTATAGCAATGAAATATTCAATTTTTATACAAAAGCAAGAGTAGTTCTTGTAACTATAATGTTTTCAGTGTTAAGAAATTATCACATTTGTTCTTAAATGCCAAAGATTTTTTATTTTATTTTTCAAATGCCAAGAACGAGGATTAATTCTTAAACTGGGCCTCACGCTTTGGGAATATGATTTGGGCTTTAAGTTCAAGACGAAAATAATGGTATATTTTTAGTGACTACCGGGCAATCCTCCAGAGCCTTAACCTGATCTAACCTCACCTTAACTGTGAAAAATCACCATTAAAAATCAATGAGATTTAATGATTCTAAGACAGGGATAGTAAAATATCAATTTGGTTTGATTTCTTTGTTTAAATCTTTAAAGCGAAGATATCAAAAATGTATACTAAGACAATGATTTGCTATAATACTAATAAAATATTATATTTCTTCGTAAAACCTAAAATAAATTAAACCATAACAAACACCAACCATGATTACGAAATTTTAATTTAATTTAATTTAAATAAATATTGTAAAAATATTTACTTTAGCTTATTTTAAATTCGGTGTTTATTTTTCCTGTCTGTTTCTATGTGCTAACATTTTAAAATACCAAATTAGTAAGTTTATTATTTGATGCCAAAATATTACATGAACTTAAAAAAAAAAATTAAATTACGTGACAGGGTTTGTTTTACATACAAATACAGTTTTCAACATAATTTCTAATAAATTTAAAATTACAATATTTGTTCAATTCTTATTGAGATTTCCTGAATCATAAATGACAAATTTGCAAATTGTTGGCAGCTATTTATATTAAATTTTAAATTAAAATACAACTGTTCAATGTTAATAAAGCTTTTTTAAGTACTACTTAATATATGATATATATTTATGGCAATTTTTTAAAATCTGGTATACGTCACGTAAAGCGACGATGTTGAGTTAACTTTTACGTTTTTTTTTTTTTTTTGTAGTGCGTTAAATTTTTATTAAGAGTTTCATAGCTCGATATCTAATATAAATAGAAAATTTTCTTTCATAAGCGTGACCAAACCCGGTCTTTGTCACGTCTCTGGCCCCTGGACTTGTCTGCAAATTGCTTTCCTAACTCGTGACCCAGCCGAGAAGCGTCCAGTGCGAGCGAGAGGACTTCATATTCCGACCACGCGTTAGAAAAGGACGCAGTCTATGTGCTAAATGTGTAATGTGCAAACTTTTCAATAGTTTTCGGCCTTTTTATGGACCCACAAGCGATGAAAGCAAAATGAACCATGACGAGAAGTGCTAAGCTGTCTGCACAACCCGAAGCTCCTAAAATTAGACAACGCCATTTGATATTCATCAATTGCTGCAGCAGGTGGCCAATGATCCAATGTATCCGAAAAAAGTATCACTTTAGCTTGTACGATCGAAGAACGCGTAACTTCTCTATAAAAATAAGTGACCAAAAGGGTATGCAAGCAGTAAAAGTCCGTACCGTATATATAAAAAATATATTAAGGCAGTGCCAAAAACTAAACCAATCTTATATCTTGATTTTCCGGATTTAACTTCAAGACCGAAACTTCAAATCAACCCAAAAATCTGAAATATTTTACTGTTTCTTCAAACCATAGGTTCCCAAACTATTTTGACCCCTTGTCGAGTTTTCCTGTTTTTCGTAGACCTTTAGCTAATATTGAATTTCTATAAAATTCATCAACTTCAAACATATTTTTGACATCTGATATACAGGGTGCGCCATATTTCATGTCGGTATGTAAACATTAAATATCTTTGACATTTATAAACCGATTAACTTAAGTAAACATTTTTTGAAACATTAATTCAATACAATTTTAACCATGTTTTACGTTGAAACAACGCGCCGAAAATAGTCGTTCAGTTGTGTTAACTCAACGTGCATATCGTGGCCAGCATGACCAATGGGATCCACTCTTGTAGACCCCCATTTACAGTTCGTGGACCCCCAATTTAATTTTTCGCTGTCATGGTATTGACCACTTTGGGAACATATGCTTTAAACCATGGTTTTACTTAAGCTTACTGAAAATTATCTAAAATGATACTTATGATAGCACGTATGATAGAAAACCTTCTGTATTATACGTCAAAATTAGGACAAACTCATGGATACATGAAATACCCATAACCTGGGCTGAGCTGCAATCAATGCCACTTTGTGTAAACACAGATGAGCGCCGGGGGCGGAGCTCTGGGCACGCGAGGACACCCCCAAGGGCGCCGCCATGACAGCCGCCATCTTGGAAAAATAACCAGCACTAAGGCCGACGAATAAAAATTATCCATTCGGAATTACTCCCAGAGAAATTTGTACGATACGAACAAAACTGCTAGGTAGAAAAAAGCACTACACTATTTTCCCATTAAAAAACCATGAACACTGCCTCAGCATGAGTATATGTAATATTTGAATCGATGAAAAAATATATTAGAAAATATTATTTTATATCAACGACCGGTTCAATTTGTAATGCCCTAAAAAATAAGTTAGTACCACGATCTGTAGGTTTTACGACAAATTAAAGGAAAAGGTATTATTACGGTTTCAGAAAAAAATTATACGCGTCGAATATATCCGACGATATTTAAAATTCTGAAATTGTTTTTCCTGAAATTATTTATCAATCTCAAACGCAACAATGAAATCCAACAAAGTTGCAGTATTTTTTGCCGTCGTTTTGTTTTAACCCGCACACGTTTACAATGACATTAAAATAATAATTTAACCGCTTTTACATTACCCGATTTAACAATTTAGATAAAAAAAAATTGCAGCAATAAAATGAGCTTTCATTGGTGCGAGCTTTTTGTATCTGAATCGTCAGCAGGCTTCTGGGATTTGGACACGAATATGACACTTAAAATAATAATCAGTAGTCTTGTTAGCGCGTAACGCGTGACGTGAAGACGTGACGTGACGTGACGTGACCTCGCGTGACGTGACGCGGCGTGATAGCTTACAGGGGCGTCGCGTGTCGCATTCCGAGCCACTTCAGAGTTTGTTTTTGAGAAAAGATTTTCACGCTATAATGGCTGAATTATTGAAATGAATTTATTACGTGTTTTTTTTTATTTTTTTATTGTGGATTTTTCTCGGTCATTGAGTTCATTATCACATCAGAAAATTATTGCTCAGCTGTTGTATTTTTTTTTTATTCAGAAGTGGTTTTGTTATAGTGACACTTCACTTTTTGTTATCCACGTTGATTATTAAATATTTTATATATCCACATTTTAACCGTTTACATGAGTTTTTAGGGATTTGTATCATCGTTTCGTGAGTAAATTGATTATGTAATTAATTTAAATGTATCCTCTTGATTTTTTGTTATAACTATTTCTAAGTAAATATTTTTCAAATAAAATATGCAGGTGATTAGTAGACATAAACAAATTATAAAAAAATTTAATTACTATTTGTCACAGTTTGATATTACTGTATATCAGGAAAATATTTTTAAAATCCGTGTGGCATTAATTAATAATTGAAATATAGGATTTCATAGGCAGTTATATAAGAAGATAGATAATTTATTCAACAGTGTGAAAACTCGACGTTATCTGTATTTTAGGGTTCATTATCTGAAAAACCAACCACAACCTTCCCGAGTACCTTCGGAGGCTATTTTTATCTTTTTATTTAAAAGCTTTTGGGGGTGTTGTAAATTTCAGGCTCAAAGAAAACCTAAAGTACCTTTAAAAATAAACTTTTTACCGCAGCCTACTTTCAAAATAAGGGCAACTTTGGACTTCCACCCTTCAGAAGATAAATATTAAAATAACATGAAAGGTAATAATCCTTTGATAAATTGACAACTCTTAAAACATGGGGAATTTTTATTAAGTTTCGCTGTTTTTTTTATCGAAAATGAAAATAAAGAAAAGAAGTATTTAAAAGTGACTTAAATTTATATTTGTATTGAAATATCATAAGAAAAAGCTTAGAACTTTTAAATAATAAAAATTAAATAATTAAACCATTTTATTTCACCGATATCTTGATATAATTAAATTAAAAAAAATGTATAGGAGCGTTTTTTTAACATGAATTATATTAGATAAATATTTATTTGAGGTGCGTTTAATCGTTTGTTATTATCCTACATAACAAGATTGAAAAATTCAAAACACGAATATACTGCGGATAGTTTTAAATTAAATTTAAAACCCTTTGAGACTTAAAAATAATTTTTCATCGCTGATATAAAGATTAAACGACATTTTTCTAAGCACTACTAAGACTTCTTATATACCTTACAGAAAAGTCAAAAGATCTATAAGATATACCGGAACATTGATTTAATGCATTTTTTGTGTGTTTATTAGATGATGTATAATTTTTAAATGCATAATTCATATATACATAGTGAGTAGTTAAAATTTTTGGATAAGCAAAATTTAAAAAAATATCTTCAATTTTTTGATTCAGTTAATATTGTATTTTAAAAACGACGCAGCTTTCAATTTAAAAAGGCTTCTGGCCTGTATTTAAATCGTTTTTCGTGAAAATCCGGATTCAATTGCATAACAATGACCGAGTTGCCTCCGTAAGTGCTTTTTCCCGCACAGCTGATTCATTCAGCGCAAAAGCTTCAGCTAGTCGCCGGTAGATGTCACCGCGTTAAATGTAAAATTAAAACTCTAGAAAGGTGATTGTCCCTGCTAAGCACGCTACTGAGTCGGACAGAAATCTGTTTTGCCGACTCTGCTTAACGTGACATGCAGTGACATCTGTTGGTCAAAGTAGAATCCACGAACAAGATTATAATAAAATAAATATATTAATGTGTGTATAAATTATTTTTATTTATAAAAATTCATTATATACGTTTTTTTTTTTTTTTTGCAATTATATACTTAGGTTTAATGAATATTTGTTAGGGTTCTTTTCAGAACACAATCTAGAAGAATGATTGTGTAACAAGACCCTCTATTGAAAAATATAATCAATACTTTTTAAACTCATTAAAATAACATTATCATCTGTGATCGTAAAAGATTTTTTCATTTCTTGTTTCATTTTTCGTTTTTCAATATTTTTTTTAAACTTCTGCGTGGTCGCTTCCTATGAAAGTATAACACATAAAAATATTATATGTTACTATCCTAGTGTTATCTTAAAGCATATTTATAAACTGATTATAATAAATGATAACTTGTTTATTTAGATTTTACTATATTTACAAATATCTGGAATGGTTTTTATGACAAATATAAATTGTATTATATTAAACTATATATAAAGGACCGGCAAAGTAGAAAGCTGCCCTTGACGGCACTGAAACAGTGTATTAAGACCCGCTCTATCAAACAAGACATTTCCCCTTTGTCAAACAAGTTGTCTTACTAATTATACACGGAGACTGACAACAGACACCATTAAAAATCATAATCAGATTTACATTAACAAAGGACGACGTTACGTTGCTTAGACATGATGTTAATTAACTGTTTGATCGCGGATTTGATACACATTGATTGTCAATTCAGCACAGCAAGCACTGCTACGAGGCCTCAAGCGGATCAGCCCCGCAAATAAAATATTCCCTTCCCAATCATCCCTCTGTGAATTTCAAATTAATTAGAATGCCAATCAAATTTGAACTTGGAACGCTCGAAGTTCGAATATAGAATACAAAATACGAAGTAGTTGCCGCTACCGAGTCCGAAACATGCCGCGTTTCCTGAAATATTGACGGACAGGGCTTAGATTATTTTTCTCAGAATTCACTCGATTTATAGATTCGCGTGATTCCAAGTAGATATTTCTAAGTTTATTATTTATTTTTCAATTATGGGACGATTTTCTATGTTAAATAATAAAAATGATTATTACAGTAATACCGCGAACTGCTTGGGTACTTAAAAATATTTTATATTGCTAATATAAGTATGGATTTTCTTACTATGTAAATAAAAAAGAAAATAAAGTGTTTTAATTTCGTGGATATTACATTCATAACGCAACAATGAAACTGAGAAAAATTTCATATATATTTTAAAAAAATATTTCAAAATTTAAATGTTTTATCTGATATCGATTCAATTGGCAATTTGGGCGAAAATCATGCAAATTTCTAAAAAGCTGTAAAAAGACAAACCTTAATTTCAATAAGAATGAGATAATTTTTTTTTATTGATAAATTTCAAACATAGTATTGAATTTAAAAAAAAAATAGATAATTATGGAGTTCATTGTGTGTTATACTGCGTAGTGTTCGACGTTTCGGTCTCGGTACTGGAGACGATAAATTCAATGATCAAACCTCCAAACATAAAAAATATTCATAACTTAATCAAAGAGCCAATAATATAACACATAATTGAAATGAAAATTAACTATTAAATAAAATCAAATAAGTAAACGCTTTTCTGTCGCTAAATTTACTTAATAAATTTAAAACAGTTAATTCAATTAAATTATAGAATTTTTTTTATGACAAGGTTTCGACAAAATATTGCTAGTCAATATAAAAAAACTTCTCAGTGTTTTCAGCATTTATATAAATTTTTTTTCAAGTCATAAGTAATGCCTGAAAAATACGTCACATAATCGTGCACAGTGCTCCCACCCTGTATAATATATTTTTTATGGGTGTATCAAGTATTCAAAATTAAAATTGAATTTTTCTCAAGTCATAAGTAATGCTTAAAAATATTGATGACATCATTGTGCATTGTGCCCACCCATTTTTTTTTTTTTTTTTTATATTCTACGTTGTGCTCCACCCTGTATATATCGATACGTGTCGGTGCAGCTGCACCGAGACGCACAGTGGTCCACTGTGTCGCGATCCGTGGCCAATCGCTTTCATTGCCTCGCGGGTTCTGTTGTCCGAAAACTTGACAACTCCATTATGCATATCGTCCGACGACCGAAAGAGTCACAAAATGTATTTAGAGAAAAACAAAACACACTAACGCCTTCTATTGCAAATCTACATACCTATATAAAAAAAATATATAAATATACGAGGGCGGTCCGATAAGTACTTAGCCTACAAGAGAAAAACGAAAATTTTGGAAAAGTGCAAAAGATACACTTGACCCAGCGATGCTCCAACTTCTTTAACACGTCTGAAAAATACGTTTTCTCGAGGTCTGCAAAGTGGGCCTCCGTGGCGGCGATGACCTCCTCATTTGACTTTTTACTGGGCCAAATCTGGAGAATACGGTGGATGGGGGAGCAGTTCGTAGTGCAATTCGACCAATTTGGTGTGAGCCGGTGCGTTGTCATGGTGGAAGAGCACTTTTTTCTTCGACAAATAGGGCCGTTTTTTCTGTAATTCGGCATAGTAGAGCCTTGTGAGTGTTTTGGCCTTCTCCAGGTAGTCAATGTAGATCACACCTATAGAACAGTCTTCGCCTTCTTCGGAGCACGTTCGCCGGTTGAAGTCCACTGTTTTGACTGTTCCTTGGTCTCTGGTGTGTACCAGTGGATCCATACATAAAAATACAATATTTGTGTTTTCTCATAGCTTAGACATTTGTCGACAAAAGGCATTCATAATACCAACACATATCGCAATAATCCAAGATATCGAGTTTTGTGCCAAAAAAACAGCACTTGCTGGAAGCTTTGCCTATCTGCTTTGACTTGAAAAAAAATGCTGCCAAAGCACGTCGTTTTCTTGAAGAGGCTTACGGCTAATATGCACGATCAAAATCTACCTGTGGAAATTGGTTTAAACGCTTTAGAAGGTGTTCAGAAGACTCGCTAAGGTGTTTCCGAACGTTTGCATGCCATGGGAAAAAGAGCTTCACTTCATGGAAGGAAGAGCTTCCTGGCGATGAGAAGTGAACAACAGCTGATCAATTTGAACCATAACCTAAACCCTTCCGAGTAACATTTGTTCCGGTCGATAGCGCTTGGCTGGGCTACACTTGGTCAATTTTGAAGAAGTGGAAAATTCGTTGCCAGATTAGCTCAGTTAAAACGTCTTATGTTATGTTATAATAAATAACTTTTACAGCCTGAACGAACTACAGTAAATAGTCAAACAAGATCAATAGCACATTTAAACTGACCGGGACTTGAACCTCAACTGTAGGCTGTCAATATAATGGGCCAACCAGTTGGCATCCGAGCATGTCGATAGCCAGTTCGAGTGTTATTAATTATTGTTACAATATATGCTACATATTTTTTACGATTGCATATTCCCCTCGAGACAGTGAAACAGGTTACCAAATACATGAGCGTATGAATTAATTCATTTATTTCAAATACGGTTACAGAGAGTGAACAAATAATAACTGAATCTATTACTTAACACTCTATTGATATTCTGCACTATTTGTTTAATATAAATAAAAATTATTGTATGTATATTATATTAATAAATATATCGCAAGCAAAAATCGTGGCTACCTTGATTGTTCTTTGTAAATGATATTTCTTGTCATGTATAAATAAAAATACTGTTTTCAAATTTAATCGGTTTTATGGCGCGTGAATACTTTATATAAAATATTCAACAATACACCGCAAAAAATATAAAATTTTTAAATTTATCCCTAAAAAGATATATATTTCATTTTAAAAATACCATTATTTTCGTGTTTGTGCCTCCATATATTTTACATTCACCGATACTTAAGTTTCGACCTATAGAAGGTTAAACGTAAACATTGGGCCATAAATCACTATGAACAGGTGTGCTGATTTCTATATAAATTCTTGGATATATTTATTTTTATATACGTATAAAAACTACATTCAATCAATTGTAAAATATAAAACAGACAGGTATATGTGAGTAAATAAATATCACTCTATCTCGGACGTTCGGTCATGCATTTTATTATCAAAAGCGACTGCACCACTAGACAATCGAATATTAGTATTTTTTTTTATTAAAAGATATGAATTTGAATATATATAAAAAATATGAGATTTTGTGTGTAAACTATTTATATAAATAATATTAAAACTATCGCGTTTAATGTCTTTAATGATTAAGATGAAACACTTACTTTTTTGTACAGAGTTTTTATATGCGGGATCCCATATTATTTATTTCGCAAATTCGTCAAAAGAAACTGCTACTTAAAAGAAGCAGATTATGCAGCTGTTTTGTATTTCTTTATATTACGTATAAAAATATAGAACTATATTTAGATATATATAGACATATATTTATGGGTGTCTGCCGATTTCATGTTTAAATTATTGATTGATTATACGTTTCAGACATACTACGGCCATTTAAAAAAATATATGTACTGATATTGAATTGAGCGAACCTCTCCGAGATTAAATTTTCAAGATACCTTCAAGAGAGCACATCTCTCATAGACTCGGCAACTTAGCAATCTTCAACGTTATACTATAGACTTAGTAGCGTAAGTTAATTATTATACAGATTTTTTTATACACAGTAAATTATAAGTGACACCCCATCGATCATAAAAAAACTAATGGTTAATTAGATTTATCAATACATAAATAATCATTTTGACATTGGGTGCAGAATGTGAACTTATAAACAAGATAACATCATGGCTAGACCTTCACGAGGAGAAACTGATAATTAAATTATACCAAATGAATTATCAATATGTTTATGCGACAGATAAGATCAATGATCCATTTTCTCTCGATCCACTACTGCCCTAGATCGCAGATCTTTCCCAACGTTTACTTGCACATCCTTGAGCATGGCTGCACTCATTTGTATGCGCAAAAACTACTGTACATAAATGACATTATAATTGTCCATTACGAATCGTCGATAATGGATTATACGCGATAATGTCGGCGAGAATATATATTGATCAATAGATGTGCGTGTTAATAGAATGATTTCCACGTGATTCGTATAATGAAATTCTTAAATCTGTTTAATAAACATTTATATGGCAGACATAATTATATTTGTACTCGTTTTCTTGTGGTAGGGGTTATAGCAACTTTAAATGCTTGGCTCGTTGGTCAATTTTTTTATATCAAAGGTTGATGAGATCAAAAGCTGGTGTTCTATTTTATTTTTTTATAATATCTGCACTTGTAACGCTAAGTTTATAGTCTTTAATTAAATTTAAAGAGACGAGAACCCAGTTACACCTGTTTAGGATTTACCTGCAAACTACCTTTAAACCGAGGACTCTTGATCGAAACAAGCCAATAAATTTTTAATACCTAATATTGTTTATATATATATTGTATGAAGAAACAGAAAAGTACAGAGAAATTTAAAATATATACATTAATTAAAATCACTGTTTGCGATATGTTTTTTTTTAATATAATTTACTGTACATTTTATGACATGTTTAACAAATCGTTAAGAATCTTTATTTATGACTCGGAATTGAATATTAATTATGTAGTAATCATCTGCTGTCACTCGCATTCAGGATGAAGGCCTCGCTATGACGTTATACAGTGGATCTCGGTAGCATTGATTAAAGCCTATTTTTATGTTTAATTGTTAATAAATCGAAATTATATCACAGAAATTTAACAAAATATTTTTCATAATCTCACTATTTCTTATTGATTATATTTAAATTAAAAAATAAACGATCTCAAACTTTTCGTTGCTTTTTTTATGAATACTTGCATTATAATTGATACAATAATTATTACAATTGATTAAAAGCCAATTGCTATAGCCTCTAAGCCAACGATTAACTGATTGAGAATCTTCAATTTGGATTCATCAGGTATGATACTTACAACGATATCAGGTGTTCTTCAAGAATACAAAAAAAAAAAAAAAAAAACACAGGTGAAACAGTACACGTATCTATTTTTAAATTAAACAAATACGTTTTTCGTCACGTCATGTAACCACGAAACCTCCCCAGGGGGGTCGGTAAGGCTTTAATGCAAACAACCCTATTTGCCCGACTATCCGCCCCGCGTACACCTCTCATGAAATTTTAATTCTCCCCCGCAGGTTACAGTTTAGCACCGAGCTGTGCGACATATCTATGTCAGTGTATTACCACGAGGCTACGCAACCGAGAATTGATCACTCTTCCTGCAACCGACGCGAAAAAAAAAAACTAACCGGCCGTCAATCCGTGGAGATGCAAAATCCGCTCTAGACTTATTTCATGGTTTTATTCATTCAATATTTTTGGCAGAAAGTTAACTGTGATCCTTTTTTATTTTTGTGACTAGTTTCGCACAATCTCTTGTGTATTGACAATTTTTTTTTATGTACTAAAATTTTCCGTTTAAAAATGCTAGCACAAATGACTGCGAAACTAGTCACAAAAATAAAAATATTAACGAATAAAAAAATACCCCACAGTGTTAGTACACTTTTTTGATTTCGCACAAAGCAAATATTGAAAAAATATATATACGTTTACTTTTATACATAAAAATTTGTTGGATAGAGTTAATATGTGTTTATTTAAAAATAATAATAAATCTTGTCTGTTTTAAGGAATTTTAAATATTATGCGTTTTAAAAAATATATATAAAGAATTTAAATATGTGTGCTTAAAATGATATTCATATTTAATATCATAGTTTAGTTATACTTTACTAAATAAAGCTGCCTACACTATTAGCTAGTTACAGCTCGGTTAACAAAACCATAACATAAAAAAACACCATAAATTAAACCATGGCGTAGGTAGTTCTAGTTTAGCTTATAACTGTAAAACACGGATTAAAATATTATTTTATAAATAAAATATAATTGTATTTGCTGTTGAGTTTATATCTGTTGTATTTTTTTTTCATGTACGTTTATCTAAGCGCATAATAATTAATATTCATTAGATTAGAAGAAATATTAATGAAGGTTTGTTTTAATTTTTGCACAGGAAAAAATCGTAAACAACACTGATTGCGAGTCACTACTCGTGTGCCATTTTGAATCTTTTGATAGTGTATCGCAAATTTATTTATTTATTGTGAGAATAAAATACAATATAACTCTTTTTTAAAAAAAATTATTTGATATATATTATATTTTGATGTATTTTATATTTCAATATGCTTTATCGTTAAGCATGTCATTTGAAGCAGATAAGTTTTTTTTTTTGGGGACATGCTTTTTTAAGACAAAAGGATTCATTATACAGTATTTTTAGATAACCGCATAGTTAGTGATAACGAAGCTTTTTAAACAGGTATTTCTGTAATAAAGTTACTGATACCTTTCACATTTTTTTTTTTAATTTTGCAGACAGGAAGCACGATCTATTGTGAAGGACCGCCTGCAGATAGCGGACTAAGCATTCGAAACCCCTGCCAAAGATTGTATCTGAACAATTTTTGTGGCCATGTGAATACTTATTTAGTAATGCTTTTATCCCTTCAGTCAGTCGACAGTGCTTGTCGTGGTCGGTAGTGTCACGTAATTGCAACATAACGAGGTTGTAAATTAACACCATTAAATAATAATAATAGCGGACTGAACAAACACGACTCGAACTGTGCACTGAGTGATTAAATCGAATCGACGTCTGTGTCTTAAGTATAAGAAATTCAGCAAATATTATTATAAACTACCTGGCAAGTTTTTTGAAGTGTGTTTGTGTATGTTTTATTAGAAGTTTGGTTAGTATTTTTTTTTTTATGGTGGAGGGTTGTTTATACTCAGTAAATTATGGAATCAATGCAAAGCGATATAACAACTAAAAATGCGGATGAAAATGATGCTGATGAAGAAATTAATATTCCTTGCAATAGTGCTGAGTAAGTTTGAGAAAAAAAAAATGTAGGATGCAATGTAATAATTTAATTTATTCGAATTAGCTACGGAAATAATCAATCCATAAACCTCAAAGAAATAAAAAAAATACAACTATTTAATTTTGGTATTTTTTTATGAACGAGTCGAATTATTGAAGGATTTTTAAAAGTGAAAAATATATACTTTTTCATTATATAATATATATATACATTCAATATTTTTGACAGAGAGTACTTGGTGGAATTCCATTTTAATATTTTTGAGAAAAATACTTGAGTGATTTTCCACATGTTCGTTTTTATTTATTTTAACAGAGTCTCTCTATTTGATAATGCCAACGTGAAAGGTTGGCGAAACCGGTCACAAATAAAAACGAACATGTGGAAAATCACTCAAGTATTTTACTCAAAAATATATATATATATATATATATATATTTTAATAATATAATTAAGTGATACTTATCACTAACGGTGATCTTATCCATGTTTGACCTAATCATAGAATTGATAACAATTTATGTTTCTAAATATTATAAATTTGTATCATATCGATAAATCGCTTCTTGCTAAATTTCTATCTCTGATTATTTTCAATAATAAGAAAATATTTACATGCATTGCATAATAAAAGCATGTTTTTCAAGGTCATCGATTATTTAACCAGCTCACTTGGCGCAGAGCATCTGCAACCTTGTGCTTACTATTTTGTTTCAAAAGAGAGACTGGATATTTTTATGACAAAAAAGTCATGCTATGTATTAGAGAAAGTAAATCGGCTTGCGATGGTGTAATTTTAAATTTATAATTCACACGTTTTTTAACAAAATTGATGAGCGATATAATTTTTAATTTTACTACAAAGCTGAATCGCAAATTTATATCCTTCTAATAATTACATTTTTTTTGGTTATATAAACATCTCATATTTTATAAATATTTTTAGAAGTAAAATCACAACATTAAATGTATTATTTTCTTAATGTTATAATTAAATAGAAAGTCGTCACATTACTTAAGCAATAAGTTTTGAAAAATGATACATCATCCGTTATTTCAATAATTTACAATAGTGAAAGTTATATATTATTGTTTTGTATTGATAAAAATCACGCCCTTACATTTAATTTGTTTTTTGGTATTTTAAAAATAATTTTATTTTTGAAGCTTGTGAGTTCAAATCTTCGTTTAATAAATACGGGTTAAATTGTTTTTTAGAAAGTTTACTTAAAAGTCGATAGTGTGTATCCATGTAAGTATTTACTTACAATTCCAGTTACCTGATACGATTTATGAAGTTTATCTTGACTCCATAAAAGATTAAGGTCTTTATGTACAGCAAACCCTTTTCGGAAGAGCCGATTTTTTTTTGTCAATCTATTCGAATACATAAAAAAATAAAGTACCCGAATTTTTGTAACTTCAGTTAAGTTTACATTACTTCAGAATCTTATGGTTAATTTGATTTTTATTGAAATTGTAATAAACAACAATCAAAACTAAATTTGAAATCACGAGAAGACAAAATCAAAAAAATACCTGTTCCTCAAACGGACCGACTATCGTAATATGCAAATTAGTTTATTTGTCATGAGCTTGTGTCTCACCTGTCGCCTGACGTATCCCCGAGATCAATTCAATACATTACCTGTTAAGGTGCAAGATATCGGTATTGGTAATTATTTGATATTTATACCACAAGCAGATCTTGAGGATACGTTAAAAATAAAAAAAATTGAAACAACTCTAAAATATTATTTAATAAACGTATACATTACTACGTGTTATGAAAGGTTAAGGTAAAATTTTTATTCAAGTTTAAAATTCGGTGTCATTCATCTTAAATACGACTAGGTGTCATATGACTGGAGTCACGAGACTTTGCGAAGCGATTTCTACACTACATCACGTCTAAATGGACAGGTACACGGGCAGTTCCCAAAATCCTACGAGAAAAACCTCCGCGTGATGCTGTGATATTTATGCAAATTGCTCTGGTCATGCCATAACACCCGATTCGAGTATCTCACAACTGGTTTCATTCATATTTTTTTGCCTACTGGATATTGAATACAGAGAAATTATCAGATCTGATGGAACAGGTGTATTTTATTTCGGTTGATAGACTTCACGTGGAGACAAGTTGTTTCGTGTGTTTGAATCAACGTCCAAGCTTTTTACGTGAAAGCACCCTTGATGACTGAAATGATGGGTATATAAAATACTTTAGATCGTATTTGCCTTTCAACTGCTCAGAGATTTGGACCTCCAGAAATGCCCGAACCAGTCGGCATACTAATTCTCCGACTCGACTGAGTTAATCATGTTTTAATCACAAGCTAATCAGAAAGCTCCTACCTGCTTTCACAGTAAATGCCCATTTCAGTCTTGCTCTTCGTAATTATTTTACAAAACTAAAATATTAAATTTTTTGAAATGTCATTTAAAATTACTGAGAATCGACCATAACACTTTACACTGAATCGCTTAATCAGTTTGATAAAAATAATAATTGTTAAATAGCTTGTATTCGTTTGTATCAAATAAATCGCATTTGCATAATTTACAGGTGAATATGATGATGTTATTTTATAAATGTATTTATATTTGAGTTATTGCTAAAATATTAATTAAATTAAAACGACAAATATCATAATACAGGAAACATCGCAGACGGTCAGAAATTACTATGAAATTAAAACTGCAATAATTCCATCACGAAACTGATAAAAATGCACTTACAACAACACGTCAGCAACGTCTTACTGTACTACAATGCTCGCGCAAAACATCGTACACGACATCGTCATATTGGCTGGGAATTAAAAGGCAAATTCTATGTGGATTTCATTATAATATCCTTATATTTCACAACGAAACGTTATTTAGTTTTTTATTTATACAATTTGAAAAAAAAAAACCATCCCATCACAAACGAACATATAAGGAGTCCTAATGGATTATTTCAATGTTTTTGAATAATCAATAAATATATATGGGTTTTTATAGAAAAATCTTTTTTTGCCATTTTCAGTCGACTGTGATAGTAAAATACACTTTTGATCAAAATGAAACATGCGTAAGCTTAAATACATTATTATGGATGAGAATCGAGCATGAGACCGCTTGATGCCAATCAGAGGATGGTATAGTTTATAATATTTTCCCATTGAGCCCTGCATATAATTTACCCAGAGCCATTAAAGTAAGACCAATAAAAACTATTCAATTAATAACCCAACCTAAACTGTCCGGCCACGACGAAGTCTCGTGCATTTAACAATCGATTGCATGGTTTTGTATTGATGTTCTTTGCCCTTGGAGGCGGTTCCGTCGTCCTCGTGATTTCCTGAGCCATGGCGAGTCTTCTCTCCGTGCACATTCCCCCATCGTGACCACAATTACTTGCGCAATGGCCGCTGCTTACAATTTCCAAAATGGCCGTAATGCCTGCACGTCGACGGCGTCATCGTTTAAACTCTGTAATGAAATTGAATCATTAATTTTATTGAAAACTCACAATGTTGCTGTTCTTATAAATCAATGGTACAATTATTTCTCAATATTAATAAATACTGGCAATATGTATATTTTATACTAGGGCGGTCCGATAAGTACTTAGCCTACAAAAGAAAAACGAAAATTTTGGAAAAGTGGAAAAGATACACTTGACACAGCGATGCTCCAACTTCTTAAACCCATATAAAAAATACATTTTCTCGAGGTCTGCAAAGTAGGCCTCCGTGGCGGCGATGATCTCCTCATTCGACTTAAATTTCTGCCCGGCGAGTGACTTCTTCAAGTTTGGAAACAAAAAAAATTGCACGGGGCCAAATCTGGAGAATACGGTGGATGGGGTTCGAGCAGTTCGTAGTGCAATTCGACTAATTTGGCGAATTGCAATTCGACGGCGGAGATGTGAGCCGGTGCGTTGTCATGGTGGAAGAGCACTTTTTTCTTCGCCAAGTGGGGCGTTTTATCTGCAATTCGGCGTCGAATCGGCCCAATAATTCGGCATAGTAGAGCCCTGTGAGTGTTTTGCCCTTCTCAAGGTAGTCAATGTAGATCACACCTTGTGAATCCCAGAAAACGGTGGCCATCACCTTTCCGGCCGATAGGACAGTCTTCGCTTTCTTTTTCGGCGCTTAAACAGCGTCAAACACTGCTCCGAAGTGGTCTCATGCTTTCATGCAGGATATGACCCACGCGGTCTTTTGAGATGCCTACTGTTTCAGCTATCTCACACACCTTCAATCGACGGTCTGCCAATACGAGATCGTGCATTTTTGCCCTCCTCGTTATCCTCCGTGGTAGCCATTTTCGGGGCACCTGGGCGTGGCTCATCAAAAACCGACGTGCGACCACGTTGAAACTCGTTAAACCATTTTTTGACGGTCACCATCGAAGGAGAAGAGTCACCGTACACAGCATCCAAGCGCTCTTTGATTTCGCTGCGCGATTTCCCTTCCAAGAACAAGAATCGAATCTCCGACCGATATTGCTTTTTTTCTATGTTTCTAAAATACGCGTACACGTCCGCTTCCACACGTGGTCAAAACAAAGCTACGAGTCCGATTCGGCCGAAATTTTGACAGTAGCCGTCTACGAGGCGATACTAGCACCATCGGGCGATGAGGCTAAGTACTTATCGGACCGCCCTCGTATATATCCACGTAGAATCTTTATACGTAACGGTCTCTCTTGACACCTCTCCTGTTACCAGGTGATAAAGTATAGCGTTCCAAGAAGTGATCCTGCCCTCCTGAAACACGAGTGCGAGCTAACAACCTTCAGGCGCACTGTATCCATTTCAGGGGAAAAGCTTTCAGGTGGGACGTTCAGCGTTAATTTCCACGAAACCGAATACACAATCGTTGGAAACAATCTACCCCACGCGTTCTTCGAATTATCCTGAATGCGAAGTTTATTCCTGCGGGGGAATATTTATTTTACTGCCAAACTTCCCACGATATGAATGTTAAATAACAAGTTTTTTTTTTTTTTCTCAGTATTATAAAATGATTACGTATTTTAAGGTACATGCCTGCAAACTCAAAGGAAAGGTCAAACTTTTTGGCATCTGGTTGATGGTGAGTTTATCAAATTTCGATAAATATTCCAATGGAAAGGGTAAACGTTTTTACCACTATTTAACAAGTCTACGTATATATATATATATATATATATATATATATACTAACATTTAGGAAAAATATATATTATATGTGGTCTTTAATATCAGTTGACGTATTTTTTTCAATTTGTTGTATACATAAGAAAAATTTAGTTTTTTTCATTGGTGAAAAATTTAAAATGTGATATTATTAATATTGTGATATAATTCGTATTTTGACTTGAGATAAAATACAGAAATCCATCATATTTTTAATTTGACGAGGGTTGGTTTCAGACCTGAAGCCGATTAGGTCACTGCTGCGTGGGGTATAATAAAAAAATCTTTTTTTTTTTGTTGCTTTATTTATACGTTCCCGGTCTCAAATGTACAGAAATTCTTATTGTCACAGGCTCATGAGGTTGACCATTTTTTTACTACACAAAATTCAATGTATATATTCAAAACATGGCGTTTAAATTATGACGGCACGTGTTTCGTGCGAAAGACTATAGGAGCATGGCAAACATGAATATTCCTTATGACTAACCCATTCTGAGATTAAGAGAACGCTTCTTTGACGCGGATGGAATCCATGGGATTGAAATCCTCGCCATGTGTTTAAAGTTTACACATTTTTAATGCTTACGATTCTTCCAGTTGGACGTCACAAGTGCGGCTTTTGATAGTTTTTTTAAGGTATGACGTCACCAGTCTCCTTGATAAACAAAGATCCCAAACACTTCGTGGATGTTTCTGGAAATCTACGAGCACTAACCTCTAATGCAATGCATTTATTTTGATGGCGTTTGAAAGATCGGCATATTAACTAAACTTCATCCGTTGGTTTGGTTTCTTTAGCAGGTTAAAACTTTCGCTCCTGAGAAGTTTCTCAAAGCCTCAAGCAGCCCAATTTAATCAGTTCATTTTTGATCGAAGATGCAATGCCAATACATATGAGATGATACATCTCTTGAGTCATGAGATATAATATATCAGATTGGGATCGAACCAGAAATATTGCGTTCAAGAATTAACGATCTCACCACTGAACCATCAATCCAACGTTTCGTCGATTCTTTGCCACTATAAACTCCATTTTATAAAATTTGCTTACAGCATTTATTCTGATTACTATTGTCGCAGAGTCATGACAGACGATTTTTTTTGTTATAAACAATTTATAGATTTTCTTCACAGGTCACGATTTCATGAGATGTTATCTACGATTCTTTAAATAAGTGTTTATTAATTTCTGATTTGCACGTTTTGTGTGTATTTACAGTGTACATCATATTTGCAACATTGTTGTATTTTGTATTAATTTTTTTTATTAATTTAAAGCCAAATGGAGATTGCGATCATTGTAATCTCCTAGCTATTTGGTCTTATATAAGATTATTTTTAATTAATCAAATTTATTGCATAAAAGAAGTATGAATTTTTTTTTTAAAAAATAATTAATGTAAACACAACAAAAAAAAATCCAACTATTCAAAACAATTTAAATGTGTGAAATATATTTTATAACAAAAAAAAATATTTAATTATTATTTACGACACTGATTTAATATGTAATTTTTTTATTTTATTAAATATTAATTAACTTAGAGATCACGAACTGTTTTGTTTGTGAATATTTTCGCATCTCCTTCGCAGAAGCGTCTGGACAACATATGAAAATGTTCGCGATCTCTGATTTAAATATTTTTATGTACCAAGCCAAGTTATATAAAATTCTAGTTTTATATTTAGAAGTGCAAAACCCGCTCTAAAAGTTATTTAGTTAAACTCGAGGAAATTATAAGATTATTTTAAATAAAATACTTGAGTGATTTTCTCAAGTATTTTATTCAAAATATTACAATGGAGTTCCACCAAGTACTGAGTTAAAAATATTGATTATTGATATTATAAGATACGGGTCAGGCAGGAAGGTGGGGATAACCTTTTTTTATAATGAAAAAATTAAAAATGAGTGCGTATATCGTTATTTGAAATCATCCATACTTCCCTGCCTGACCCGTGTAAATATTTTAACAAGTTTACTGCCACGGCAGTTTTCATAAATCTGGCCTAAAATGACAATTTGATTTAATCACATTATATTTATAAAAACTCTATTTCTAGTGCATAGTTATCATCAAAAAGCATAAAAAATGTGTTTTAAGAAAAAAAAGGTATCTCGTAGTTTGCTTCTGTAACAGAAATCTCTTCACGAAAGCCAACTACGAGTTGATTTTTTTGATCTTTTCCCAGAAGTCATCTATCGATATTTGCACTGATATATTCCGAATTTAATCGTAGCTGCACAAAAATACAAAAATGGCAAGTAAACAAGGACGAGATAACTCGCAGTTGGCGTCCTAGAAAATAACGCAATCTGCGAGTTATCTCGTAGTCAGCAGTCGACGTGTTAATAAATTTTCTTCATGAGAAGTCATCTATCGATATTTGCACTGATATATTCCGAGTTCAATCGTAACTGCACAAAAAATGGCAAGTGAGCAAGGACGAGATAACTCGCAGTTGGCGTCCTAGAAAATAACGCAATCTGCGAGTTATCTCGTAGTCGGCAGTCAGCGTGTTGATAAATTTTCTGTTTATGCAAGCCATCTATCGATATTTGAACTGATATATTCCGAATTTAATCGTAGCTACATAAAAATGGCAAGTAAGCAAGGACGAGACAACTCGCAGTTGGCGTCCTAGAAAATAACGCAATCTACGAGTTATCTCCTAGTCGGCAGTCGACGTGTTAATAAATTTTCTGTTTATGCAAGCCATTTGTCGATATTTGCACTGATATATTCCGAATTTAACACGTTGACTGCCGTGTCAGCCACCGCTGGCCGACACGGAGGTATTCCAATTGGGTTGCGTCGGCCACCGGTGGCCGACGCGTCATTCTGCTCGTCGGCCATGCGATCTGAATTAAACTACTATTGAACATGGCCGATAAAAATATCTCAAAACAAATGAAATAATTATATTTCGACTCATTAAATTAAATTAAACCTTTTTGGACATGTTACGAAAATCCTAATCCTATTAATTAATTTTGGCGTCTTAGAAAAGAACGCAATGTGGATAATAAAATTCGAAAGCTGTAAGTAATGTTGTTGAGGGACAAGGCATTTGAATGGTGAAGATCCATTATTATAATGATAAACAATAACTTTTTATTAATATCTTCACTGTGAGTTTATTAGAACTATTTTGCATAACTAGTTTCGATCCTATACACCGGGTCATCATCAGACGCATGACTAAACATTTTTAGAGTTTATGAGTTTAGTCATGCATCTGATGATGACCCGGTGTATATATCATATATAGAAGATGATTTAAAGAAACTCTCAGAAAAAGATCATCGTAATTTGTATAAGATTTGAACCCACATCCCACACAAATCACGATGATATTTTTTGGAGAGTGTCTTTAAATCATCTATATATGAACTAATGCGTCTAATCATATTAGTAATAATATAATGAAACCCGTAATGGGTAATAAATACGCATCTGATTGACGTCCAATCCAAAAAATAGACATAATTCTAATATATATATCTATTTAATGGATAGGTCAATCAGATGCGTATTTATTACCCAATAAGGGTTTATTATATTATTACTAATATGATTAGGCACATTAGTTCATATATAGAAGATGATTTAAAGAAACTCTCAGAAAAATATCATCGTGATTTGTGTGGGATTTGAATCCACATCTCCTGGTACATTGCACATTGATTCATACGTAGAGTATGATTTTTAAAAAATCTCATGATTCGTTAGTACAAGGGTTCGTACACCGGTCATGTAAACCAGGGGGTGTGGGTTCAAATCCCACACAAATCACGATGATATTTTTCTGAGAGTTTCATTAAATCATCTTCTATATATGAACTAATGTGCCTAATCATATTAGTAATAATTCCAATATACGCACAGTGAAGAAATTCAATATTTTTGACAGAGAAGTATTCCATTTTTAATATTTTTGAATAAAAAATACTTGAGTGATTTTCCACATTTTCGTTTTCATCAGTGACCGGTCTCGCCAACGTTTCACGTTGGCATTATCAATGTTTGAGAATGTCGATAAATAAAAAGTTGTTGTTTATCATTATAACTGTGAGATGACACTTTCGCGAGAGCGGGTTTTGCAACTGGGGGGGGGGGGGAGAGGGGGTGTGAAGGCTGTGAAGGTTGTGAAGGCCGGGAGGTATTTCATCTTCTATATATGAACTAATGTGCCTAATCATATTAGTAATAATATAATAAACCCGTAATGTGTAATAAATACGCATTCGATTGACGTTAAATTAAAAAAAAAACATTCAATACTTTTGACAGAGAGTACTTGGTGTAATTCCATTTTAATATTTTTGAATAAAATACTCGAGTGTTTTTTACACATTTTCGTTTTCACGTTGGCATTATCGCGATGATGATATTTTCGCGAGAGCGGGTTTTGCAACTTTGGGGGGGGGGGTGGGGGGAGGGGGGTGTGAAGGTTGTGAAGGTTGTGAAGGTTGGGAGGCTCACGGGTCGTGTGGTGTGCTTGCAGGGGCTCGACTCGCGGCGCGGGCGGCGCGGGCGGCGCGGCGCACTCGGCCGAGCAGCTGTCGGCGGGCGGGGGGGGGCGCGGGGGGCGCGGGGGGCGCGGGGGGAGTGGGGGGGCGCGGGGGGCGCGGGGGGGCGCGGGCCAGTCGGCGCCCGGCTGCGGCAGCGTGCGCGTGTCTCTCGACAACACCAACACCTGCTGCACGGACAGCCTGGTCACGGCCCTCGATGACGAGACCCTGCTGCTAGGCGACGCCGACATGGCCAACCCCTCCGCGGGCGGCGCCCGCCCCGGGGGCTCCGGGAAGGTGCACTTCGGCGGCCTGGACGAGGTGTCCCTGTACGGGACGCCCGTCGAGGCGGCGCCCCCCGGCCCACCGGACCCGGCCAAGCAGAGCTTCCTGAGGTCGCAGCTGCAGGCCCTCTTCCAGCCCACGGACAACAAGCTGGCGATGAAACTCTTCGGATCCAAGAAGGCGCTCATGAAGGAGCGCATCCGCCAGAAGGCGGCCGGCCACTGGGTCATCCACCCCTGCAGCAGCTTCAGGTAGGCCTCTCGACTATTTTACTATTTTTACTCTTTTTCTACCTATAAAAGTGCTGACAGTGTATTCGACTGAAACAAGTGTTGAAAATCAGTGAAACGTTACTGTGCCGGCGTCTCAAAAATCAAAATTTTTAGTTACAATTCTTAAAATCTCGTTTTATGTATAACACTGAAAAAGTGTTAGCTCTCGCTGAAATATGCTATCTTTCAGTATATGATTATTGTCACACGATAAAACAATTAAAATAAACATTTATCTGTGCTAATTATTGAAATGAAGTTAAATACGTCGTAAAAATTTGTTTTATGTAGTGTTATTTTTTTTATCTACGACTGAAAAACCAACCAAAATAATCGACATAAATTAATCAGCTCTTTATATTATACAAAAAAAAACCCGCGACAAATCATCCGTTAGTTAGTGAATCATCTAAGAAATATCTGGAACTTAAACTAAAATCAATCTTATAATGTAAAATTTTATGTATTGAAATTTTGATTTCTATGAGAACAAATTATACCTTTTTTTTATATCGCAAAACTTTGATTTGCTTCGCAATATCAACGTCAGTGTTAATTATTTATAAAAATATACAACTTACTTGTTGTTAAATTACCTACGATAGCGGTCGCAAAATACCTCTTATAATATTTGTACATATTTTTCATTCATAAACACTACGGCTTTCTAAGCGCTCCATGTATACAATCCATAAAAAAATATACAAGTGTTGAAGTTTCGTGATTAATGCGTATTAAAATTAATACAATAAATCGTAAGTGAATTTCGCAAAGAAATTCGACAGCCTGACTTCAAAAGCGATATATTTCGGTTGATAGAATCTGAGTTGGTTGTTTGCTCCAAACCATAAAATGGCATTCGTGTCGGTTCAATTTAAGTATGGCGAATCGATGAAATTTTAAATTTCGTGACTGGTATGACATAATACTGTGAACTATAAACACTATTTATACTGCCATGATAATCTGCTTTTTGTAATGATAACTAAGTGTCCTCGCAAATCTAAGCTTAGTTAAATCATGTGTATTGGCATGAATGCCATAACTAACGTAGTTTTACTTTAAAAAAAAAAAAAATTACTTTGAGTAGCATTATTTTCAAAATGGATCAATATGAACTTTAAAAAAAAAAAAAAATCTAATGTAATTAATTTTTTCATTTAATAATCGTACGTACACACAAAAAAATACTTGCGTGAAAGATCTGCGAAAAACGTTAACCTCTTTAAAATTTTAAAATGTAACCTCACTGCAATAAAAACTATTCAATTTAAATATCAATAAAAATTATTATTTAGTTTTCTATATGAAAACGTTACAGCAAAGTTTTAATATAAAATTAAATCATCATAACTTCGTCGTTTCGCGTTAATATTTTTCAATTCACATCGCATCTCAAGTGGTGTAATTTTGCAAAAATATTTTTTTACCAGTTATAGATATTTCAAAAGAATTTTCGTTTCCCTGTGACATCAAAAATAAATAAAGCGAAATTCAAATAAAAAATATTTTAAAAGCATCATTTAGGATTCAACAAATATTTTATGACTCTTTGTGTGTTTTAATTTCTTATTTTTTTAACTCAAAAATAATATAAAAGCTTGCATTTCTATGAATGCATAATATGTTCAAAATAAATTATAAAAGAAATTTTACTTTAAATGCCACAAACCTGTCTTGAGTGTCGCTTGCTTGATTTTCAGTATACATATAGATATAATTTTTATCATATATATATATATAGTTATATTATAAAATACGTTTGAGTAAATATTTGTAGACAAAAAACATAAACATGCTATTTTATAACTACTTACAAAACTAAGACATTTTTTTTTCTTTTCAAGCTTATAAAAATAATTTCTTTGTAGAGTAGATGTGTGAGCTTAATTATAAGTGGGATGTCACAAGATCTACCCTTAAGGCAACGTCAGCTTGACAGTCTCCAGCCCTACCCCAAGGGTATCCCTCGTGACGATCAATACACTGAAAAATGTGATCTTAATTATAAGTAGGATGCCACAAAATCTACCCTTAAAGATACGCCAGCTCGACAGGCTCCAGCCCTACCCCAAGGGTATTCTTCGTGACGATCAATGCACTGAAAAGTGTGAGCTTTATTATAAGTAGGATGCCACAAAATCTACCCTTAAAGAAACGCCAACTCGACAGGCTCTAGCTCTACCCCAAGGGTATCCTGCATGAAGATCAATGCACTGAAAAGTGTGACCTTAATTATAAGTAGGATGCCACAAAATCTACCCTTAAAGAAACGCTAGCTCAACAGGCTCCAGCCCTACCCCAAGGGTATCCTGCATGACGATCAATTCACTGAAAAGTGTGAGCTTAATAATAAGTGGGATGCCATAAGATTTTCCCTTAAGGCAAGCTTGACAGGCTCCAGCCCTACCCCAAGGGTATTCTTCGTGACGATCAATCTACTGAAAAGTGTGATCTTAATTATAAGTAGGATGCCACAAAATCTACCCTTAAAGAAACGCTAGCTCAACAGGCTCCAGCCCTACCCCAAGGGTATCCTGCATGACGATCAATTCACTGAAAAGTGTGATCTTAATAATAAGTGGGATGCCATAAGATTTTCCCTTAAGGCAAGCTTGACAGGCTCCAGCCCTACCCCAAGGGTATTCTTCGTGACGATCAATCTACTGAAAAGTGTGATCTTAATTATAAGTAGGATGCCACAAAATCTACCCTTAAAGAAACGCTAGCTCAACAGGCTCCAGCCCTCGAGGGATACTCCAAGGGTATCCCTCGAGACGATCAATGCAATAAAAAGTACGAACTTAATTATAAGTGGGATGCCACAAGATCTACCCTTAAGGTAACGCCACCTTGACAGGCTCCAGCCCTACCCCAACGTTATCCTTCGTGACGATCAATGCACTGAAAAGACACTGTAGCCGTCTGTGACGCATTGCTTTTCAACAAAGTTCAAAGGATCTGTGCGTGATCTTCAGACAAATAATATTTCTCAAGTGCTGTAAAATATGTAAATTAGTGAGGCTTGTTGGCTCGGTGGTTAGATCATTGTCTCTTGATCGAGTTCAATCCCCGCCTTGATAGGTGAATTGAAAACTGATTTGATTGGGCTCTCGCCTGTTTGTGTTGGGTCGAAGACGATTTATATTACTACAAAAAATATTCATATTTCATAGCAAATTGAAGCAGACACATTTTATGGTTTTAAAATAAAACTGCGTTAACTCACAAAAAACCTGTATACTTTTTACACTGTAACGTATTATTTTCATTTTTTACAATTTTTTTATAAACCTACTTTCATATATTTTACATCAAAATTATAATCAGATTCGTAAGGTGAATAATAAATAAAAACAATAAAACTTTATTTTAACTTAACTTTTATATTGTTTTTTTTTTTCATTTAGCGCTATGGAATTGAGAGTATAAATCACATTTAAACATATTATCTAAATATTCATGAAAGACGATTATAATCTACATTAAAAGTTTAATAAATAATAAAGTTATAACGAATTTTTCTGAAGTCAAAATAATTTTCACTAACGGACATTCAGGGCCATTGAGAACGTTATTTTCACTAAAGTTCGCTTAAACCAGAGATTTCCAAACTTTTTTGTCTCGTAGCCCGCGTTCAGTTTTTTGTAGACCTCCTGCCTTTCTAATTTTTTTTTTACAAATTTATCAACTTCAAACGTATTTTTGATAGCTGACATAAACCTTCTCACTTTTTAAGGGCTTAAAGTAAAGTAGATACGTCGATAGTTTTTGAGTGAAAAAAACATATAGTTTTAATACAGCCTTTATTAACTAAATTTATAGTCTCTTTCAGGTCGGAATATACCACTGGAAATGGATATATTATATACTACTTTGGGAATCCATGACTTAAATGCCTCCATTATTCAAGCATCGGTTCTTGGAAATTATACAATTACTGGAGTGGGCCAGCACTCTTATTTGATTAACTTCTAAGCTATGCACTTCCAAGCTAAAGAGTTAAGTCTTAATGATGTACTATAATTTAGATAATTATTACAGAAAGGAGTATTGGTGACACACTAAGAGATACGTTATAAAAATTAATGCCAAAAATATACATAATTATGCGATTTAAGATTTCATGGCTGGTGGACTTATTTTGTAGGTTTTAGGAGTTGGATCTTTTTAAGGTCATTTTTTAAATTAAGTTCATATTTTTATCAAAGTAAAATAAATGCATTTTCTGGTTTATGTTTGAAAAACTTCTGTTTTACTACTAATAATTAAAAAATGACTTTTAAAATCAAAACAGTAGTACTTTATATCTATTATTTTTACCTTCAGTCATAAAATAAATTAATACAACACATTAATTGCTTTAGTTAATATCTTTGTTTAAATCCACTCTTATTCCATGTGTGATATTATATTATTACCTAACCTAACCTAACCTTGCATAAAATACATTTGGATTAAAATAAGAAAAGATATTCTTCAAAAAAAATTATTATAAGTCGCGTGCAGTCAGTTCAAAATATTAACAAGCAATTTTATTACCTGACCAAATGGTCAGTCCTCCGACGTTTCGGTCCTCGTGATTGGAGTATCTTCAGGAATTTTAAATATATTCAGTAATGACAAAATCCTTGACCCGTTGTCAAAGATTGGGTCTCGGGAAATGTTGGACTATTAAAAACTTCAAGCAGCTCAGCACCCAATAAACAATTTCCAAAACCTTTGTAGATAACATATATATATAAAAATTCGTTTGTGTTAACGATAAGTCTACAATATGTAGGGCAAGCTATGCAATGCTACTGTTGGATACCGCATGGTCCAGGTAGACACAATTCTCAAGATGAAATAGAAAATGAACAATCTTTTTAAGTAAAAGTAAAGAAAAATTATCTGCTTCAATAAATATGAGTAAAACTCTTATGGTTTTAGGTTTTCATAAATATTTTTATATACAATTTGTTTGCAAGTCATTAAAATATACTCCAAAATACAATAAATCTAGGAAAGTCTATTTGGATTGCCTCAATGATCAAAAGAGAAAATCAAATATTCGTTTTGAATGTAAATATTTTGTTTCATGATGATTTATATAGGGTGGTACAGAATTTTTGACAAGGATTTTTTTACCATATATGATCATAAAAAATCAATTTCTTTTTCAATTTGTAACTATCCTACTTTGGGTATAGTTTCAACACTCACAGCAGAAATAATCCTGCAAGATCGTGACGTCACTACAAATATATTGAATTTTGCGAACTAGTTGATATTATAATGAGATGATTGATATGTCGTGAAACACCTATACAGTAAAAAAAATGAATATATGGTTATTACACTGTATATTGATGAATAGTCAATATTTACATAAAAATATTGAATGCCTTCAAGTTTATTGTCACATTGTCGCATGTACGATTACTCCTCTTTTCTATGAACGCGGTGCTGCTTTATCACTTAAATTAACATCAGAATGTCAGAGTTAATAGTTGCTTTGTTTTAGATATAAACGTCGAGCGACACATAAACACGGACTTATTACGTTTGCGACAAGCAATGTGAGAGGCAATTTACTTAAATTATAAATGCACTTCGGCGAGTCTACAGCCGTAGTTTTTTAAAAAAAAATTAATTAAAACACTCTAAATTGACGTCTGATTATCACTGAAAATATTTATTGAATACAAAGGAAGCAACAATGCGAAAAATCGAGACGATTGATATGCGGCTTTATAGGAGAATTCTTAAAACACCATGCGTTGCTAGAATTAATAATCAGAGAGTCTTTCACATAGAATGGTAAAAAAGGCAAATTTTCAGATATATTTTTGTAAATAATCAATATTTTCTACAGCCTAACTAGAAATACTACTCAGGACAAAATTTTATGAAAACAAGTCTCCTTTGAGCAGAAGCACTTTGAGAATAAGTTGATATACAAATTAATTAATTCTGGAAATATCAAATAATTTTTAAATACGTGATATCGTTTAATTTATTTTTCATGGTCCTGTTAAGTATTTGAATATTTTAGAGCAGTTTATTTTTATCGGTTGTGAGAATTTGATTTGATGATTTCTTATATTCCTTACGCTTTCTTCATTCCAGTGTCGATTTATTTCTACATACAACATAAACAGGCGTCCCAAGTCATTTTTTATACAAAAAATATGTAAAATAAAAATAATATGACCATTCAATTATTGAAATTAGGTATCGTAATATTTTTTATAGTAATAATAAACGGTCATATATTAAAAAATATAGAATTAAATTAATAAATAAAAAGTCACAAGTTTATTTTGTGTTTTAAGTAGCAGATGACTATAAAGGTTTGTTTTCAAATTATTTGGTTTTAAATATTTGAATATAAGTGGCGTGCGGTAGGTCCGAAATCAAGGCAAGCCCTTTGGCTTACTTAATATTAATAAGCCTCATATTATTGTAGATTTTTATATATGTGAAGGCAAGTTTTTATTTGTATAAACCGCATGCCTCTGGTAAACACGTTATAATACTAAATGGATCGTATGTTTTACAATGGTCTATTTTAGCGTTGCTGAAAACTTTGAATAGATCGGAATTCTTTAGTACATATCATGTCATAATTTTCAAAGAATGTTGCATAAAACATTTTCTGAAGTGATAAAAAAGGCTAATGTTTTATATATAAATTTTTAAAAAGACTACAGAAAAATGTCACATTTTGACATGCCACTTTTTCGAACTGTAGGCGTATTTTTCATATAAAAAATATGACACGAGAAATTCTTATACACAAAAGCTTTTTTGTAGTTTATCTCATAATGTGTTTACTGATTTTTTTATACCACATATATCTTCTACAACTACCATTCAATTTAATTAAAAATAATTTAACTAAGTAAGTAAAAATTACAATGAATGATAACCCGAACTAACTATCAAGTATGTATATATTTTTACTAATATGATTAGGCACATTAGTTCATATATAGAAGAATATTACTAAAAATAATTTTATCAGGCAGTAAAGGAAAATCTGTGTAAAAAGTAAGACCGTTTAGTTAAAATACAAAGTTCATTTGCCAGCCATCAGCCGTCATAAGCACACGTGTATCAAATACGTTCATCGGTTTTTTTTTGCTTGGAAACTGTAGTGTTTTATAACATAACTTGCCTTTTTACATTTTAAAATTTCAATGGGTACTTTACATAATATCATATTGTATATTTCCTCTACATGGAAATACAATGTCGTAGTTCAAGAGTAAAACATCCCTTAATGACATTGTTAAATATTTATGATATCACAACCCGTAGGTACTTATCTTTATATCTGTTTTTTTTTCTTTTGTACTCGTTCACATATCAGAGAGTAGTCAAGATTCTAGATTATTCTTCCAGTGAAAATAAAATTTCTATCTCCTGTGATGTACTCTCTGCAACAGACAAAAACAGCTCACACCACCAAAAGATCACAGCGAAAATACCGAAATAAACGAAAATATACGGCGTATACAGATACAAGATGATTTATTTACTAACCAACCGGTATTTATACGAAGAATACCTAAATCCTAAATTTTTATGCTTCATTTACAACTTACAGCGATAATTATTATTGAGAATCAGGCGATACGTTTTTTTATAATATCCGGTTAAAAATAAAAAAAATACCTATAAATATTATAAAAAAATATTTTTATTATAAACGTTTATAAAAAAAAATAGGCTTCTATTGGCATTCAATATTCAATGATACCTATAAAATATAACATTTAAATAAATGTTGTTTCTATGTAATTTTATTTTGTCTCATTGACTGTGTTTTTTACAGTTTGAGACAATTTGAAGTATATTTTTATTACAAGCATATTTTTTTAATATATAAAATAAATATTTGATAATTTAGTCAATTTAGTTACGCAAGCATAAGACTGTAACGCAAACGAATACTTAGTTTTTTATATGTTTATATTCCCATTAAATATATTTGCTCTTCAATTCAAGTTAAATTTCTTATCGTTAATTTGACCTAGTGTAAAAAAATATATATTTTTTTAATGATACTATCACAAGTATTTGTTTATTTTACATGCTGAATAAAAACGAAATTGCAAATTTTTATTGTTGTTTATATTTAAAACCTACATAAAAAAGAAAGCAACAATTATCATTGCTGAAATTAAAATAATTATTTGATGTTTTCTTTATTTTTATCTCTAAGTCACAGGTCAGTTGCATATTAAAGTTCAATTTTACAGGTTATACATTTAATTAAATTTCTCATATTTTATGTTTAATATTTTAAGCATTCAAATATCAATTTTTAGGATATTATTATGTTATTATTATCTAATTAATTTTAAATTTGTGAGACACTTTAAAAGACTTACTTTGAAATATCTAATTATTTTCGTGGAACTAGAAAAGCTATTATTTTATTTTTTCTAAAACACTGTGGACGTTATATCAATTACATAGATCTAATGTTATAACTCGAATATCTAGTCTAGAGTATTTAAAAATTTAATTTTTATTTAAAATTTTTATTTTAAATAAGTTTTCTATATAATAGAACCATCTGGGTTCTAATAGAACCCAGATGCTATACCAAAAGTTAAGAGAGTTATTTCCTTAATAATTGTTAATAGGAAAACGTACAGATATAAATATACATCAAAGTATATCAGAGGCATTGTTTAATTACATTATCTGGAACATGGCTTGGTAATTTATTACAGCGATCAAATGAATATGAGCAAAAAGGTCGCCAGTGAATCGATCAGGCTTTTGGCTAACGAACTGTGAAACCGACAATACTTTTAACTTGTCATTTTAACGCCCAGGTTGTATTTTTATACAACGTGTAATCAAATATAATTATTTTTATTACAATACATCGATTCACTGTGACTCAACAGATATTTTGCTATATTTATGCTATTAAAAGCTGTATATCACAACTTTCATTATTTACTTCGTAATGATAATTTTATGTTTCAATAAAATATATTGCAATACTAGAAATAATATTTTACATTATACATTTTTTTTTTGAGACACTTGCCTTTAGATACACACATATTTCAGTTTTTAATAAGACCCCTTTACTAAAAATAAAAAAAATCTCTCTTCGTCTCACTATCAAACAGAATTTACTGCTGATTTCTTCTGCCTCACATTTAAGTACTTAACTATGAAGTATGAATTTAATTTTTTTTTTTAATAATAAAAACAAATGGCTATTATTTATTTACGATTTTTTTGACAATGAAGCAAAATTAACTTCTAACAACGTTGCACTTCAATACGTCTTATTGCTTATTTTTCAACAATGCCGGATATTAAGTCACGGTTTACATTACCAAATCGATTACTTAGGTTAATGGGTACAAAAAAAATCATTTATTATGTTTTTCAGTATCAAGTTTTACAAAGACGTTTGTAAGATAAATAACGCGATAAACTTTGCCACTTTTTCTACTAACTTATCTCAAATAAATATTGAAGTTTTGTTGTCAAATTATATCTCAGAGTCGTTTTATGACACTCCTTTTTCATCAGTAAAAATGCCTTTATAATCGAAATTCATTCAATCAATAAGAGCAGAAAAAAATTGCTTTGAGTCGTTATGAGATTTATTCCGCCTCCAATACCATTTTTATTAAAAGAATATTTAGTATTATTTCCACTTATTATTGTTTTAATGCCCCTAGTTTCGACAAAATGCTGGGTTGGCATCTTCAAGTAGAGTGAGGTTTCGTAAACTATCTACAAATGAACAAATGGCAAAGCGTTAAAAAAAAGAGGCAATGATCATCAGAGTTGATTTTAATAGCAAGTGAGTTTAATATTCATGACTATTGGAGGTTCTATACATATTTTTTTAAGAGGAAAAAGCTTTCTTATGACCTCATATTAAATATACTAGAAACAAAAATCTATTTAGTTCTATAGAGAATTCATTAATTGGAATACACGGCACTGATTATATATATCATAGTAAATAAAATTATACTTTTATTAACCTTTACATATAATATACACTACAGTTAAATAACACATATTTACACAAAAAAATATAAATAATCAGGAGATCACGCTTATGTCTTTCGTAATTCTTGTAAAGCGAAATCGGCCACAAGTAAAAATAAGCGTAATCTTCTAACCATTGGTATATTGATACCTGTTTTTTTTTTAATATGCAATTAAAAATATGAACAGGGCAATGCTGCATCGTGAAAACAGGTACATGCATTGTCCAAACAACTCGACACAATGCAACTGAGCGATGCGATATTTCGAGGACACGTTGTATGAAACTTGTATCTGCACTCGTTTTATTGCCATATCGATCAGTACGTGGAGACACTGTTACGTTTCACTGTCGTATTGTTACCATGCATTCCACAACTCGAGCCAACATTAATTTCTCCAGAGTGTTAAATAATATTGCTTGAGAAACTTTTTTTCATTATGTATACGGTGTAATTGGCACAATATATTCTATTCAAAGTATTGTCCATCGCTAGCCACTACTTTTTCTCATTTTTCGAGCAAATTATGGATTCCATCCCAAAAGAACTGTTCGTCTTTTGAAGCCAAGAAAGAATCAAGCCAATTTTTGATACCCTGTTCAGAAGTGAAGTGTATTCCAGAAAGGGCATTCTGCATCGATTGAAACAAGTGGTAGTCGGAAGGGGCAAGGTCTGGGCTATAAGGCGGGTGAGGCAGAACTTCCCATCCACTGTTTTCCAAATAGGTTTTAACCGATTTAGCAACATGTGGCCGAGCATTGTCATGATGGAAAATTACAAACTCGTGCCTGGTCGCATATTCTGGCCGTTTTTCTGCCAATGCTTGCTTCAAACGCATCAATTGTTGTCTGTAGAACTCGCCCGTGATAGTTTGGCCTGGTTTCAGTTGGTCATAGTGGATGACACGCTTCTGATCCAACCAACTACACAGCATTATCTTGGCGCCATGAATATTTGGCCTGGCCGTCGATGTTGATGCATGTCCGGGCTTACCCCATGATTTTTTACGCTTCAGGTTGTCGTAGCAAATCCATTTTTCATCACCAGTGATACGATGCAAAAATGACTTCTTTTTGTGGCGTTCAAGCAGCATTTCCGAAATGAAAAATCGCCTTTCGACGTCTCTCGGCTTCAATTCATGTGGCACCCAATTTCCTTGCTTTTGGGTCATTCCCAGGCTTTCGAGTATCTTGAAATTGTTGCTCAATCAATTCCCAATAATTTTGCGAGTTCTGCTTGCGTTTGACACGAGTCTTTATCGAGAAATGCCTCTAATTCTTCATCTTCAAATTTTTTTGGTTGGTCTGGACGTTCTTTGTCATCCACTTCGAAATCACCATTGTTAAAGCGTCGAAACCAGTTCTCACACGTTTTTTTGCGATGAAGCATGTTCACCATAAACTTCACACAGCAATCGGTGACTTTCAGCCGGTTTTTTCTTCCAATTGAAACAGAAAAGTAAAGCTTCCCGCAAATTGCGTTTTGTTGGTACAAAAGATGACATGTTGAGAGCTCAAAAAAAAATGTTGTATACCATCAGCCATATGACATATACTTAAAACAAAAGCGCAATAATGAAGCTTCACAGTGAAATGTTAAAGTATAGCCTGATGCGATTCAATACTAGTAAAGTCATCTCTTATAAAATCAAAAAAAATTAATGCACACACCGTATATCAAAAGCGACAGAAAACAGAGCATCGCTATCAGAATATTGAGTTTTTTTTTAATATTGCTTCAGAGTTCTCCGCTAAGTGACAAGGTCAGGTGAAGTGAGGTTAGGTTATCTCGTGAACTTCAGTTAAAAAAGGCAGAAGAAAATTTGGACCACTCTCTCCTTATCGTTGCTAATGGGAATCTAATGATCGCCTGCGCCTGTTCACGTAGCAAGAATTTGTTAACTAAACCGTGATTTTTAAGTAACTTTTATATCAAGTTTTCAAAACTCAGTAACAAACATAGTGAGCCTTATTATCTCTAACTCGTCTCAATTATTTAAATAACAAAAAATATAACCACCTTTAGTACAAATAACATATTCTAATAACGTTAGTGACTTCTCAGAAAAGGTTGGTGAAAATCACACTGAAAATATTTCTATACTGGAATAGTCTTATAAATTCAGCTGTACTTTTTGTACAATTACTTTTTGCTTCAAATGCTTATTTTTCCTCAATTTTTTTTTTCTGAAATCAGCTGCAAAAGGCTATTCTAAAAATATGGAATAAATAAGGTACCCAATGGTGTTTTTAGTATCGTTACTTTTTTTTTCCTATTCAATGTTCATATTCTAGTTGAAATATTTAACCAGCTACTATGAAAAGCAAAGTGCTTTATAAATATATATATTCTTTACAAAAAATAAAGCTAGAAGTAAATGTGGTCTTTTTAGTTATTTGGCGTATCTTTTTCAATTAATCGTAAATATAAAAAAATGCGTTTTATTTCATTGGTAAAAAATATTAAATGTGACCTAATTAAAATTGTGAAATTCGAATAAAATGAAGATAAAATAAGGAAATCCATCACAATCTTAATTTGACGAGGGTTGGCTACAGACCTGAAGCCGATTAGGTCTCTGCCGCATGGGGTATAATAAAAAAATCACTTTATTTATACATCCCCAGTCGCAAGCGTACAGAGATTATTATTGTCACAAGCCCGCAAGAATGAACATTTTTCAATACATAAAACATTGAGAGTAAAATAAAACATGGCGTTTAAATAACGGTGACACGTGTTTTATATTAAAAAAATCAAATCGCAAAGCAGACACGAATATCTTTTACAAAAATCGCTTTGAAGTGCAGATCATCCGAATTGTGATGTTTTTGAAATTCTTCATTCATTGGTCGAGAGGTACAGAATTAAAAATACGTTCACTTGCCAAGCGAATCTGGTCCTTCGGTGAAGGAGTCATAACGGCCATAAATCAGCAATGGGCTCTCATAAATCTCTTCACACTCTAAGGTGCGATTTTTTCACAATAATATCCATGCCTGAAAATTTCCAGCGACGTCCTAATGGAACTATTTCTTTGGAGAATGCCTCGTAAATCAATAAAGCAATTCGGATTTTTTCCGAACCCACCTAAAATTAGTTGTGCAAAAACAATTTTATTTATAGCTGTAATCTTTACTTTAATTAGTCTTGCATCAACTGATGCACAGAATATCAAAAAAAATATATATATTGTCAAATCTATTGAACATCGGATAATCTTCGGACGCTTATTATTGAATAAATTGAATCGGATATTTAGATAATTCCATCTGTATAGTTTTATAAAGTCTATAAATCAAACATACAATTATTTTATTGATTCATTTATAAGCAACCCTCTTTTCGGAATTAAGTTAAACACGCAAAAACCCAGTTGTTATAAAAGCCACAAATATACTGAGTGCATTTTCAAATGTAAAATTTAAATTATAATAGAAAGCCAAAATTTGTTTTTTTTTATATAGGAAATGTCTAGAGGGTTAACGTATATTTCAAAAATACAATAACACACATCAGCAAACTCAGTCTTATTCCTATTTGTATAAGCATTGGCAATGAATACCAAAAAGCTGGAGACGCTTCTTCAGACTTCGTCCCCTGCTCCTGACACATCGTTTAAACAGCATCAGAAAAATAATCATTTTTAAAAATACTATTGTCTTCGAAGTACCCAGCCATTATTATTTCATATATTTTTTTTAAGTCCCACAAGTATGTAACGAAACGTTATATTGGAAGTGAATCGATTGGCTAATTGTTGCCTTTGATGTATTTAATTGACATCCGCAGTGAGTTATGTAACTTATGGTTAACGTTTGAATACGCGTTTCTGTTCAAACTCACATATGATACTCCACAGACGTGTTTAACAATGAATCAATGTGTACATTAACAAATAAACATTATTAAACGATTCAATAATGGGTTGCTTTTGAAAATGCCGCAGCCAAAACGACAAGAAAAATCACAATAATAGTTGAATATTTTTAATAAAATATTCAACATAAAAAAAATTTCCTGGTCGTTTCATGTATGAATTGATTGATATTTATATCATCATTATAATTTGTGAACGAACGCTTTGAATGACTTTAATAAAAACCTTATTTACACTAAATAGATAGTCTAAAAAAAATATTTGCAAGTACGTAAAAACTGTTAAGCTAAGTTTTTTTTTTTTATAAATATGACACATTATAAGTTAAGCAGGTCATATTTTTCAAAACATGTACTCTTTTCCCAATATAGACTTTTTATTCAGGTTATTTATAATTTGCCGACTCGTGAATGTCTTTGACTCGTGGAGTTGACATAAAACAACATATAGAAAAATTTAGTAGAAATTTTTGATGGGAGGTGAGGATTTGGTTATGGGGTGGTTCAATAGAGTGACCCTGGCACGCTAACCCCTGAAGGGGCGAAGTTCCCGACCTCTCTTCACTGGCTTCGTACCACCCCCGACTGGAATTATACACCACAGCATGCTACACGGGCTCCGATACTTTGTCATAACCCCAACCGAACCTGGTACAAGAGGTGAACTGTCCTTATTTACATTCAAGCCGACTAGTTGGGGAGCTCTGTGCGCCACTTGCGTTTGCTTTATAGTTTTATTTAAATTAAATAAAAAATTTAAAAAAAATTATCTCCTTTTTCATCAAATGCCTTGCTGAGCATATTTTCATGCCAGTGTTCACGGTTTTCTTAGAAGAAAATAGTATAGTGGGTACATCTTTTTTTGTAATCAATTTGCTTTAATATAAATCGGCTTCAATATGAAAATATACTACATATACCTGTCTAGAACTACACGTGTTTAGTTCATAGTTTAATATATTCATTGAATTAATATTTTTACTGTGTTCTTAAGGCAGTTGCTTCCAACCTTTTAATTGCCTCTGGTGTCCATTACCTGGCAAAATCATGTCATTTAATTAATTTGATTGTCACTTTATTTTTCTATGTCGAAAGTTGATTTTTTAACAGAGTATTGAGAAGACTATAAATTATATTTACATATTTTTTATTATTTAATTAACGTCCATTTTCAAGGTAAAATAAAATCTTTAAGATATTGAAAAATTGTAAAAAATGACGACTTTTCAAAACCAAAGTTTGTTAAAGATTCTTTTTTTTTTTTCATTTTTAAAATAATATATCGCACAGGGTTTATATTTAATCTTGTAATTCCAATTAAAAAAAAGACTTTTAAATGTTTAGGACTCTTGGAAAAGGGACATGACGAATCTCCAAATTCCTACACTTCAATCCGAAAAACACATTTTTATCATATTAATAGTATATTTATAAGAAATAAAATTAAATTCTGTTCGGAAAAAGAGATGTATAAAACTTTTTGCATTTAATTTTTTTTTATTGGTGCAGTCGATTTTTCGCAAAACGGACTAGAAAATGATCAAAAAAACTCGATCATGGGACCTAGACCCTTAAGCTAGAGTGGTGAAATTGAATTTAACTCCCAATACAAACCAAAAGATATCATTCTTATTACTGATTGATTGACATACCCAAATAATTTCAAAGGTTGATTATAAATTATAATATCTTGCATATATCTACATATACATATTGCATACGCATATTCGATCTAATAAGTTAAGACGCCAAAATTCTGTTAACCGAATTCGCCGCAGTTAATTTATGTGGGTAACAGTTATATGCAAGTTTCTTGTCACTTGGCATGAGTTAAGAGCAAAGAGGTACTTTCACCTGAGTTATGGAGCGCTTACCTGTAATTTGTTAACTTAAACAGTTATGCCATATCACAATATGCGGAAGTAAACACGCATCACCGGATTAATTATAAAGTTCGATTCTAGGAGCGCATATCTTATAAATTCATTGATCACTTTAATATTTAATTAAATATCCAATCTTTGCAAAAATTAATTTCAGAATTTGGTTGTCACTCGGCAACGACGAAGTGGTCAGGGAACACGTGTTTGGGTAATTTATCCAAGCTTAAATTCTTGGAAGATAAAAACAACGCAATTCTCTGAACCGAACAGTTTTAGATGATATGATTTTTTTATATCAGAAAGTTAGTTATCAGAAATATAAAATAAAATCAAAATAATTTTGTTTCGTATGAAAACTTCATGCATTACTCTCTCGTGTATTTTTAGGTCAATTAAAAGCATATTTATATAATCTTTACATGTATGTAACTTCATCAATTGTTCTTCAACCGCAAAGCATCACAAGTACTTTTGCGTAGGTTTTTTTTTTCATTGTTATTACATTTGGTAAACAATGCTAAGTTGTTGACATTAATTCGCTTATCTTCTGACAGTCTATTGTACGGCACTTAGTGCGACAAATTTATGTATGAATTTAAGCCTTGGAAAAGACGACGAGTCCGAAGGGACTTGTCGCATTTATTTGCTCATAAAACACCGGCTATTTTCATGTAACATTTTAGCCATTAATTTGAAGGCTGACATTTAAACTCGTCAAATTTGCAATGCAACGAAAAAAAAGACTGCAGAACCTCAAAAAGTCTCATTTTCACATCTCACGCTTTTTCAGCCAAACTCTTTAGTTTTTTGGCAAACCCTTTTACTATCTTTGGTTTTTTTTTTATTTGGAATACTCACGATTACGTTTTTGTTACATACGGTGTTTTGGCGGGAGCGTCTTGGCAAGACTGAAGATTTATGGTTTATCTCTTCATTTTATATATAATATATACTACTAATACGTTCGGGCGAGTGAAGATACAAAATCTAAATATTTGTGTGTTTTGATTTTGAAAATAATATTTAACAACACTGTGCTTGATTCTACACATAATTTTAATAATAATAACCCTTTTAATATTTTAAATAAATCACAAAGTTTTTACCCTTGCATTCAACGCACGCCACTGGTACACACTCGCAATTTTTGCGTGATTCATTATATATCCTCATATTCTTTTAATTTCTCACAATTTTCTTGGATATATTTTATATATATATTTAACATATTTTTATATATATTTTAAGTACCGCGTATCTTGTTAGTCAACGCGAATGAGAAATATGCAAATCTCTGCTTTCTTTCGCACATGGCGACTACAGTTGAAATTACTTGTTCAGCAATACGGAAATAATACACAACCTAACCTAACCTAACCTTGTATTAGCTGTGGTGATTTTTTTATAAGTTTATGCCACTCCGCTTCGATTGGCATTCGCAATAACAAAGCGAACGCGTCTGTTATTGCAGCCGCCATTCTCCGAGTGTTGATTGTTTAAAATCACAAACGATAGAAAATGGCTGATTCCTTATTTGAATTTGGAACAAAGCATTCAAAATTGGAACTGCACTTATTAAAAAAAATAAAAAATATTTCAAGATTAATCGGTATTGAATATATAAAAAACATTTTTTTTATTTGTCATGTAACTCTTTCGATTTGAAAAGCGTTATTTTTTTAAATTATTAATCATGCATTTAAAAATATATTTTTTTATAAATAAAACATTTAAATAATTTACAATTATTCTACCGTTGTACTAGTGAAAGTATAAACTCTGACTATAAAATAAAATAATACCAAAACACTGAAATTAAAGCGATAATAAATATACTTCGTTTATCTATACACATGATATGAAATATTTTATACTAAATTGTAAAAAAAAATTTTTTTTAATGTTTTTATAAATTATTTTTACATATGTCGATTTTTTTATTAAACGTCAATCAGATGCGTATTAATTACCCATTACGGGTTTATTATATTATTACTAATATGATTAGGCACATTAGTTCATATATAGAAGATGATTTAAAGAAACTCTCAAAAAAATATTAGGGTTAGTACACCGGTCATGTAAACCAGGAGATGTGGGTTCAAATCCCACACAAATCACGATGATATTTTTCTATATATGAACTAATGTGCCTAATCATATTAGTAATAATTAAATTTACAATAGTTCTTATGGATAAGGTTATGGTAAAAATTATCACCAGCTGTCCATATGAAGCGCATCACTTGTGATTCACAATCGAGGCATGCATGGCGATGACGTCATCATTACGGTGTTGTGTGCGCACTGCATGCGGCCGTCATCAAGCCAGACTATTTATAATAATAATAACAAGAGTTTTTATAATATATTTTTGAAGTTATCGTGTGGGTAAAGTCACACATTCATTCTGCATCGGTGACGAGTTGCGGCGCACATCCATTAAAGGTATTTCTGTCCGACGCGATGTTGCAAGGCGTGTTGGAGTAATTTTGTGACATCACTCTTCGCATTCATGATGCTTCGTGATGTCCAGCTTTATGACACTCGTGATACTGGCGTGTTCGGCATAATTACTCCCTCTTATCGCGTTATTTTACAAACACAATGTTTGTAACACGATCAACATAAAAAAAAAACATCTGAACCACGCTGAAAAAACTTTGTACTTTTTTACAGATCTCAAGTCTTTACTTATATATACAACTTATTATTTATACACATATTTTCTCTACACAAACTCAATAACGAAAATTGAGGATTCCATGTAAGCCACATCTTGTAAGCCCCACAACCTGCGCGCTGGATCAAGAGATATCCACACACCGTATTGTAAGGAATATCAGCTTTTTAAGGGTCTAGGTCCTATAATCGAGTTTTTTTGTTCATTTTCTAGTCCGTTTTGCGAAAAATCGACTGCACCAATAAAAAATATTTTAATGCAAAAAGTTTGATACATCCCTTCTTCCGAATAAAATATATTTTTATTTCTTATAAATGTACTATTAATATGATAAATATGTGTTTTTCCAATTGAAGTGTAGGAATTTGGAGATTCGTCATGTCCATTTTCCAAGAGCCCTAAACATTTAAAAGTATTTTATTTAATTGGAATTAAAAAATTAAATATAAACCATGTGCGCCTTATTATTTTAAAAATTAAAAAAAAAAAAAAATCTTTAACAAACTTTGATTTTGAAAAGTCGTCATTTTATCCAATTTTTCAACATCTTCAAGATTTTATTTTACCCTGAAAATGGACGTTAATTAAATAATAAATAATAAATAAATATAATTTATAGTTTTCTCAATACTCTGTAAAAAAAATCAACATAGCAAAATAAAGTGACAATTAAATTAATTAACAGCGGAAGAAGGGATGTATCAAACTTTTTCCATGTAAATTTTTTTGATTGGTGCAGTCGATTTTTCGCAAAACGGACTAGAAAATCATTTTAAAAAATCTCAATTATGGGACCTAGACCCTTAAATAGTAATGTCACAATGCCAGCAAGGTATCAGGAGTTTATTTTTTTTTAAATAACTGTCAATAAGTCCAGCCGATAACACTGCCGCTCGCTTTATCGACAGCTCGACTGGCACGCGCGAGATAATCCCGTCTGCTCTCTGTGGCAGCTGACGGCCACCAACCGAGGGTCCTTCATCCAGAGACGAGTTGTCATAAATCAGTCACGTTGTCGATGGGTCTGTTTTTTTCGAGAATAAATGTCAGTTGTGAAAAGGTTAAAAAGTTTTACGAATTATCGCGCTCAAAAAAAAACACCCTTGGAATTTTTTAAGTGACTGAAAACTCTCAGAAAAAAATTATAATCACACTTAGATTATTGGATTAAAAGTGTAGTTTTAATAAGTATATTCTCATTCTAAATTTTTTATTTTCTTTTTGTTTTTACAATAGTTGAATAAATATATCCCTTTCCTGGCGCAGGTTGTGATGCATACAAAGTGTGGTTTACGTGGTAGCAAAGAATTCTGTTTACGTTATTGAGCTTGTGTATAAAAACCTTTTTTGAAGAATAAGTTAAATAAATAAGTGAAGACTTAATTATTATGTGCAAAAAACATACGTCATGCCTTAATAAAATGCTTCATTAAATATATTATTTAAAACATTTTTTTGCATGATTTTACTGTCGTATCTGTTTTTATCGTATACCCAGCATAAAACAACAACCTTATATGGTTGTTATATGCGAATCTATCAAGTGAATCCTCGATGTATGTACGCACAATACGTGATTTCAACCTTAACCAATAGTCTGGGTACTAAATGTAGGATTATATTAGATATTTCATTTCTCTCGCCAGGAACGGGCTAGATGTACTAAAATAAAAATAGAAGGTAAATATTTACTAAGCGGCCGATTTCCAAGAAGAGATTCATTTGTAAACAAACCCGCAGTCGATTTGGGTCAAGTTCTTACAGCGGCCAAGCCCCGGGAAGTCAAGTTTGTTTGGATTTGAGTAATATTAAGTAATACATGTTTGATTCCATGTAATACCCACTTCAATGGTGCCGAGATCGTGTAAAGCTTTCGTTATTTTTAAACAATTTCAGGATATTTTAGACTCGAGCACAAACTAAGGTTAGGTCAAGTTCTCACCATTTTTCTCATCAGTTCCCAGCGAAGTCAAGTTTATAAGAAAGTAATATATATGTGATTGCAATAATGAAAACCAAGGTTGTATTAATCTTTAATCGTTTTTAGACATATATTTTACCTTATCATATATTTTACTCAACTAAAGCTGAGACAAAATCTAACCGTGGATTTGGAAATTTGCTAAATATCAAGTAGAAATTGGTTATTATATATAATACACAAATCAAAGCCAGAACTAAAGCTGACTTAGTCAGCGATTTCAATGAGGTCTCACATGTCTCGAAAAACTTTCCAGGATTTTTCTCGTCGTTTCACGGATAAATTGATAGCATTGAGATATATTAAATTTTTGAAAACGGCATCGAGAAATTTTTAATCATCTGCATAAGTCGTTCTTTAATATGACTGCTACCACTTTGCTTTCTTAAAATGAAATATGTATATTAAAATAATTAAGCATCTGTAGGCAGAATGTCTGGTCGCATTATGTCATCATTAATTTTTGGTTGTACGATGAAAGCCTCTCTTTTCTGTCACAGTCACTTTCTCTGCTAATTGCGTCTCACCATATAAAGCTCCAAGCATAATGACATGCATACAGTTATAAAAAGTAGATTTGATCACATAGCAATATAAGTGAACCAGTGGCGTGCGGTCCATACAAGCGTAAACCATTTTTTGCCATAAAATATATTTATTTATACAACTTCAAACTATTAGTCTTACTTTTTTTCTTAAAACAAACAAAAGTGTTATATCGTACACTTGCGGTGATATTTTTTTATAATATTTACTATATTGCGGATAGTTGGGTTAATTTATATTCAGTGAGCAAAACAGCTTGTCTTGATTTTGGACTCACCACACACGAATTTATTTTTATCCAAAAAAATTACTGCCTTCATTAGAAATACATTTCAAAAATTTCTAATGCACGCGTTTATGTCTTTTTTTTTTTTTTTCATATATATAAACATTGTCTTAATTAAAGAAAAAAATCTTCTCAGGAATGAATTTGTCTGGCAAAAATAATATTTATAAAAATCTTTTTACATCGTACGCGCTGGGGCATAATTTCGATTCACACAAGAATCAAAACAGAAAAAACCCGCTCCGCGACTAAAAGCGCCTTACAATTAAACAGTCACCCATGATTTAGCGAGAGTTCACCGAACAAATATGGCGATTTTTTTCCTCGGCAGCCTGCGGCGGGGGGAGGGGGCGGCCACGCGACCCACATCCCCCAACCCCCATCCCCAACCCCCTAAACCCCATCCCCAACCCCCTAACCCCCATCCCAGCCGCGTCGTTTTCCATTTGTTCTGGCGGCGCTAATTTATGGGCCGCCTTGTCCTACGCCAAGGGAAACCGAAAATCTTTTCATTTGAATTTTATTCATGGTCGAGTAAACTACCGCTCCGACTTTCTCTTCCACTCTTTCGTCCACATGCACGCTTACACGCCAAAACATCATAACTGACGTTCGGAGTGAAACCTGCGACACAGCTGATTTCCGTACTGTGACATCCCAATCCTCTGAAATCTTTCATAATATTAAATTTATTAATTGCTTAAAAATTATAACAATGGAAGAATCGTACTACCGTATAGAAAGCCTCGGAAAACGCCATTCATATCCGCCATAGTTCTGTTACCTCCTCACTAAATCTTTCTTTTTTATAAAGTGATCGAGCTTCGCTGGATGTACTTAAAGCCTTTTGTGTGCCAAGGGTGTGAAATTTCACAAAAGTTTCCTCTGTGAATGATGACTATCATTTGCAAATAGTATAAAGTAAAAAGGGTAAACGAATTTATTGAATTCGGCGTTGTATCAACTGTGCAACACACATTGTGATATTACAAATATATATAGAATAAAATAGTTTATATAAAGCAAAATCTTGGTACTTACGATATTTTGGCAAAAGCGTGTTGGCAATACTGCAACGTTTTAGGTTAACAAGGATGTAAGATTTATGGTTTTTTTTTTTCTACTAGTACGTGTTTTATATATATATATTTTTTTTTTTTAAGAAATGATAAAAGCCGCGCTAGATCGAAATCCTTAAAGGTCTAAGTCCCATACTCGAGTTTTTTTTTCATTTTCTTGTCCGTTTTGCGAAAAATCGACTGCACCAATCAAAAAAAATTAAATGCAAAAAGTTAGATACATCCCTTCTCCCGAACAGAATATATTTTTATTTCTTGTAAATTTACTTTTAATATGATAAATATGTGTTTTTCCGATTGATGTGTAAGAATTTGTCCCTGTTCTTAGAGTCCTTAACATTTAAAAGAATTTTTTTTTATTTGGAATTAAAAGATTAAATATAAATCCTGTGCGATTTGTTATTTTAAAAATTAAAAAAAAAAAATCTTTAACAAACTTTGGTTTTGAAAAGTCGTAATTTTATCCAGCTTTTCAACATCTTCAAGATTTTATTTTACCCTGAAAATGGACGTGAATTAAATAATAAAAAATATATAAATATAATTTATAGTTTTTTCAATACTCTGTCAAAAAATCAATTTTCGACATAGAAAAATAAAGTGACAATTAAATTAATTAAATGACACGATTTCGCCAGGTTAAACGGTCGTTTTTTTGTGGCAGACGGGGGATGGACACCAAGCAAGACCCTTAAGTATCAACTTCAATACTGAAGTTCCTTACAAAGGAGGGCACCCGGTCATGAAATCAGTCCATCTCTTGCATGCAGGAGCTCAGGGTGTGGTGTCGGTTCCAAGTTTGTCGCGGTTTTAAAATCAATTTTTTTAATGAGTCCTCGCCGGCGCGCGTGCCGTATCTCATTGGCTTTGGGTTCTATTTAAAGAAAGGCTTTCGACCTTCACCGACAGACAACACAGAGCCCGTATCGATCAGCCAATTAAAATCCTTTCGGTTTTTCTTGCTCGCATCTAACGTGTCCAGACAGCTTGATTGTTACTGTGTGAATATTCCCGGATCATTACAAGCAATTTATTAAAAGTTGATCCTTATTGATGGTCCAATTGAAATTTTTTCGATTTTTCTTACTCGTGCCCAGCTTGGTAAATTTGTTTGAGATTGAGTAAGTATTCACAAATCTGTGAAATGTGATGTGAAAAGCTAGCTTATAAATTACGATGGTCCTTTTAGACTTTAGTTGGCTTTTCTTGCTAGCTGCTTGAATTTTTTTATAATCCCCAATTAAGGCTTTCTTACAAGGTGTTGTGGGTACTATAATATTTAGAGATCGTAATCATTCGCAGAATAATGAAAATTGTATGTATTTCTATTGTAGCTCTCTTCGTTTTTATAAGTTTTTAATATGTGTAGAGAACGCAGTATCATAGGCTTTTTTTCTTAAGGTTTATTGGGTTATTACAGTTTAAATATGCACGGATGAATATCTGGATAAGTGGCTCTCAAACTCTTTTGGCCCACGGATCCCTTTTCATAGTCAAAACTTGCCCACGGCAATTTATTACTTATATTTTATGCACTTGTCTATATTTATATTTTACTTAGGACGTAAAAATCGCTAATATTGCGTAAATTGTTATTTATTTTAACTTCCATATTTATAAAAATGTGTCACAATTTTTTTATTTTATATTAAACCATGACGTTGTTCAGGGACCCCCAAATCGATTTTAATTTTCTAAGGACCCCCTGAATGATCCCAGGGGTCCGTAGGGACCACTTTGAGAAGCACTGATCTAGATCAAGCAAAAATATTAAATGTGTATCTCTTTTGATCATCCAACTCAACTCTTTTCAGTTTATATCGCCAGCGTCTATGATATTATTTTTTTAAAGTGACCACAAATTGGTTAAATTTCAGAAATTATTAATTAATATTTTTTATAAATAAAAAGGTGTTAAAAAATTATATTTTTTACTCGACGTATCGATAGTATGATGCACATAGTTGATTCTAAACAACACTTGCATCGAATAATCATAGCCGCGTGGGACAGTTGATCCGCTGCCCACCCGCAGTGCGTCGTGGTATCGTAAAAATTTTAACAGCCGCGTTTTATTCGCAGCCATGTTTTATTCGCTCGCGTCGTTTCGGTTGGCGGCCCTGGGGGCGACCTAGAACTTGCATTAATTAGCGCCGAGGATGTCAATTGAAATTATTAAGGCCGCTGCTGTTGGCGGTCTTGCTGCGGGAATTACAATAAAAGTACACGCCATTGCTTTTGCAAATAATTGGTTATTGTCTAATTGCGTGCTGCGTTTTTTTTATGAGTCGACTGCATTGCTTACGCGCACTCATTAGTGTCATTACTATTTACATTCAATTGATTGAATTTAATCATTGATTACTACTCAATTATATATATATCTTCTTAACACACTTTAGGCGGGTACGAAATTGACTAAACTGATGTGCGAAGTGGACGAAATTCGCGTAAAATTGCACGTGTGAAATCTAGTCTATACACTCTTCGATTTGCATGTAGTCAAATAAATCGTTTCCTATAAAAAGTTGAACCACTTCATACACACTTTGCGGATTACTTGGCATCACAACAATACGACTTTGTCCTAAAAATTTTTCAATAATTGGATAATTATCATTCTCTGACCACTCCACTTCTTCATTGTCACTTTGTTCAGAATCACTGGACAGTATTGGTAGAAGTAACGTTGACGAGTCCTAAATAAACATTTCGAGCTGTAAACCTAAAGAATAAAATGACCTTCTGCCGCTTTTAGAGTAAACACATTCAAAAACGTATTAATATGCGCCCCGCCTTTAGTGTGTTAATCAAGTGTCTCTCCTCAGAGAATGTTTGTCACCATTTCACTGAGCACATACTCATGTTGAGCCAGTGTTCATGGTTTTCTATGGGTCCTTCTACACCGCAGTTTTATATTTCTGCTGCCCAAAAGCTCTGGTGCTTAGATCTGATACTCCTTCTGCAGCAGACTATAGAATCAATATCAGGAGTCCCCCAAACTTAACAAGGTATTTCCAATGCACATCCCTTCACAATCGTTCTAAGTGCACTACTTCATTACCGATCCTTTACACCCGCTCAGGGCACATAATGGCAACCATGCACAAGCAACAGAATGGGTAGAGCGGGAAGGGTAGGCTTAAACATATTTATATATGTGGGTGTGTGGCTGTGATATAAAGTATTGCAAAGTGTTATATACGCAATACAATACTTCACATCAAACGAACAATATGAATAGCCAACAAGCTAGAAGATTACGAGCATTTTTTATTTTCAAGGCCAAAAGCAAACTCAGTACTTATCTTCTGGTTTAAGTATATTATAAGTGATTTGGATGAAAGAAGGCCTCGGTGCAAAGGGAAATTCTGACCTAGCAAACCGGTGTAGCTGGAGCACGTGTCCTGGCATAAGATTCTAATACTCTGCGAGACATGAAGGTCGATTACCCAATACGAAGGGGGCAAAGGAAGAAAGGCAGATAAGAGTGGTGAAGTTAGACATTCGTAACCTCCCCCGCCTACCCCGGGGTGGGATTGCGTAATCGAATAATCAGACTTAAAACTACCCTTATAAATAAAAGAAGATACTTTCTACACCCCACGATGAAAAGTTTTAATAATTTACATAATATTTTTTAAGGTATATTTAAATCGGTTTGACTTTACTTTGCTGTTGAAATGATTGCACAACTTTCGGCAGTAAAACCCGAACTGAATTCATATTGTAAATTTCTGGAATCTAAATTACATATTGCAATAGTATTTGAATTATTTCATGTATAATAAAACTCAAATTATTTGAGCAGTATATTGATATAAGTAATTCTTCGTTTCAACACTTACACTATTGTAATAATAACGATATCATTTTTTTTAATCTCGGCTCGGCTCTTCGCCAATGGATGTACTTACATAAATATTACTGATAAAATAGCAGATGGAGTAGACTCAAAGCCAACATCTAGGAGAGCTCTATTATTAAAAATTGGACTTGTTTGTTCGCAAGTCACATCAAGTCAAAAAATGTGAGAAGGGAAAAAAAGCCGTACATCTGTCTCCGTCTGCCCGGAAACATGGCGGAGTTATTGAAAACGCGAAGACGGAAACGTAACGACTAAACCATTTTGTAGGTCAAAAATACTTTTTATTCTTCTGATATCTCCCTTGTTTTTAGATCTCACTATTATATGCGAAGACTTCTGAACTCATCTAAAATAAAAAAAATAACGTTTTAAGTTAACGTATAAAAAGATTGTTTCCAATTAAAAAAATATCAAATTTTTGGATGCATAGTAAATAACAGTATGTTTAAATTGTGTAAATAACTATAATCATGTAGAAAAATGTTGTATTGAGATAATTTTCCAACGATTAGTAAGTGATACGAGAAAAAAATGCATTATTTAATTAAAATTCAGCAATGAATGTTTTAAAATAATTAATCGATAATGAAATGAAATCGCCTTTTTTTACAATCATCGTCACTCCCACTGAATCCGCAAGCCTTACTGTTTGTATAAATATTTTACATATAAAACATTTACAAGTAGAAGGTTTTGTATATCATCAAATCTAAAAGCCTTTTGATAATCCACTTGTTACTAGTCATTAGCTTCTTGACTTATAAGCAAGCGTGTAGAAGTGATTAGACACAGTCACTTTGTGTCAACTTTGTTATTATATTATTGATGCTACAAAAACAATTCTTCACTCTAAAAGCATTTAAGATCAGTAAACAACTGGAAAAATATATTTTTTGCAAGAGGTTTGAACCCAATACTACGTAAATACCAACATTGTTTAAACTACAGTTGCTTATATCGACAGTACGTCTATGTCATACATAGAACTTATAATGGTTTTAATAAAAGTTCTTAGTGGATTTCATAAAAAACACAAGCCTTTTTACCTCTTTAATACGAACTTTTGCAGCGGCGCCTCTAATTGGTCCTTGTTACCGATAACTTCAGCTATTTCAGTCCACCTGCTGTGGCACCAACCTACCCCTAATATCTAGTGGAATAGTTTTAGAACTGAAGGTTATTCTTTGTGAGAACTTTTTTTAAAAGTGAGTCAACCTATTTTAAAACTGAAAAAAAAATCCCATTGAAAAGTATTATGTTGACAGTAGAATGACTATTGGTAGAAGATGTGTTAATATACTGGAATTAATAGATTGAATGCCTTAATAAGTTTATTACTAATATGATTAGGCACATTAGTTCATATATAGAAGATGATTTAAAGAAACTCTCAGAAAAATATCATCGTGATTTGTGCCTGCAAATCACTCAATATTGATTGGCCTGGGCACATTGATTCATATGTAGAGTATGATTGTTAAAAATTCTCGATAAACGGAAGTGGTTCGTTAGTACAAGGGTTAGTACACCGGTCATGTAAACCAGAGGGTGTGTGTTCAAGTCCCACACAAATCACGATGATATTTTTCTGAGAGTTTCTTTTAATCATCTTCCATGTATGAACTAATGTCTAATCAAATTAGTAATAATATAATAAACCCGTAATGGGTAATAAATACGCATCTGATTGAGCAATCCAAAAATAGATATACTTAATAAGTTTACTTAAAAGAATTATCATGAATTGAATTGATGATGAAACAGCTGATGCTGAAGATTGTTAAGGTCACTTTTATATGACTGATTGTTACTTCTTACTCAAATCGAATACTTATAGAGATATATACATTTTTCACTTAAAGATCTTACATTGTGCAATTTTACAGTGGTGTTGTTTTCGCTCAAAACACATTATTTTTAGATATTTCAGCGAATATTAAAAAAGTAAATAATGTCAGAGCGTCCAAAGATTACACCAATAATTTCTGCGTTGATATGAAGCGGAAATAGCATTTACCTGTAGTAGGAAATGTCGGCTTGGAATCAAGCTGGTCGGGTGTGAATGCTGCAGTGCTCGTACAGCGTGTTTCCGGAAGCTCTAACAGCAAATCGCATTACCCGGAAGTGGCACATAACGACAGGAAACCATTCGGAGACAACTTCAGTCCTCCCCCTCCCACCTGAGCCGCTCTCGAGAGTGTTCGGGTCTTTTGATGCACCGAAATATAAGTGGTTTCGAAGATAAAAGAGAAATGCATTTTGCACTCACGTTATGCTATATAAAGATAAAAAGTATTATCTGTATAAGAATTGCAGAAAATATAAATATAAAATTTATTTTTATAGTTGTGGGTTCTGTTTGGGTTTGGCGCAATGCTAGAAATGCTATAAAGTATTATGTAGTAAAACTTTATAAATTTCGGTCCGATTTCAATTAATAAACCTAATTATTATATAATAAATACCCCGAGTTATAAAAAACATTTCTTGTGTATTTTAGTCACGGCTGTCCCAGATTAGGTATATTTTAACAATCAATCTGCAAAAGCAATGAGTTTATATATTTTTGGTAAATATCATGATAATCTTTAATATTTTATTTCATAAGATTATTATACGTCTTGGAATTGGTGCTTGTCATGCTGAGGCAGTAATCAGTCAACGTAACTTGACTGTCACATACTGGAAACTTACTTTTGACTAAACTTATGCCAATAAATCATTGATAGAAGATTCATATTCAAAGGTTCAGGGGTCACAAACTATTGGCTGTCGGGGTATATATATTTTTATTAAAAAATACTTTAGTCTGTATACTGAATAAAAAAGCTTCAAATCACGTTTAATCTCATTTATATTTGTTTTTTTTAACAACCATATTTGTTTATAAAAAACAGTGTACTACTTATTTTTCTTCTGGATAAAATACTAAATTGACTGTAATGTGTTAATTTACATAATTAGCTAGTGTCTTTAAATTTAATTACAATCAATAGAAGCAATGAATTGAGTTGAGTCAATTTCTCCCAGTGTAATCGAATATCGTAGAAATGTATGGAGACAGAAACCACTTTATCCCTTCCTAGCAAAGAATTATTTATTACAGTAAAACCTCGATATAACATATAGAAAGTTGAAAGTCCGTTACATAAAAATAGGTTAAAATAAATTTAAAAAAACATACATACATACAGTGTATTTAGATATAAATTTAAAAAAATACAAAACTTTCGAAGTTTGCTGTTTTTTTTATAATCAACTCTCGAAAACTACATTTTTGCATTCAAAACGTTTTCAATTTTTTAAAACTTGACCGGATTTTTGGTCCGTTGTATCCGAAGTCCGTTATATCGAGGTTTGACTGTACTAATAAATTTTAATAAAATGAATTGCTTGATATTTAAAATATTTATCGGTATCATATATAGTTGATTTATATATAGACATATTTTTGAATAAAATACTTGAGTGATTTTCCACTTCGCCAACCTTTCACGTTGGCATTATCAAACAGAGAAGGGTTGGCGAAACCGGTCACCAATAAAAACAAAAATGTGGAAAATCACTCAAGTATTTTATTCAAAGATATTAAAATGGAATTCCACCAAGTACTCTTTGTCAAAAATATTGAATTCCTTATATATAGTTTATATCTGCCAGTGTGATATGTTCAATGCGTAAGGTTTTCTTGTAAATTTTTTTTTTTTGTACTGTGTTGAGTTAATTTCTGCAGTGTGATTAGTTATCTCAACATTTGTCGGGACAGAAACCACTGTACCCCTGCCAAACAAAGATTAATCCATTCTGATCCGGCGGTACAGTTCGACAAATTGTGCATGTCAATCTTCATGAGTGTGTATCGCGTGGATGTACAGCTCTACTCGGGAGAATGGCCAAAACTTGTCATTGAATCTAATATTGACTTATCGTGTTCCTGCTTTAATTAATACGGCTGTCTCTGTCCTATGCCATGCCTCCGAAGGCTCAATCAAAACTAGAAGAGAAAACATTCGTAAAAATAATAAACTACAAGGAGCTTCGATATCTTTCTATGAGCTGGGTTATATGTAGAAATCTCGATGGGTGCTTTACACGTTGAATACATGTGTATATAATAAAACCAACGACTAACTGATTAAGTGTAAAAGTTTTATATTTATTAACTATAACCATTCCTTATTGTGTTCTCAAATTTATATTTGCAAATATATAACGATTTTGATAACAGCTGTGCAAGTTTTAATTCACTGACGAGAAAATTAAAAAAAATATATGTTTTCATTGTGCTTTAATAAAAAAAATTATTGGTGGGTTAATCGATTATCAAAATATTGTATTTATAAATAATCTTTTTATTTACTACAGCTGTTTTATATTGTTGCCTAAAGAAAGTACGCCTTGAAAGTGCAAAATACTCGCAAACAAAATTGTACGTAATCTTCCGGCTATTTGGCTATTCATATTTATTGTTTATTGCTAGTATTTTTACAAAATAAACAGCCACCAGTCTGAGAAATCATTGTTAGGTGAAAGTTATTACAATAATTAATGTCGTTCAATTACTAATTCTGATGGAGCCCTTGAAAGTCAAAAGTAACCACAAAAAAATGTTTATAACCTATTCATTTATAGTTAAGTTAAAAAAAATTAAAAGGAGGGTTTTGCTAATATTTAATTAAAATCACCGTAATTCAATTCCGCTTTAACTTTTCATCTTACATTTCGTTCTATTCAGTGATCACCAAGGCTGAAGGGAAGCTTTCATGAATTATAGAGAGAATAAACGCGTTTAACCCAAAAGCTTCAGGGAAAATTGCTTTATTGTCAAATTTACAAGAAAATCTCATAAAGCCGTATTAACAAATAATACAAAGTCTAATGAACGTATGAATACTCTCCCCTCGGGCGGGGATTCGAGTCCGGGGGCTGATCCGAGGGGGTTGATCTGATCTCCCTGTGACAAATTAATGTCTCCATATTGTTGTTAGGTCCTTTGTACATCCGGAATAAATCGTCATACGTGATATGAGCAATTAGTATTCATGGAAAGGGGCTGCTTTCAGGACTGCTCCGAACTTTAGGAAGGTACTTGTTAAATCTGAATACGAAACTGACTACCCACTTGCTGTTTCTGGTTAATTAAAAAGGCGTAGAGTGCCTCCAGAGGTGTTTTACGGTCTTTCGATATTTCAGGTATTATTACTGGAACAATAACAATTATTTTATGAGATTATCTTGTATATCATTTAAAATGGTTGCTTTTACATATATGAAATATAACATAAATAAATAATGCTTTTCTTCATTCATAAGATTTATGAATGAAAGAAAGATTATCTTTATTTCACAAATTTTATACTTAAAAATATATATACATGCGTTAAACATATACTTATATATTAAATAAGCAGTATTTGTTTGAAACTACTATAAAAAATGAACAGTCTATTATTAAAGCTTGAAGTTCTCAAGGTTATATTGCTTTAGTTTTTCAAAAAGTTACAAAAAGCCTTGTTCTCTTAACTCAAAAAAAAAATTCAGTCCTGAAACAACTCGGTGACACTAAATAGCTGCGACTGAAAACGTAATGGAATTACAAACTTTTTAGCAAAAGTAAAGTTTTTTCGGTTAACACGTACTCTAATTATGAATATGAATTCAGAAAAAAAAAAAAAAAGGTAGTACTTTCGTACTTAGAGTAATTCGTTTGTTTGCGTGTCGATTCTTGGACCACTTCCTTGCAGGCTGTTTACGCAGACTACTGACCCACTTGCTGGGGAGACTTTGAAAGATCTTTAATCTCCCTAATACGTGTTTAAAACCTTTGCTTTGCTTGATAATTTCATTACGCGTCGGAGCGAATCGGAAATCAAATGGAATGGAAACCTAATTGTACCGAAAATAGGTTAATTTTCACATTAGTCAAAATACTATTTCTTAAATTGTAGCCCAAATTCTTATCCTTTCAATTTGACTTATAAAAGCTCATTTTCGATGGCTGTGAAATTTTCTGAAACTTTGAAAAAATAATACAGAATTTTTTAACAACAAAAGTAAAATTGTGTTTCGGAAACATAAACTTAGCAGTGTATAAAAAAAATATTTATAAAAAACTCTCATGATTATTTATTTATTTTTATTTAAAAAATCTATAGTTATGTTGGATGCTTTATTATAAAAGTTCCACAAAGTTTTTTTGTACAGAACCAAAAAAAAACATGTATTTCTTTACTAAAACAAGATTTCTGTGGAATTTCGATAGGCAAGAAGCTAATTTATATTTTTGGGACTGAATTGTAATCAGGAATCAAATCTTTGCCTTTCTGTTTATAGCACGTAATATTCTGCTCGGCCATTAGGCGACTTTTATTAAGGCTTAACACGGAAGTTTATCACAACAACTTTCGATTTTCAGAAGTTCTGAAAGAAAAAGAGCCGAAAAAGCCTGCGTATTGTATTAATGAATAACAAATATGACTGGACGAATTGTCAAAAGATTACAAATATAATTTTATTTGTGAATACTTTCTTAAGAAAATAATTAAGTCCGTGAAAGATGAAGCGCTTAAAACTAATTTTTTGCGTATTCTCCTAAACATTTGATAACATTAATTATCTTTTGGTTACTAATAAAAATCAGAACAGTGTTCCGTATATATTGTTGATCTTGATTTATTTGTTCAAGTTGCCATTTATAAAAATAAAGAAATTTTCTATATATTTATCTGTGCTTAAAATACGTTCAATTTAACCAGGCTATATATCTAAGGTTAAAAAAAAGTTAGTTAAATTGCATCCAAAGTAAAATTCATTTGCAGCGATGCAATACCAGCCGTCAGGGGTAACAGATCGAGTGCCCCTTTAACGAGACGTCAGGGGTCTCCAAGTGCGGCCTCAGCCAGAGAGCTCAACCATTTGTCTCGGCGATGTTGATTTGAAATGTCCTGCTTGATTTATGTTTCCTTCGTAATGATTTTCAGAATTGTGAAAAATAACCAAAAAAGAAAAAACCCCTTAAGTCCCATAATCGAGTTTTTTTGATCATTTTCTAGTCCGTTTTGCGAAAAATCGACTGCACCAATCAAACAAATTTTAATGCAAAAAGTTTGATACATCTCTTCTTCCGTACACAATATATTGTTATTTCTTATAAATATATTATTAATATGATAAATATGTGTTTTTCCGATTGAAGTGTATGTGAAGTGAAGTTCATCATGTCCCTTTTCTAAGGGTGCTCAACATTTAAAAGTCTTTTTTTTACTTGGAATTAAAATATTAAATATAAACCCTGTGCGATTTATTATTTTAAAAATTAAAAAAAAATCTTTGGTTTTCGAAAACTCGTAATTTTATTCAATTTTTCAACATCTTCAAGTTTTTATTTTACCCTGAAAATGGACGTTAATCAAATAATAAAAAAATATATAAATACAACTTATAGTTTTCTCGATACTCTGTAAAAAAATCAATTTCGATATAGATAAATAAAGTGACAATTAAATTAATTAAATGCCACGATTTCGCCAGGTAATGGACTGCCTCTGGTGTCTGGTTGGACACCAGAGGCGATTAATAGGCTGGAAGTAACTGCCTTAAGAAATGTCTCTGATCGCTTGCCCGCCTACAAATACTTGCGGTCTTATATTCTTATAAGGTTTTCTCCCACTTGTGAAGAATATAGAATCGTTAAAACTTTGATGACGAAACGCGTCATAATATCCAAAAACGTAGTATAGTATTTATAATATTTAATAAATAATTATTTTTATTATAAGCATACCGAAACCATACTTCAGCTATAAAAATTATCGCAGATTCAGGCATAAATTTATTTTCTTAATAAACCGCCACTTTGTATGATGAATTGAATTCAAACACATACGTCTCAATTAAATCAAGGTATTTAATGAAACAATTTTTTTTTGAGATACAGGTGTGTTTTGTACCAACCTTACCTACTTATTTAATTCAGTCGTATTTAATTCAATTGTGTGTCTTCGCTTTTATATATTTGTCTATGTAATTCTGTTATCGGTGTAATCGACTTATGATTTATCGCACACCTCTTGAGGGTAGCAAAAACATTTTAGGGGCAGCAATTCGAATAAAAAAAACACTACCGCATGACTTTGCATACTTGTTTATTCTTCCAAGCATACAACGTCTGTTTAATCCAATACAGTTTGTCTGTTATCATCGATCTGAGCTCTTCAACACGTCGGCGCCGTCTCATTTGCATATTTATTTTATCTATCCACTATTGAGTCCGTTCTATTGACCTGACTCCCAGTGTTTACATCTAGCGGCTTAAGCAAATGTTATTACAAACATCGATTAAGACTTGGGTCGTTGTACACAATGAAGAATCAAGTTCAAGGCTGTTTTTTTTTAGTAAATTAATAGATATTAATTGCATAAACTCCCATTTCATAAGCATAGAAATAGAAGCACTAGAAAACATATTCAACTGTAGAGAATGCATTTAACCCGTTTGTTGGTTTTGATGTTATGAGAATTACTTGGTTTTTGGGTGTTTCGCTCATTTTCCTTAACTCACATTGTATTTTAATACCTAGTCCAAACATAAATCTTCTGATTCAAGAGAAAGACGGATGTTGACCATCTCACTAAACATATATTTATCCTAGTTTGGGTGTACAGCCACTGGCACGAATTTCGGATCTACGATAGCTTTCTCCTCCAATAAATTTCAACTAATATATGGACACAATGATAATGTTTTTAACGCAATGACCTTTAAAGTAAATTCGAGTTCAAGGGTTCGAAAGTACAGTCGTATTTTTGCTGTTTATATAATAGATGTACAACAAAGTTAGCAAAGCCTCTAAGTAGTTACACGACCGGAGTACAGAGTGCATTAAGGCAGCCCGCGGGGGTTGTTCTTTGTAAACAGCCTGAAAGTTCCACCCTCCGCCTGTCCGTACAACCTTTTCAGCCAATTTAAATACACTCCGAGACCAAACTCTCTCAAGGCATTAAAACCGCTGAATTTATGCTGCGCCAAATGGAAGACTCGAATATTGATTTTATAACACTGAATCACTTAGCGATAAAAATGCATTATTTATAAGTGCATTAAGTATTTTTATTGTAATATTTTTTAATCATTGATTCATGCGAGAAATAAGCTAACAATTCGTGTCTTTGCATGTCACAAGTTGCTGGCTTTCACAGTCCTGAAATTCTGCCTAAAATTCAGAGTTTGACCATTTTTGTTAATAGCAAATAGGCAAAAAGCTTCTAGTCGTTTTGCGTTTCGGGAATTTCGAAGGTATCACGTTCTTCAACTCACCCTTACCTACATTAAACCCTTAAGGTTTTGCAGGACATTAATATTCCAGTGAGGGTCAGCGGGGCGTGAGGTCAATTAGCCTAATTACAGGTGCTGCTGTTGACCTTGCACATACAGCCTTTATATTTATTCTGAAATATTACGCGTAGTTTTGTAATAAAAGGCTTTTTTACCCTTCAAACGTTTGCCTTTTCATGAAAGGTTTTGTATGTATTTTTTTTTTCTTAGAAAAAACAGCTTTTTAGTTTTTAAATAATTGAGTTATCAATTTGAAAATGTTAATAATAAAAATTGACGTTTTACTTTTATTCTACTTTTAGGACCGAAATAATTTTTAATAGAAGTTTTTTATAAAAAAACTAGGTCAATTAAAAAAATGAGACTGTTCGATAGACGAAGAATTTTTCTGAGTTTATATAAACCGAGAAAAATTCCAGTGCAAGTTTCGCAACTGTAATATTAAATTTACCGGTCCAATTTTTCAAACTTATGTTTTAATTTACTTTTGATACTAAATTTATCGATTACTGTTTTGAATATTATTTAAAATAAGTCAAAGTATAGAAATGAAGCATGAATAAAAATCGGTTTTTTTTATTTTCCCGCTGTCATTATGACTTTTATTTAAAAAATACATAATGAATTCGCGATTCATATACACATACGCATTTATTATTCATTCAGGTATTTATGCAATTATTGTCTCATATTATTATCTCATATTATCTAAGAGTAGATTTGATTTTAACAATATGAAAAATTCCACTTTTTTTTTTTTTGTGAAGTGATACAAAATAAACCCGTAGACAAGCAATTGTTCTAGTTGCTACACGTACGATGTGGTTAATTAGCTAATTAGTTTTCCACGAACACCCTGATCGATAGATAGAAAGGACGCTGTGACGGGGCCAGGGCGAATGGCGTAGCTCCGCGTAGAGCGACAACATTTTAGAAGGTCGTTTTATCTCGTTTAATCAACAACATTTCAATACGAATTACGCTATACTCATACCAATAATAAGGTTAACGCAACTTTAAACATAATCTGCAGATTTATTTATAATGATTTTCACTAGAACATTGTCTAGTGGCATACAAAAAACCCACCCGTCAAGACAACAATTTTGTCTTATTTTTTAAACACATATATTTTTTAATGTTTATCTATCTACATAGAATATTCATTTGCAAATTTCAAATAAATATATATTTGTATTTAATATAAAATTTACTCTTTTAATCATTTGTTAAAACAGACCAAAAATGTTACGTTAATTTTTAAATAAATGCACTTGCCTAAAAATTTTTCATTTTTAAATATTGCTTTACAACGTAACAGCACAAAATAAATATGAATAAGCTATATTTTCTACAAATTTTATTTTTAACTGGTTAGTTGATAAAACACAAATCATATTTATATTATTAAATAATCCTATAAATGAATAAATAATATTGATTAAAGTTTAGATTTTCTGTTTGGGAGAAAACCATCACTAGTTAATAAATAAAACAAATTTAGTACTTACAAAAAATTATTATATTCAAATAAAAAAACAGCAATTTAAGAAACGTCTTTGGTTAGGTTAGGTTTTCTGGTGTCATAAAAACTCAATAATGTACGTATCGATTCTTCTACCCGCCCAGAAACGAGATTCCAAAGACTAATTAATAAAATTCCCCAAATTTCTACTAACAATCTACGCTAATAGCGAAACAAACTCCCGGGCGGCCATTTTGCTCTCCCTGGACCGGAAGCCAGACGCAAAATGTCGGATCGACTTCCGGTGCGAAGTATCGGTTCACTCCTCTTACATTGGCATCGGGGAATTAAAATAAAATCTCACTCGACACGAAGAAACCCGGTAAGTTTGTGAAATTCGGGTTGAATTTAATTTTATCATAAATTTTGTCTTAAATATTTAATTAAGTAATTTACGAAACGTTTCCTAACTTTTGTTATCCTCAAAAAACGGTAAAGTTATAAATGTATCAATGTGACGTCACACAGTAAATTGATAGATAAAGAAGTCATTCGCATTTCCCGAAACTCAGGCCTTAAAAATTGTTTAAGTAATTTTTGATCCCTTTCGATAAAACAATTAGTGATATATATTTTATAAGTAAAATCTTGCTTATCATTTAAATTTTTTATTAATAATACTATAAATAAATATATATGTCTACTATTACGACTTGTTTACTTTGCAAGTGTTATTTTTAACGTTTTAAACAATTTGTCATGTTAAAGTGGGTTTTCCCATTTTTATAATAAAAATGTCAAATTTACATTGTATTTTATTTATTGCCGTATTTTAACCAGAGTTCAAAGGTTATCCAGTTATTATATAAAATAAAATCAAACGTAGAAAAATGTCACCATGTCAATACAAAAACTTCACGTATATTTACCAAATGATTAATAATTGCGTTTGTAGTATTGTACAAATTGCAATAGTTTATATCTCAACGATAAACATTGCGATCCACTGCTAGATAAAGATAACTAATTTATATTACTTGGATTTTTCGGATGATCAATATAAATTTATTCGTTTTCAGTTGTAATTAAATATACGATAAATCATTGCACTAAATAATCTAAGAGGAAAATGCCTTTATGAAACAATAAAAATAAATAATGACGCTAAATACAAAATTACGACAATCTTTTATTGATTTCTAATAAAAATAAACACAAAATCCAATTATCTTAGAATTTAAAACAGCTTCAGAAACTCGTAAAAGATATTCGAGACAGTAAAAGAGTAGTCAATCGCAATTCCCGAACACGCTCGGGTCGCGAAAAACTGCTTTTCCGACTGAGGTTTATGAAGCAGAAGCAAAAAATATATATATTTATATATTATGATACATAAAAATAGTGTTTCGATTATTTTTGTATTAAAAAAATGGATTCTTGCAATTAAACTTAACTCTATACAAAAACTATGGAACTAGACAGATGGAACTCATATTTTGTAAAGGCAACAATAAAAAATCTCAGAGTGGGTTCTTAAATTATTGATCGCCATTAATTAAACATTTCGTGTCTGTTTTAATTATTTAAGCAAAAATTAATAGGTCAAGAGTATTGAATGATTTTTTACTTAAAAGGAAGATATCAAAATCGTAAAAAAAAAACACAAGTATCATAATTTAGCAAACTTCATATTATTTATTCTAATTTCATATTTGAGCAAAACTTCTTTGTAACTTTTGAAAAAAAAAAAAAAACAATTATTTTAAGTTGTCAGTTAGTGTATAATATTATTGATGAACAATATATAGTAATGAATTTATTCCAAATTTAGTACTATCTATATATGGATAAAGAAAAAACCTTTCAAGTTTTTTTTTTTTGTATGATGTAACAGATTATATCAAAGTAAAAACAAATCTTACAAATAGCAGGTTTTGGAAAATAGCTAAATATTATAATAGTATAAATATTTCCAGGTTTTGCAGGTAAACTAGAGATAATTAAATTACACCTGGAGAACGTTACCGCTGCCAAATATTTATCCTCCCGGGACCATGGATAAAGGTAACCCATATTGGCAGGCCTTCCTGTACACGGTCCCCTCGCGCCCCCGGGGTTTGGAAGCGCTGGCGCCCGCATGCTCTCATTGTTTGCAGTACACGCGATCTGTTTATTTATTGATTTAATTTTGATTATGATTGCTTTGGGAACTACTGAATAGTTTGTTTACCGAAAATTATCAGTTATCACAGCGAAATTTTCATATTTGAGATTTATCGCAAATAATTCGCGTATAAACACTTTGCGTTTATACGTCCTGGACTCTAAGCCAAAGCACACAAAATAAACATCCCCTTATCCATATTTGATGAGGGTAATTACTGCATTTCTTATGAGCATATCAGAACGGATTAGCGATTCATAAAACTATTATACATTATAAGCAGTATCTGCGCTTCACCAGATATGGTCGTCAATTTTTGTCGTGGGAAAAGGTCATTATTGTAGTACTATGAACAAAATATTTCGACTGGTCACCATATCAAATCAAATTATCACATCGGTATTTTAACGCTGTCTCAAGAGACTTATAAGAATAATTTACTTGGAATTCATCAGAGATATTTATACACTGGCTTCGCGAGAACCACTCGGACCCCAAACTTGAGATTCATTGATCGATCTTTTGAACGACATATATTGTGAATATTAAGGATATTTCAAACAGACGAGCCCTTAAACTCTACTCTCATTAAAACACCAACCCATAGATACCACGTTGGATCTGGTTTTGTTAAAAACTTCCATTGCAGCTAAGTTTCATATTTCACTTTGATATACACAAAATTTTACCTTCATATAATTCTGAAGAATAATACATAATTTATTTTATTTTCACTTGAATCTTATCTGCATAATGTATCGATGAATGTCAAAAAGAATTTGCGTAAAGATAAATTAAAAACAATTTTCATTAAATGTAAATTCAGCCCCTTCCCCGTGGCTGGCCCTTGCCGGAAGCGGAAGTCGTTTCCGCCGCAGGCTCGACGCCCTTTACCTAAATGTCAGAAAGCACACTTCTAAATATCATAAAATGTTTAACGTCTTCGTGAGTTAATGAATTATACTACGCATATTTAAGGACGCGAGAAAATAATTTTAAAAAAACTTTCAATCCGTCAATAAAAAATAGGCTAAAAAATATCTAAAAAAAAAAAATGTTTAGGTCAGTTTGATCTAGTAAACAAATATTAAAATAATTTCAATTTACTTCATGAGTATAAATTTAAAGAATAAGTATCCAAATTAGGTTTGTAATCACATCTTTAACACACAACCTTCTCTTGTTACAGGTAAGAAAAAATATCGCAAACGAAAAACTCAGCACTATTGCAAGTGAAGCAAAAACTAATGATTAATAAGGTATGTCGTAAATCGTAAATCACGTGAAGTCATCGCACTGAATTCCCACTGTGCAAAAAATACATGTATGGAATTGCAACTAATCGACCTGGAGGTCTAGTGATATTTCATTAAAGAAACCCTATTATTAAAAATATAATTCTACTTTGTGTTTCCACATATTCAATGCACAACTGAATATTATACACAATCTGAAAAAATATTTTGAAGTTAGTGAAATATATGCTTTGTGACTTGCATGCATATTACGTGATTTTCACATATTCAATACGTAAGTCATATCCACGGTAAATTTTCTTTTATCTTAAAAAAAAAATTCAAGCTTAAAAAAGAGACCCTATGATCAATCGTGGTCCACAAGATATTGAATTAATTTTTACATCTGAGATCTTTCGCAATAACCAACTCATTTGGTGCTTTGTATTGCTTGTTAGAGTAATACAAATAAAACCAGTTTACTATAGATACTTTCAGCCGTTTTATTTACAGCCTTTAATAATCGACGTGATCATTTACGAGTAAATCATCATCAGGAAAATATTACAACTCTTCGAGACGTAATAATAACTTCAGGCATGCTGCATAATTAATGAAAACACTTTTATAATTCGGCAAAAAATATTTCTTTCGCCTGGAGTTTGATGATTTGGTGATTTATATTTCTTGTTAAAATATAGAGTAATATAAATACAACCAGTCTGTTCAAGATATTTTCAGCCTTTAAAGATAGACGTGATCATCATTCGAAAAATATTAAAACTCTTCAAGACGTAATAATAATTTCAGGCGTACCGCATAATTAATGAAAACACTTTTATATTTCGGCAAAAAATATTGCCCCCGCCTGGAGTTTGATACTTTCTTTCCAATTTACCCGAGGGAGGATCAGATTTAAAGGATCGATAATTCTGATAATTCGAATTCAAATAAAACCTGTATTGTAGATATTTTCAACCGTTTTATATACAGCCTTTAAAGATCGACGTGATCATCATCAGAAAAATATTACAACTCTTCAAGTCGTTATAATAACTTCAGGCATACCGCATAATTAATGAAAACACTTTTATATTTCGGCAAAAAATATTGCCCCCGCCTGGAGTTTGATACTTTCTTTCCAATTTGCCCGAGGGAGGATCAGCCGGCCAGCCTGATGGATGGGAACACAGCCATGCAAAAACTTCAGGAGGCTTCGGCGCTGAAAGATGGTGGGGATTACTGGCGGCGGTCGAGGTCTTTACATGACATATGGACCCGCGGGGTAGCTTTAGCAGGACTCAGTCATTATCTCCATCATTATAAGGGTGTCTGAAAAAAAATTCAAATTAGAGGCAATGATAGTTGTGTGGTTTTTATTGCGTGATTATTGGACCGCACCGTCATAGACTTTCCGATATATATATATATCTACACATCAATTCAGCATTTTGGGCTATCCCGCTACGAATTGAAGATAGAAAAAAAAACTGCTTGTGTAACACAGGAAGGCCATTATCAATGGAGTTGCTTATCTTTTGGATTGAAAACATCGCCAGCTATTTTTCAAAGGATACTAGGTAACATTTTAAGAAAGTTTAAGCTTACTGATTTCGCAGTCAACTATATAGATGATATACTTATATTTTCTAAGACTTTTTATGAGCACATCTAACACGATTGTTAGAAGCTATAAAAAGAGAGGGCTTACGTATATATATATATATATATATATATATATATATATATAAATATATAATATAAAGAGTAGGAGAGGCTGCAGTCTGAGTTTAGATCCAAATATATATGGGTTTATTTTTAATCGTATAATTTTACTATTTATTTTGACTGTCTAAATTTTGTGTAATGCTACTTTTTGTAATTTTATTTGCGTATTTTTATTGATCTTTATACATGTTATGTATCTTTATAACCATTATTTTAATTTTAAATAATTTTTTATTGAATGCCTCATAAAATTAATTGAATATATAGAAGTAATAATTTAGAAACAGCTCTCAATAATTAATTTACTATTAGAAATATATATAAACTAATAGAATCTCTATGATGTTTATTTATAACTTGTTTAAAACCTAATTCAAATAGTTTGCTTATAGAAGATACGAATGATTAATACATAAAATAACAAAAAATAAATAATAATAAATGTATTTATAAGAAATACAAATAATAATAATATAACTAAAACAAGAAAGCATTGCTACTTAACAATAAACTATGTTAGAGTTTCTTAACCGAATTCGCTCGGAATTCATTTAATCTAAATTGTTATTATACACTATTGTAAAGAAAAAACTTTTGTCTTTTTTTTTAAAATAATATTTGGATCTGTGTTTGCACGCAATTCGCGAAAAATCTGAGAAGTTAAAAATATAAAATCTCGCGACCATTCGCATAATTGTAATACTTTACACTATGGCTTACACAACCAGACCTTGTAAAAGTTCATTTGATGTATTCTCATGAAATAAGTCTAGGTTTTACGTTAGGTTAAAGGTTTATAAGACACTTCATGGACTTTGTTGGAAGTCCACATGTGCCAACTTTGAGTGTTTGTATGACCCACGTAGCCATTGCTTATGACGCCGTCAGAAAGATCTACATATACCGCTTATACTTTATGAACGTACTGCAGAAGAGTATACAAACTGTAAGCCATAGATGTGTGTAATTTCAAGTAGTTCGCAGTTTATCTGGTGCCAAAACTGAAACTAAATATAATTATATTAGCAAATCGAACTCCGGGATTGGCGTGCGAGTGTTTCACGCGCCGCCCGTGTATTAATATCTCCGATGAATTCCGAGCGAATCATCCTTATAAAACGCTAAATGTAAAGTGCTGGGGCTATTTACAACCCTGAGTGTAAGGTTTACGGCTTTCTGCGAGTCTTCAGGCGCCTGTCTGAAGACTGAAGTCTGAAAAACGGCACTCAAGGTGCAATGTGCTTTCAGGAAATCGATTAATATATGAAACGACGAGAACAAAAATTTGCACACTCGTGTATGTGTGTGTATTTTTTTAAATTAAATAACCATCATTTTACAAACTACACCAATTTATAAGCCACAGCATACTAGTTAATACATATCTTAAGGCAGTTGCTTCCAGCCTTTAAATTGCCTCTGTGGCGAAATCGTGTCATTTAATTAATTTAATTGTCACTTTATTTTTATATATCTAAAATTGATTTTTTTACAGAGTATTAAAAAAACTATAAATTATATTTATCTATATTTTATTATTTAATTAACGTCCATTTTTAGGGTAAAATAAAATCTTGAAGATGTTGAAAAATTGGATAAAATGACGACTTTTCAAAACCTAAGTTTGTTAAAGATTTTTTTTTTTTAATTTTTAAAATAATATATCGCACAGGGTTTATATTTAATCTTTTAATTCCAATTTAAAAAAAGACTTTTAAATGTTTAGGACTCTTGGAAAAGGGACATGACGAATCTCCAAATTCCTACACTTCAATTGGAAAAATACATATTTATCATATTAATAGTATAGTTTTGTTAAAGTTTGCTTTTTTTTTTGAATTTTTAAATTAATTTTCTAGAGAGGGTATATACTTGATCTTTTAATTACAGTTAAAAAAAGGACTCTTAAATGTTTAAGATTCTTAGAACAGGTACATATATCGAAACTTAAAATTCCGACACTTTAATCGGAAAACACATTTTTATCATATTAAAAGTAAATTTATAGAAAATAAAAAAAAAATCGTTGTGGAAGAAGAGATGTATCTAACTTTTTGCATTTAAATATTTTTGATTGGTGTGGTCGATTTTTTGCAATAGGTACGAGAAAATGATCAAAAACAGAAAATTATGATATGAGTAGCCTCTCTAAAACTATGAGGTTATGATCATTTTTGTTTATAAACGCTTTAGATTTTTTTAAGTGCTTCATTACATCATATAGTCTAATATTATGTGTGTGATTGTGTGAATTGTTTATCTTAAACACACAGTCAACACAATTGACCTGTTAATGTACAAAATGCGTATTTGCTTAGAAAAATGCTCAGAAGATAAGTGCATCTCGTTATTTTGATATAGCTTTTATAGTTTAAATACTAAAACGTAATAATTTTTAAGGCTAATATCTAAAATCAACTTTTTGATTTGTAAATATTATCGGATTACCTGTGGATTCTGATTTTTAAGTCCCAATATGCTGTCAAGTAGGCTTTATGTACATGAAATATTGATAAAGAGCTGTGCATGTATGTAAAATATCACTTTGTCAACTGGAAAACAAGCACTCCGGTAAATATTGCAAGTAATGCATTTGCATTGACACAAGCGGTGATAAACATGCATTGACGTACAATGCCATGACGTCAAACCAATGGGAGGCAAAGAAAATTTAGGATTCTTAGTGTACTAAAAAAAAAACGTGAACACGCAAACCAAATTAAAAACTTTAATCAAAGTTTTATCTTTCTTTTTGTCAAACATTGAAATATAACACAGCGCGCAGAAAGAAAAATATTTTTTTTATCAAATTGTGACAGACGCTTCGAATGCTCAGCTAATCGCTCCAAATATTCCAAACAGGTTAAAGTACTTGTTAACATTAAAAAAAAAAAAAAACCTCTCAGGCTTGAAATTCAGTTTCCGGTGTTTTAATTTTCTCCCCCTGAATATTTCATCCCTCGGATTGTTTTTCAAGCCGCGCCTTTCTTCCGGTTGAAATTTATGCAAACCAACTTACGAGGAACTTCTAATAGACTTGTGTTGAAATAATCTCAACTCCTGGAGTTATTGGCTCGGTCGCTAACAGGTACGCCCATCCTGTACATATACACCGCTAGTAAACTCATGTACTCTTATATTTGAGGCAGAGTTATACTAACTAATTAATTTCAATTTGAAAAACTTATGCGGTAAATGTCTACAGTGTTTTATTGAAGTTTTATTGGATTTCTCTCTTCAGTATAAATTTTAAAGAAGTTCAATTATATTAATAATTATAAAGTTTGCTTAGATTAGATGACGTAAGTTAAGCTGTTTACTTTCATACAAAAAAAGTAGTCACTATTGTTTAATGCAGCAAGGAGCTCGCTTAGATTGTTAGGAAGATTTAAACAAAGAGGTTCTATTTAAATACCTCATTAAACTTTTTTTTTTCTTTTAATGCACTGCGTGTCATCGTTAAATTTTATAAATATCTTTTTGATGATATTTATTGAAGTTCATTAAAATCATTCTAACTTCCCCATTATAGGATCCAAAGCAAAAATCAAAGTACAGTATTGTTTAAAGCAGCAAGGAGCTCGCTTAGATTGTTAGGAAGATTTCAACGAAGAGGCTCTATTTAAGAACCTCATTAAACGTTTTTTTTTTGCTTTTAATGCACTGCGTGTCATCGTCACATGTCGCACATATCATTTTGATGATATTTATTGAAATTCATCAAAACCATGCTAACTTCCCCACCATAAGAATCAAGGCAAAATCAAAGTATAGTATTGTTTAATGCAGCAAGGAGCTTGCTTAGATTGATAGGAAGATTTTAATGAAGAGGCTCTTTTTATAAACCTCATTAAACTTTTTTTTTTTGCTTTTAATGCACTGCGTGTCATCGTCACATGTCGTACGTATCGTTTTGATGATATTTATTGAAATTCATCAAAACCATGCTAACTTCCCCACCATAAGAATCAAGGCAAAATCAAAGTACAGTATTGTTTAATGCAGCTAGGAGCTTGCTTAGATTTATAGGAAGATTTTAATGAAGAGGCTCTATTTAAATACATCATTAAACGTTTTTTTATTATTTTTTTTGCTTTTAATGCACTGCGTGTCATCATCACATGTTGTTCATATCGTTTTGATAATATTTATTGATATTCATCAAAATCACGCTAACTTCCCCACCATAAGAATCAAGGCAAAATCAAAGTACAGTGAAAATATATAAATCCCGATCTATTGCTATTTTAAAGAAATTACATTCAAGGGGTGACATTTCGAAGCCTGATCATGAGGTCAGAGAATCTACCCCACAGCCCTGGCCGGATCCTGCAAACTGCTCGTGTTTGCAGAGGGCAGGACGCGTGAGGCGATGTTTGCTTTGCCTCGAGCAGAACGAACTTCCCTCTTCCTTCTTCCTCTCTGTATCGATTGCCGGATACTCCAGCTAACTTCGAGCATTTCCAATCGCCCGCTCTAATGGCCGGATACATCATCCCGGCAACTCCAATATACATCAATGTTCCCACTGAATTGAAATATTACTCTACTAAAACTGAATCCAAAGCAGTACTAGAGAATCCGAAACGTTTCTTATTGATTCGTCATAAATTTCGAAAGTAATTATTTTTTTCCTTATTTATTACTTCACTATAACAAATTATAAGTACTAATATGATTAGGCACATTAGTTCACACATAGATGATTAAAGAAACTCTCAAAAAAAATCATCGTGATATGTGTGGGATTTGAACCCACATCCCCTGGCTTACATGGTCGGTGTACTGACCCTAATACTAACGAATAACATCTCGAATCGAATAAATACGCATCTGATTGACGTTCAATCCAAAAAATAGACATACAAATTATAAGCGTCAATTTTATGTACTCGTATATACTCGTTCTGAATCAATTTTCATGGTTTTCTATAGGGAAAATAGTGTAGTGGTTCTTCACATATCACGTTTATTTTTTTGACTCATATTAATAAAATTAATTACTTGATAATGATTAAGTAAGTACATTTTTTCAAATATTGAAAAATGATTAAAGAAACTCTCAAAAAAATATCATCGTGATTTGTGTGGAATACGAACCCACATCCCAAGTGCATTGCCAATTATGCAAACGAATCACTATATCTGACAAGAATTTTTAACAATCATATTCTTTAAGTGAAACAACATACTTATTATGCCAATTAAATAATCACACACAAATTACGATGATATTTTTCTGAGAGTTTCTTTAATCATTTTTATTAATCAATCAATAAAACCTGTATCGGCAAAATCGTACTTCCTGTGAGACGGTCTTGACAAAAATCAATAATATAAAATAAATTACAATTAAAGCCTTTCAGAATCAAATTAAAAAACGTTGCATATACTCGTAATTGACGTATAAGTGTCGTTGAAAAAAAATAGTTTTATGAAAATATGCTGCTTGTATATATTTCCACAAAACGTACACAAAAAATATTTACTTGTGAAATTGCCACATGCTTATTGTACCCATGAATGATATGCGATCTTTCGTGTAGTTTTTATTCTAACATAGCCTGAGTGCTCACCATCCAGCAGCGGATAGCAAATGGCCGAACCCATTTCATTCCATGTCAAAGCTCTCGGTCGCTGTTCAATTATTATCCTTAATGGTTCAACGTGCTCCGGTCCGAGGTCTGGAAAACCGATTGACTTCCGTACGTGAAATGCGCCATTTTTTTTCCAAGCATTCCAAATTTGAATCACAAAGAACAATTTCAAAAACTCGGCTGAAATTTTTTTTCAGGTTTCAGGAGTAAAATTCAAAACACTGCTACTCGAACGGGTTACAGTTGAAATCGATACGTACGCTGCTAAGATAGCAAAGTGATGATGTATTCCATACAAAACACCCCCGGCACGTGTGAAAAGGTATTTTTCATGGCCTTGACATTATGCAGGATCAGCTAACGGCTTTATTTCGCCCACATTCAGCAACCCTCGGCCTTGTCCGGGCCTGGCCAGGGTGCCGCATCGACTCCTCAACCCCTGCGATCGAATGATGGAACGGTTTTTGTTTATACAGCCCTCACGTGATGCCGCCGGCCTTTTGTGTGGACATCTGATCTTTATATTGATAAAAATTGTAAATACAAAAAATAAATTTAGAAATGTGAATGTATCGTGAAATAATATATTCTCGCTGGATTTTACGGTTTACTGAATTCGTGGTGGATTTCAGCATATTACACCTTGTTGATTTTGACTGAATATACTTGTAATAACCAACTCTATAAGCAGTGTATACATTGATAGCAAAAATATTACAGTATTAAACTTAAGCGCCTTGACAAAAATACTTTTAATAATAGGCAAAATAAGCTTTTGCAAAAAATTACGCGTGCTTTTTTAATATTTTTTATTTATTTATTAAACTCAAGTAGCAACACACATAAATATTAGAGTTAATGAAAAACGTTTCTTCTTTATCAAGTGCCTCTCCTCAGAGGAGGTTGGCGACCATTTCACTGAGCATATACAAATCCTGAGCCAGTGTTCATGGTTTTCTATGGGGAAAATAGTGTAGTGGATCTCCAGGTAACATTAATAGCTCTGGCGTTTAGATCTGATACTCCCTACCAGCTCCACAAGCATTCCAAGTCCATTACCGATCATTTACACTTGCTCAGAGTACAGAATGGCAGACATACACGTAAAACGTTTAACAAAATTAAAAAAAATCTTTAATAATTGTGAGTGTTTCATCAATTTTTAATGTCGTAAATCAAAAATACGAAAACTCCCAAATTCATCGGGAAAAAACCTACAAATATCCATTCAATATTCTCTCGTCTTGCGAGGGGTGGCAACCAATCCCATATCAACGCGTTCATAAATGGCATTTATTAGCACGTATATTGCCATCCCAAAGACATCATATCGCCTGTAATCACCCCCGGAGCCTCCCCCGTCGGAGGCTTCTTATCTAACATTGACTCCGTCCTCCGCCCTCGGCACCGGGCGATGTGTTCTGAATCGCTATTGAAAATTGAGATTCCGGATGGCCCCGCTTTTCGCCCGTCGTTACAAGGGAAAATTGATTTTAACACCTGGCAATACATTGTCGGAATTCGCTCTCTCGGCTGCTTGCGGATTCGCGGAATAGACCCGAACGAAACCTTATCAACTACTCTTTTATCCGCGACATACCAGATAACTTTGCAACACCCCATATTAAAACAAAAAGTATAAAAAATGAAAATAATCGGTATCTTCTAGGTGTTTAGCTATTCATGCTTATAGTTCATTTTTTTGTTTTATTGATAATATATAAATGATGCCTACTGTTTCAGCTATCTCGCGCACCTTCAATCGGCGGTCTGCGAATACGAGATCGTGGATTTTTGTCACGTTATCCTCCGTGGGAGCCATTTTCGGGGCACCTGGGTGTGGCTAATCAAAAACTGATGTGTGACCACGTTGAAACTCGTTAAACCAATTTTTGACGGTCGACATCGAAGGAGAAGAGATACCGTACACAGCATCCAAGCGCTCTTTGATTTCGATGCGCGATTTCCCTTCCGAAAACAAGAATCAAATCACCGACAAATATTGCTCTTTTTCCATTTTTCTAAAATACGCGTACACTTCCGCTTTTACACGCGGTCAAAATAAAACTACGAGTCCGATTCGGCTGAAATTTTGACAGTAGCCATCTAGAATGTACTACACGATAGTAAATCTCTCTTGCGATACTAGCACTATCGAGTGTTGGAGCTAAGTACTTATCGGACCGCTCTCGTATGTTTGCAGGTTTTAGAGCCTTTTAATCTGAAACGCAAAACACCAATATTTTCGTTTATTTCGGTTTAATATTTTATTCAATATTTCGGTTTTATCGCATTGGAATTAAAACGTGTCTCTCAAAATAAAAACAAATATGCATCCACAAACTGCTCTCCAAATAAATGGTCAAGGACATCCGCATTGCAAACGATGTTGCGACAGAATGAAACATACCTCGTTATTTTAATGATTGCTAAGGACTCTACTCAAGCGTGATTTTAATTGGAATGAAACTGAGTTATCCACGACAAGGAAAAAAATTCAGATAAAAAAATACTCCGTAACAAATTTGAATATTTTTTTAATTATCCGTACTAACAAGTACACGCTTCGTACGAATAAAATAAGAATTTTATTAAAAATCTCATTGAAAATAAATAAATACATGAATTAAAGATGTTGATTTTTTTATTATTTAAGTAATGTAGTAGAAAGTACTTGGTGGAATTTCATACTTTATTTAAAGAAAATTTAGTAATCCTCCTTTGTTCTGCTTAAAGATGCCAATATAGCATGTTGGCAATACAAAACTGAGAATATCGTTAATTAATATTTTTATCAAAAATATTAAATATTATCTTCATAATAAACCTGTTAAAAATGCGGCTTTTAATTATAATCATAATTATTCAGTATAATTCAAATCGATGCCGTTTTTCAAGTTTCCCGATACGTCTCTTCTTATTGGCTCGAGAATCGTAAACTTCCGTTCGGAGTGCTCGAAAGCACTTCAACTTTATTACAATCATCCTCATTAATTCCGGCTTTAAATAGCTTCCAGTATCGAGTCTCAGAATCCAGTGGCTGGTCTATTTCCATCGGGCAGCTTATCGCCGGCTCCGGGGGTTCCCGGCTCGATTCCTAGGAAGTCGCAGCATTCTGCAAACAGCTTCTGTATCTTAAAATCCATTAAATTCTTTAAAAAGTTTGCCTCTATGCTAACTTTTTTGAACTTCTTCTTCAGGTGCCTCTTCTCAGAAGAGATCAGTGACCACACCACTGAACATACCTCCATCATGGACCGGACCTCTGATTTTGGCTTTATTCCTGACTTCCTTCGACTGTCACGAATCCCTTATCTTTTATACCTTTTTTATATCTTAAAACCCATTCAATTCTCTAAAACGTTTGCCTTTATGCCACATCGTAGCTTTTTTGAAGTTTTTCTTCAGATGCTTCTCCTCAGAAGAGATCAGTGACTAAACCACTGAACATACCCCCATCATGGACCAGACCTATGATTTCGGCTGTATTCCTGACTTCCATCCACTGCCACGAAGCCCTTATCTTTTATACCTTTTTGTATATCTTAAAACCCATTGAATTCTCTGAAACGTTTGCCTCTATGCTACATCGTAACTTTTTTGAACTTCTTCTTCAGGTGCCTCTCCTCAGAGGAGATTGGTGACCACATCATTGAACATACCTCCATCATGAGCCAGACCTATGATTTCGGCTGTACTCCCCACTTTCAACCACAGTCATGAATCCCTTATTCTTACCCTTTAAATCTTTTCCCTTGGATTTTTCTCTGTACTATCAGCTGCACCAGTATTTTTGAAAATAAGGCTAAAATTTCACATATACGCTTTTTTGCCAACATCATCAGCTCTCCCTCTAAGACCCTTATTTTTTCAAAAGCCTTGATTTTTTTTATTGAATTTGCTGTCTCACGTGCTCAGGCTTTAGCTCCATAAAAAGTAACTGAGACAAGTAAACAGCAGACAATCTTTAACTTAACATTAAATTTCATAAACCCATATTAATAAGCCCCTGGAAATATAATAAAAACAAATTGAACAACGTTGGAGCACTGTAGATGCTAAAAATAACATAGATATTAAACAAACATATATTACATTCCATTCAGCAGGTGTTTATTCAATAGGAAACGTTTATTTTAAACATATAGACGCGTTAAAATAAATAATAAAACTTAATTGAATCATCGCTTGTACATAACCTATAAATTATATTAAATAAAAAAAACATTTAAGCGTTTATTATATCTTGTATAGGTCTTTTAGAAATAAATTATTTTAAATAAAAACGATTACGTTTATATTCTTTGTGGATTCGCTGAAAATTTCTCGAATAGGCTTTTTTGTTGCTGTGCTCGGTACGGTTTTGTTTTGCCATTTTCGAAAACAATGGTCACACGTCTCGTCTGCCCACTGTTGCGTGATATTCGGTTATTCATTTGCCATTTCACTATTCATTCTGAGTTTAATGTTCTCTACCATTATTAATGTTGCGAATATTTATTTTTTTATAACAATCATATCATTTTTGTATAAGCTGTAATCATATTAAAACTCAGAGTAATTGTTACAACACAAAGTATATTTAATTAAAGTTGTAGAATTTTTTATTGTTGATATGTATAGATTTTATTTGGTCGTTTATAATTTCTGGAAACGTTTTACTTTCGCCTTACAAGGGCATCGTCAGACTGTAAGTCAAAGGCGCTACACTGTATATACATTAGCTTATTGACTGGAGTTTTACAATTTAATCCAGCTCGTCGTGGTTTTCGTGGTTCCATGTTCTTGTACAGATCACACTGCAGTGTTTGGGGAACCACACGTGCATAGTTAAACCAATTGCACCGGCATGCATTATTCATTGCATTAAATATGCACGGCATGCCATTACGTACATATGTTGCGGGCCGGGCGGGTCGGCTTCGGCAAAAACAGGCGAGGGGCAGAGGATATATTAAACTTTAAATAATACATGAAATTTTCACCTGTTTGAAAAGTAAAGTTGAAAAGTTCAAAGTGCTGCTTTAAGTGAAAATGATTACTTATACAAATAGCAAAGTGTTTCCTAGAAACGGGACGAAACGCAGAAAATACTCAATTCGGCTATTGGTAAGATCGAGATTTCCCCGAGATCTTTATTCTAGCATTTATATTAAATTGATCCAAGATATAAAATAAAAGTCTAGGGATATTTTGGCGTATGGTATAAATATCATATGCACTCTCTATGGGGTAGTTTGTAGAGCCTTTAGCCGCGTTTTCTAAGAATAAAAGTTTCAAAATAGATTTTGCACTTCACTCCAGATGTGTAATCTTGTTTACAATCTGATAAATTTGCACTCCGAGCTTTGAAAGCAGCAACATTTATAAATCTGCAATCGTATAAATGCAGCTTAATCGAACCCAAAGCAGAACGTCTTCTTCCACTTATCTTCATCCATAAACCTGTTTGTTACTGAGTCTACGAGCTTAACAACCTCACCGTCATAATCCATAGCATTTGGAAATGTTCCAGCTACAGTATATTTCCAGGTCGGTATGCTTTTAAAAGTGAGACCAATAACACACTACAAAGAAAATAAAATTAAAATATAAATCAATATCTAATCAAAAGCACAAGAATATAAAAAAATCTATGTGCTATATAACCTAACTTTTATATTTTTAGCGATGTTAGATTTTTTTTGTGACTTGTGATTGATATCTATTCGTTATTTTATTATGCTTTAAATTCTAATATTTGTTTTAAAAAATTTAATAAAGCCTTAAAGACGCGCTACCCTGAAATTTTAACCTTCATTTAAGCTTCTTTTTTCAGGGAAATCTTTCAAACAAAAAACCATAAATTTTCATACCTCTTTCTTTATAAACGTAGCAGCTTTATTACAGTTATTATAACAAAAGATATTACGATATGATATTTATAAGCATTGAATTAGAGTATAATGTCTTTTATTTTGTACAACGATATTAAATAGATAGCTTAATTTAAAAAAATAGGGATCACGAGAAAAGGCGACTATTATGGAGGTAAAAATTTTCTACACTTAAAATTCTGCAAGTGATTTAAATAACCCAATAAAATTTGTTAAAAACTAAGCAATATAACAAATAATAATAATATGAGTGGTAAGACCACTTTTACGTCTATTTTTATTTATTACTAATAGTTATAAAAAAAATTATAAATAATCTAATTACTGTCTGATTTTTTTAAAATTTAATGATGTTATATCACTCACGCGAAAAAGCGTAATAATTTTTAAATGAGAGTCATTTTAATATCAATTCTTTTAATTATTTTTTCCCCGAGGGTATTTTTTCCGAGGGTCCTCTTTAAACGACATTATTCAAATTGTAATTTACGCGTGTTTTAAATTATTTAAAAAAATTTCAACGTTCAACATATAAAATTTAACGATTTCGGCATCAGAAAAACATAAATAAATAAATAATCAGTTAAAAATGATACATTATAACAAATATGAGTAGCCAAATGACTATGAGATGACGATAGCTTATTCTTGTATTTCAAGGGCTTTGTTAGACTCAAAATGCCAAAAGCACTCACAAAGTGTAATATTTTAATTGATGAGAATTATACAGACGACTTAATTTTTAATTGTGTTTCAAAAGCTTCGTTAGACTTGAAATAGTAATAGAAAACGAAAACGATTATGGTATCCTTACTATTTGGATGTTAACTGTCGTAAATTTGAACTTGCGCTTGTAATTTTCTGTATAAATTATTTAATACATTAATATTTCAAATGCTAATGTACGAACAGCATGAAAGCATAATTTATAGATAATAGTGATATTATTGAAACCAGAGCATAAAAATATGTATATTATGTAGAAGAGGCCAAAATAGACGCTCGATGGTATCTCCTCGTGAAATATGGCCGCCATCATGACGCCACTTTATCATACCGGCCGAGATAAATTCCCTGGACCTGAACTGGTTCATCCTTGGCCATATCGTATCCATCACAGCTTTTTCAAAGTCCTCGCCTGGCCCGGTTCACATATCAAAGACTAAAAGCTCTGCGTAAGTATCTTGAACTTTCACAGAACTTCCTCGTTTATTTTGGAATCTGCTTTGTAGTGTAGTTACTAAGTAATTAAAGTTTAAATTTCAATAGATATACCTGACGCTAAAATTGTACGTGTTAAGTATTTAAGTAGGTGCTAAGTTTTTTTTTTTTTTCTGATATACAACCTTTCAGTTTAATAAAGCATCATTCGCGTACCGTATAAACTAATCATTTATATTCACCTACTTTGAAATACATTGGATAAAGAATACACCTGAAACAAACGCCTGAATAATATGCATTGTGTATAAATTTTTAAGGTTCAATCATATTTAGTATATTTTTAAAAATAATGTTTGAAAATAATGACACAAGCAGGAGGATCACGACCTTCAGAATTGAATAAGCTGTGAAGATACTAAAGCCACGTGGCTGATGGAAGAAAATCAGAGACAGATTTTGGCGACATCGCTGACACGTGAGAGATGTAGCTTTTCCTGTCTCTTTTCTGAATAATATACAGTCGCAATTTATCTTATTTTTTCTGAACATTATTTAAAATAGGCAGTTGTCGCATTTAAAATACTCATCGATGTTATAAAATTGCTTTTTTTTTCATAGAATTTATCCCCGGATTCGTTCTCTTTAAAATCTCTTTCAGATTGCTGACTGGAGGAGATTTTATAAATTTAAAATTTTTCGATATAACGTTTTTAAAAGAAGCAATTGCAAACTTGTTTTGTCTTGTTTGTGTTTAACAAAACGTTTTTTTAAATTAAATCCCATCTTATTTAATTAACATAAAAGTTTTCTTTGGTTAAAAAGTACGTTATGATGTTTTTATTAAAATGAAATGAGTTATATATAGTTTTAATCGATGTCAATAAATTATAGTCAAAAATAATTTCTTGGAATATCAGAAGGTTTCAATCCATCCTTAAAATATGAATTTAATTTAACCGAGTAGGACTAAGCTCCGATGATACTACCCAAAGGACTTATGGAGAAGTCAAATGTTGTAATCTCGTAGAATCTAGAACTATCCAAAGCCTTCGGGGACCTTGACCTTTCGAAGGCTTATACGGGGTAGGGCCTGGGATAAAGTAGAGGGAATATATGTCGTTCACAGTACGTGAGCACCGCCGGTCCACGTGTCACCTGCCGGCCTTGCACGTGTCCAAATTACTAATCACATATTAAAGAAAGGATTTTTTATGCACAGACGTGCAAAAACAAAAGTTTTAAAAGTTAATTTACACTGTAGCACCTCGAATCCTGCATAAAATATATAAGTTTTGGAAATCGTTGTTGTTGAATCGTAATTGAATTAATTCACTTTTTTATGTTATGCTTCGCGCAACAACTTTTCCAAGTGATCTTTCATTGCTTAAATTAAAAAAAATACAATGGCGTGGCTTAAAAATTCAAAGGGTGCAAAACTATCCTTTTGAATTTTATCGCAAAAAATCGTAAGCCAGTAAATGTATCGACTTTCAGTAAACATGTGTCGAAGTGTTCCCATTTGAATGTTTCGCGCGGCGGGGCCGGAAACGGTTTTACCTGCCCCCCACCCCCCCCCCCCCCCCACCCCACCCCTAACCTAACCTAACCTAACCCCCCCCCCCATTGCCGACAGCTTCCGCCTTTGTTCCTCCTTCAGGCGATTCATGATATTTCGCTAAAAGCCTCCGGCTCGTCGCTTAAATGCAAGGTGTTTCGATATTCGGTTTTCCGGCGTTGTAAAGCTATTAATTTTATAAAATGCATATAAAAAAGCATATAAGATATAATCTTAATTTCTTAGATAAACAATTTTTTTCGCTCATCAAAACTGTAAAGATACACTCAAATGTCCATTTTAAACAAGTCCCGAAAGCTTAACATTGAGGGACAAGGCATTTGATTGGTGAAGATCCATTATTATAATGATAAAAGTAGCTTTGTATTTCGTCTTCACTTTGAGTTTATTAAATTTTTTGCATTACTAGTTTCGGCCAAATAGACTAGGTCTAGTTCAGTTATGCATCTGATGATGACCTAGTTTATTTGGTCGAAACTAGTAATGCAAAAATAATAATAAACTCAAAGTGAAGACAAAATACAAAGGTACTTATTAAATTTTCATCGTTTGTACATTTTCAAGCATCGCCCTCGGCGTTTGTTAATCATTTTTTTTAATTTATGAAATAATAAATAGGGAACTTGAATTCGAAGTATACATATAAAAATAAATATACTTAAGCAGGTTACAGGTCTTAAAAGTTTATTAAAATCCGCACGTATCACTTCAAAACCGTCGTTTGCACCCAGATAAATTATCAAACACCACCCTCGATGTAGGTTAATCATTCGCTTCTTGATCAAATAATAATTTAGGCAACTTGTATAAGCAACTTTCCACATGTGTACATAGGCTTGTACGGTACATTATCTAAAATAACATCATTATCTGCTAAATATGTAATTCTCATGCTTCGGTGTACACTCCCGCAAGTTCCTCGCAGTTCGCGGACTACATTATATAACAAACGTCCCTAAGTTTTCATTATCCAATAAAACGTACTTCGTTTTAATACCACGTGTAAATTATTTACTCTCAGGCCTTATAAACTCTTCTTAAAAGTAATTATAATATAAAGAAAAACAATAAATGTTTTGATAATACGGCAAAATGGGAAAAATGTTATTTTAGTTGAAAACCTTTTAATAATGATACATGAAATAAAATACATGCTTTTGGATAAAAATGAATCTCCCTTCGAAAAAATTTGTATTAAAATGCAAAAATTGCTTAATTTTGTTAAGCTGTTGTTGAAATTTTCTCCGTTGCAAATGTGTGACGTAAAAAAGCTTATACTTGAAAAAACGTCACACCGGTGTTACTAGTGTTTATTCAAAATAATATTAATTCATTGAAGTATGGTGGAAATAAATTATCCAACCTTTTTAATTGCTTAATATATGCACGATGGGATATTTTTAATAGTACCCGGAAAAATTACTAATTTCAACCTATTTATTAATATGTCAAGCATTTCATTAGAAATAAGAAACGAAGTCGAAATAATTGCTAAAACATTTCACTCAAAAATAATCTGCACTAAAATTTATTTGGTTATTTTTTCATATTATATTTCTCTATTACACGGGTTTTTTTATTATTAAATGACCCATGCCTCAAAAAATCAAAATAAGTTTTGATTAAATATTACTAAATACGATATTATTGATATATAATATACAAAAGAATTGGGAAAATATGATATTTTTAAATTTTTTGTATTTATATGAAAGTAACGAGTTGTATGAAAATTCTCACAAATAAAGAATAGCTTTGTTATATGCATTTTCAAGAAAACCCCGGACTTGGGATATCTCTGGGGTGTTATCCCTTAAATATTCGCAAAGCCTTCCCGTCGAAAGTAATTTCGATTGCTATATGTAAAAAAAAAACCATCAGAATCGATCTTCGGGCAGCAGAAAACCTTCATTTTATTAAGTTTTCTTATATAAAACTTTTATATATTAATTAGCATCTTTGACCTAATGGGCTTTCTATTTTTTTTTTTTTGTGTAATGTAATGAGATTATTTGGTTTCATGGGTGTTCCTGTTTCAAGTTTTTGGTACTCCATCTCCAAAACCTACGACAGTACATATACATTTATTATTTTAAACATATTCATACAATGCAAAAATTTATTTACTTATTTTAATATAATTTGTTCAGTAAAAATATTGCATACAATTATTCCCGATTATTCGAGAAAACAATAAGTGATTTCAAACACATTGCCTCAGTCTAAAACTTTGTTATGTACTCGTTTGTAAATAGTCCACGAAACCTCACCTGTTTGAAGATGACAATTATGCCACATTGGTAAAACTAGTGACGTCAAATAATAAATTAAAAATATTTTTTTAATTGAAAATATTTTTACATTTGACCAAAACTCGCACAGTGTTCAGAAATAAGGCTATTGATTTTTATACAACAGTGAGCATTTCCCGGGCTCATGTAGAAGCACACGATCAGCACCAATAAACGAGAGTGGTGTTGCCTACACTAAAATAACGTAACAATTTCATTTCTCCCTCTCGCTTTTATTTTTTGTCTCTGGCAATTCGAGGGCATCGAGTACAAGTTTTTCAAAATGCCGACATGAATTGTCCCATTTGAATATTCCTTACAGTTTGATTATTTCCATCCGCTGGTATTAAAATGAATGTATTGCCTTTATTGTGTGTACTTCTGGCGACGTTCCAAGGCCCGCGAGCGACATTTTGCCGAAAACTTCGGTCCTTGTGCGAGCGGAAGTGGGAAACTTGCAGTTTGTTTAAGAAATTAAACTCGGAGAACTTCGTTAACGCAAATTATGCATCATGTTTTGTTTTAAAGCTGACGGGAGAGCAAAGAAACTGACGAGATAACTTTGAGTAGTCTTAATGCCGCTCCCGAAATGTGAGAAAGCATATAAGCATAGTGTATTGTCAATAAACCGAAACTGACAAGATGACTTAAAAACTATAGTAGCAGCTAGTATAAATATTATTAAAGAAAACAACGCTTAAAACGTGATAAACCACATACTTTGTTATTAAATCTAAACTGGAGAGACGACTTGAAAACCTGATCTGATTAATGTTAAAACCCATAAAACTACCCTCAGCTGGAATCTTGAAAATAAATCGGCAACAAACCTATAATAAGTCTGTCCCTGAGTCTGTAATATTCACAAAGGTGTTTGAAAATCAAAAAATCGTCCGAAATAATGATGAATTACAAATCTTATGTGGTTCAAACCTACATCTCTTAGTTATCTTAGTTCCCAGGCGATCTAATCATTTAGAAAATATTATGTACTATTATAAATATAGTTTAGTTATGCATCTGATGATGACCTAGTCTATTTGGTCGAAACTAGTCATGCAAAAAATATAATAAACTCAAAGTGAAGACAAAATACAAAGTTACTTTTATCATTATAATAATGGATCTTCACCAATCAAATGCCTTGTCCCTCAACAATATACTATTATAAATATTATTTTAAATACATACATTGTAATTATGTATACTACATTAAATCAATCGATCCATATATAAAAATGCGAGAAAACCTTCGAGTCTTTTAAATATTTTATCTACTATAATAATAGCCATTGTGTGTGTGTGTGTGTGTGTATGTTTTTTTTTTTGTTCTCTATAGAATATCTTAAAAGATAAAACGCTGATTTTTTGCACGTAAGTTTAGTAAGTTTTTCCGCAGTTATGTGCCGAATTTCAAGACGATAGGATAATATTTTCATTCATAAACTAATTAAATAAAACTATCAAATATGCTTTATGTACGAATTATATGATTCTGTTGTTCACAGCGAGAATTTCAAATTTAGAACTTTTACAAAAAAACAAAATATGATGCTTCTAAGAAATTTCCAGTTTATGTCAGCTTGACACAAGAACCAATTTTATTTCTTAGTTGCATTAGAAATTATTAATAACATCATTAATAACTTAAAATGCCTCCTAAAAAAATAACACCATCTAAGAACAGCAAACGTAATTAAAAAAGAATAGCACAATTGAACGTGATAAAGACTTTATCTAATAAAGAACAGTGCAGTGAAAGTGATTCGTTGTTTGTGACACGAAATGTGATATTTCCTAGAATGGCTTTGCTTTAGAAATTAATATCCGGTTATTCCAAATATATGTGTACAAAATGAAATCAAATACTCATCTAATTGTCAGCCAAACATATGTTCAAACACTATTGCATCGTTCATCGAATACGTCATTTTATGGCGGGCTACATTTCTAGTCTATATATAATATTCAAATTGTTAATCTTTAAATTTTAAATCAAAAGTTGTAGTCATCCTTTTTTTAAGCCCACGCTTGAGGTTGTAATACGTTTATGGTCTAATGAGGCTATTGCCAATGGTCTATTTTTAAGACCCTGAAAACATGTATCCGTGGTTTGACCTCGAGAATGGGGTCTGTAATGTGCCCTGAATTATTGATGCGTAATGATTGGATTTTTAGGTACGCACTTACCTTCCGGGTGATTTTGTTATGATGGGGAGGCTTTTACAGATAAAAGTTTTCAGGTTCATTCAAAATTAACCCCTTAAACCGTTAAATATTTTGTGAAAAGCTCCGTTTAAAGTCAGAGCTTTTGATTTTTTACTTTTGAAGCGGTAAAAATTTCATGCCCAGTTACATGATTAAATCAAATATTTATCAGATCAACTGTGAAAAGCTTTTGAGCCTGATTTGAACGATTTTTTTCCATCTGTAATTAATCGAAAGCTTGTTAAAATTTTATTACGTCATAGTATGGAAATATTATACAACAATTATAAATTGAAAATAAATGAGCATTCACTGTCGAAAGATGTCAGAACTTAGTAATAGTAATTTTTATAAAAGTTAAACTGCTTTCTTTAATTTAATTTTACTTATAATGAAGACACTCATTTGTCAGAAACTTATTAATTTTTTAAGAATTTTTCTTACTGTCAAAGCATCAATGACATATTTTTTATTAAATAAAATTTATTTTTCCTAAAAATAAATTTACCTTAAGATCCAAACAGAAATAACTGAAAAACAAAAATATTTTTTAATTTCCACTGTGGTAATTGCATTTTTTTAAATGAAATTTCCTTTTTATCTCTCAAAATTTAAAATAGTGAGCACATGATTTTTACGACTCTGAATAAAATAAATTTAAGGTCTCTAGAAAATTCAATGCAGCCTTGGGATGGAAACTTGAATGCAGATTGCGCTTATCGTAAGGGGTGAGGATATCTCTTCTCTATTAAGAACTGCAATTCTACGATTCTACTTTACGACCAAACCAGTTAAATTTTAAATTACAACATAAATTCATAAATATTCGCTTTTGATTGAATATAAATTTCAAATATAATTTTCATTCAGCATATATTGTTGAAACATCTAGACAAGCCGACCATTTGCATTTTACGTCTTTATCGCTAAAATTTCTAGCGATACAACATAAAATTTTTCGCAATAACAATAACTAATGAAATCACGAGAAAATCTTCGATATTTTTACTCTACCTCTAAGTAACCCTTTTTATGTTTATCCCACAAACTGATAACTGAAACTCTATAAAAAATTTTTTTTTTTTAGTAAAAACCAAATAGACAAGCTATAAAACCCTCTAGGAATAATTACGGGTGTGGTCGATTTCATATTTTTATAGGAAAAATATGACTACTGCTTTTTTTAGTAACTTTTTACTTGGTAAAAATAAATGATAAGTATCCTTTATAGTAAACTTAGGTTAGACGTAAAGTTTGTGTTCTCTAAAATCACTAAATAATTAACATTCACCCATTCAACATCTACAGCAACTTAAATGATCTCTCTGAAACACAACCACACAAGGAGTTATACCAATTCATACAACACAGCCTCTGTGGCCAGTATAAAGGCACTCCACTCAGATTATACGCCGCCGTATCCAGAGTATATAATATCCCATAGATCGCAGATTCCATTCATCCACGAAGGGTTGACATTCAATTAAACACTTGCTGGTCCATACACACCCCACATTAATTAATCAAGTTTCTACCATAGGGTTAAACCTACCCCCAAGATGACCGGTATTATCCTTCGGTAACTGAGTGGGGTATGAGATTTGAGATTATTTCATTAAGTCAACTATTTGTCATCATGATCAGCCCCTGTCAATTTTCTAGGTGAAGGTCACGTGGCGAATTTATTTATTAACTAAAAAATCACGCTTGTACGTTACAAATATTTTTATATTTTTTTAAATATCAAAGTATGATAGTAGCTTAATCACACTTAAGTTTAGTCTATTATAACATATTTTTATATTTTACGGTATGTTGTCTTATTAATATTATTACATTTATAACAAAAATCAAGTTTCAGTTCGCTCAAATGAAGTCATAAACATCACAATGAACGTAATATAGTAATTACCTAATGGGTTCGAAAAAAAATCTACAGTAAATTATGTTATATTTCCATTGAAGAGTATATTTCTCTCTTTGTATCACAAATGTTTATTCATTTACAAACAACGTTTCTGAGAGATTTCAATGAACAAAAGGAAAAATTCACAGAACAGAACAATAAGGCATCATTTTCACAACACGCACAGCAACAAACCTGGAGCCCTTGAGAAAGTACTTTCGCAAATCAACCTGCCGCAATTCACCGACTGACACTCACCGGAAGCAATTGATTTATATTTATATATATATATATGGTAATTAGTCAATATCTTATGCAATCTAATCTAATTATATTTGCTATATATAAGTAAGGCAGTAGCCTCGGAGGCGTCGGTTCGAATCCCAAGTATGTCGGGATACAAAAAAAAAAAAAAAAAAACAGTGATATTGTACACACAACTTTTAAAGACAAAAATGCAAATTTGCATTAAATATAAAATGATATAAAATATTTCAATATACTATATAATCTTTATGGTGGTTTTTCTGAATTGCGTTCGGTACGTTGATGGTGATAAATTCGTCCACGTATGCCATAAAGGCGAGAATTGCCTGCCTGTCCGCGACCACTTATGATTATTTCTGCGCTGCTGCCTGAATAAACAGCCTCGCTCAACGATTTATTTCTTTTGTTACAGGTAAGCCACCCTCGCCCTTATTGTTGATGACGCAAGATCCCGCGTTCCTCCCTCGTGTAAGTTTTTTTTTTAGTATTCTTTTCAAAGGTCAGATGTTTACGTTTTCAGTAAAAAAAATATATATATTTTAATAAATTTTGATGATCGCAGTCGACAAATTATTTACCTGAAAGTTTAGTGATGAATATATTATATGAAGCAAGATTACAGTTGCGTGCTGTTTATGGAAGCAATAAAGTATTTTGATGTGATAGAAAATATACACACGTAGAAAAAAAAACTACAGTTCATCCCTTTTCCTATTATCTAAAATGTGTAGTATTTTTACTTCAAAACTTAAATTGTTAAATTAACCAATAGGCTACGAGATTGAAATAATTTTTATTTATCTTGCTTACAATTTTTAAGAAAAATACTGTAGTAGAAAACCTATTATTTTACTATTTTAAATTTATTCATTCATTAAAGATAAAGTAGGTAATAAATTCAATGGTTTCACTTTATGGGAGTTTTATGCCATAAGGGCGATAAAATAACTCGATAGTTATTTAATGGTGAAATCGAGTATACAAATTAAATAATGTTTGCATGAAGTAATGTAAATTCTATCAGAAAAATTGTTTTATGTAAAAATTATTTTCGAATGAAAAATTGTTAACAAGAGAGATGAATACAAATTAGACAATTCATAAATTTCCTTTTGTTTGTATCTTAAAATGATCGTTTATTTTTAAAAATAAGTATTTAGTATTGTATCAGTCAATATAAAAAAAACTATTAAATAATAACCAAGCAATATAATCAAATAAATTTGGTTTTCATGAAAGGGAAACAATTAGTTTCAGAAGCAAATATAGTATTATTTATATTTGCAAGAAACTTTTTTAAAGCATGTAAAATATATATAACTTAACAAAACTCTTGTTTAGAACTATTTGAGTTTAATTTTAAATTTAAAGCCTATCTTGTTAGATTTATGAAATGTTTAATTTTATTTAAAAAAATTACATTAAATCCTCGCTGTTGAAGATGTAGAGAGCTGCGTCGGGTAACTTCCGGTTAAATTCGCTTTAATTCTGCCTTAAATCTATGTAATAAACATCTGAAAATCTCAAAGGAAAACACACTGTACCTATTTACTTAGTTTTAATTTTAAAGTTGGCGACGGGAGGGTACAGGGTAATTTAAACACATGGTACAAGTATTACGATAAAAAGAAATTCTATCTAGTAACCAATTTAAAATTAAATAAATTTACGAGCGGTTTTTATCCTAGTTCAGATAATCTACCGTATAAAAAGTTTAAAACCACACAAAGAAGCAGGTGGGCATGTAGTTTGGGGCAATTATGTGTAATTGCGACTGTGTTAGAATTATAGAAAACCTGCTCCAAAAAAGGTTTTTTTTTTTCGATCGTATGGAAAAAAAAAAACAAAAATTTTGCCTTTACCAGATAAGAACCCGAGACCTCATAGTACCTTATGATTTATTATTAAAAAAAAAAGTTTCAATTGGTAATTAATTACCCAGAGAGGGTTTTGCAACTTGACATAGAATAAAGTTTAATTATTTTTTTATTCGGAATAAATTATAAATCCTAGAGTCTACTAGTTATAGGATTATCATAAGCCGCACTCGACATATCAACGGGGCTCGCCTGTCCACTAAACAGTACTGCGAATGGCAATATTACCCGCGGTTTGCACTGAGCTATCCACACTTGCTTCTGCTGCAGCAACTGGAAGTATTCAATTCTGGATTACATACAGAGAGATGATGAAAAAAATGATAGATATGCAAAAGTAGCGAGACTGAAAGGCTGAATACTTCTCTACATTTAGTATATACCATAAAATCTATGTTCCGGCATTATTTTTTTCATGAAGCAGATACATTGATATTATATAAAATTTAAATACTGCTCCTTTGGTAAATCAATTCACATTTGATATTTTAATTAAGCCATGCCCTGCAAGGTCAGGTACCTTTTCCATATTTGATTGCTAGCATGAAGGCTGTCTGCATTCTTTTTCCTTACAGCAGCCCCCTCAGGGGAAATCCCGAAATATTTTTGAGATCCCGCCCCCTCCCCGCCGATCCAGCAAACATTTGGTTTATGGTCCCGAAGTCTTAACTGCGATCCGGGAGGAGACTTTGTGAACCTATTTGAATAATTTCAGGCTCCAGGTGTGGGCGAGTTGCGCAACCACGAATGATTTAATCAGGAATTATTGTAATCCACTTATTACTTGTTTCGGATTTCGGGAACTTGGGCCTATGTGGGACGAGGATGATAATTTGTGTCAATATTTTATACAAATTATTACTTGTGTATTCAGCGTATCTAGGTGAGATTATACAAGCATTTATAGCGAAATAATTTGAATTTAAATAACAGCGTCGTTGAGTTACATAAATCGCCGATTCAAACGAAAAAAAAAACCGCCACCGTTGGCAAACCGGGTCCGCCAACTTTCAACTGTCTCTCGAGCGTCTTCAAAAATTAAATCCAAAGAGTTCAGGTCTCTCATATTGGCTGCCCTGGTGGCTGAAGTGCCCGCCCCGGGGGATGTCGCCGGCCAAATAATGCCAACGTAACGGAAAACGAGTCGCGGCCACCCTGTCGAGGGGTTGAAAACAAAAAAAAATTGTTCAAGATGTGAAGCACTGCGTTGGGAGGGAACTGAAGATCGATTGTTTGTCTTTGAAACAAACGGCCACGTAATATTTTGCATATAAAATAAAATCAATAATACAACCTTTTTATCTACAACAAACAACTTTAATTTATTGAAACTTAACCGTATATGTTAAAACCCTCCAAACACTTGGGATCATTCAAAGTAAAACACCATGAATGTACGTCATAACTCCATCGTGTCCTGTTTGAAAAGTATACTTTATGGGGCACAAAAAAAACAGGAAATTTGTTTAATTAAATATACATCTTTTTTGTAAATATCTAGGAGTAAATATTTCCAAGAAATACATAATTTCATTTTAAGTTGAAAAAAAAAAACAAAGTATTCGCTGGGGATATCAATAAGATCGGCACAACCAAATTTCCGGATTTTTTTTTTATTATATACCAAGTGTAATCACAGTGTATTTTATATACAATTATAAAGGTTTTCTTTTCTTTTTATTAAAATTAAAATTGTATTGAACTGCTTTGTAAGCTGATACAGAATAACAATTACTCAATGGTGTCTTATTTTGCATTGTCTTAAACTCAACTTTGAAAAAAATATTATTTAAATATATAGCATTTTTACAGTTGTTAGTAAAACTCAATCTAACACTCTAAAATAAAAATACATTGCATGTTAAAAAAGTAGATACACAACACATGTCTTTTCTGGTTGTATTTTTCGCTAAACTGAACGTTCAAATGGAAACCAAGGTCTGCAGAGCCTCACGGCTGTCAAGTGAGCCAACATAATGTCTGCAGCCTCTGCAGCCTTCAACTTCCGGAAACTTCTGGGATGCATTACATATTAACTTTCCAGGCATCTGACATTTGGAGTAACGTCTTCTTAGTTCATGCTGCAGGCCATGGCCAGCTGCAGGTCTCAAATAAACATTCGACCGAACTCAAATCCACATCTGTCGTATCTTAGGTTCTAGGCTATTTGCTCACAACTTCGGTATATTCCACCCCGAATAATATTTTGTGCATAAACATAATAAATAACCTTCACTGAAATTATTAAGATTTATCACTCTCACAATAAATACGCACTCACAATCATATGTGTTTTTTTAGTTTTTGCAGCAATTGTTGCTAAATTATTTTGGGTGTTGTTTCAGTCCCGGTACTGGAAATACCTTTAGTGATATTAAAATTTCTGAAGATGTTCCCAGACTTAATCATCGAATAAAAACCTCCTAAAGTACCTTAAAACGTAAGAAACCAAATAAACAACACTGCCAAAATCTACTAGTAAAGCGGTTTTTACACTTAAAAATATTTAAATAGAGAGAAGTATAAATGAAATGCTTTTTAAAATGTATTTTACGAGAAATAAAATTTTAAGTTAGTTAGATCTTTCAGTTCTAAATCAGAGCGGAGCCTTAACCTAGCCTAACCTGACTTTGACCCATATCGGTATCTTCCGGTATTCTCGGCGTTAACTCTTAAACTCCAGTGGATGTCTCTGAATAAATAAGATGGACGACGGGGAGGGGAGAGAATAGGAGGATTCCTCGCAACCTACCCTCCGGTGTCAGCCCCCACCCTCTTAGAACAATTCTTCAGGTCGTACTGGCAACCGCTGTGTCTTAATCAAGAGACTAAAATAAAGAGTCTTTTGTGAAAAAAATCCTTACTTAAAGTACAAAGTACTGAAGTTTATTGAATGTGTTGATGCATGATGCAAAAAAATTATCGCCGAAGTTAATCGAAGCCACAATCATCAGCGGCAAATGTAAAGAAGAAGATGTGCTGATACCACGAATTCCAATGATTTCAAACGATTTGCCCTTCGATTTCAAGCGATTACAGTTTCCAATGCGTCCGGCTTTTGCCATAACTATCAACTAGGCTCACGGCCAATCGCTAAGTATTGCTGGTTTGAACATAGAAAATTCCTGTTTTTCGCAACATTCCTATTATGTTGCGTGCTTTAGAGTTGGAACGCCGAAAAGACTTTATGTTTACACACCTACCGAAAAAATTCAATATACCCGCTAGCATTAAGATAAAAAGTTAATAAATAAACAAAATTTTCTTTCTTTTTTTTTCCGATTTTTTTTAGATCCGGGGTATCCGCTAGTAGTTAATAAATATCAATTGACCTTCTGCTTACCGTCTCAATATACTTGTTAACCATCTCGATATTAAAAAAAAACATAATTATATGCTAAAGAAGTCACTCACAGCTCGTGGAATAATAGCAGTACAATTAAAAAATTCATGAAAAATAATATCACACATAATGAAAGACACCATTGGCAGAAAGTTTTCCCATTGTAGCCCCACGTCGGGGGGTTGTTATTAAATAAATAATTGATTGTATATGGGAGGCCCTGCAGTCGAAAACCGGGCTGTAAATATGTAAACAGGCGGGGATGAGGATCCTCCCTTAGGTCAAGATCACCCCCGGCGCAAGTACACGTGTACCGGAAGTGTACAGCAGCAAGGTACGATTCTTATATAATCCTGAAGCGAGCGACTCCTTTTGTATCAACAATACAAGGTGATTTAAATTTTAGATGCATTCTCCTTGTAATGTATCTGTTAAGTCATACTTTTTATTTTTGTGTCGGCGCTGAACTCTACGACCTCTCTCTCCTACTCTACGACACCTGAACTTGGATATTTGAAATAATTATCGGAGGCTGTAAGCAATAGATGTAAGCAACTATTGTAACCCAAAGAGGGGGCATTGATTGTTTTATATATAGCTGTGGTCCCGAACCCTATGCCCGCGGGCACCATGGCGCCCACCGACCGTTTTATGTGTGCCCGCCGATGTTTGACCGTGATAAAAAAAGTATTTCAACGTTATGAAAAAAATATATATTTAGTGATTAAACAGAGAAATAAAAGCGAAAAGAATAACATCGTTATACTTTTATACTATTTGTCATACAAATATAAATTAAATATATATTTTGTGCATTGAATCAACTGTAAATGTACCTTGAAAAAATAAATGGTGCCCGCCGTCCGGCAGTCTAGAATGTGCCGTTGAGTGCAAAAAGGGTTGGGGACCCCTAATACATAGTATTATATAAAACAGGATGAGATAGTTTCATATAAAATATTATGTATAAATACATGTATTTTATTTAAATAAGGCAATCGTTGCATTGTGACTTGCAATTCCAAACTTTTGCTATCGAGTTCAAGTCTGTTTTTGTTTGTTCAGTGACGATTTGTATTGGCCTCACAAATGTGACAATACGATTTTTTATTTATTTTTTAACCGTGGTAAAGCTACTTACAGTTTTAATTTAAGCTCTCAGTTACGTTATCTTCATGCGAGGCTCTACATGCTCCCCATAAACTATCTTATAGCAGCCTTTACCACTAACCTTTATATCAGATTTATTGCAGTTTTACTGTCAACCGCGACACAGCACGGATCTATTAACTCGCTTTACAACCGCATCCGATCAAATATGCAAACTCGACGTGAAAATTTAATAAACCTCAATACATCGCAAAAATTATAAAAAACACGTATTCATTTTATTTTAAATATAAACTTCAACCTGGTATTTCTTAGCCAAGAATCGACGCCGTATCCTGTGAATCACAAATACGACTATAGTATAAATTTGACGCAATTTTTTATAGTACTCCGATATAAAATAAACTTCTTAAGCAGTGTAAATAAACCGAAAGCGAACTCGAAGGCTTGCCTACTTTGGAAGTTGGCAATTTCTCAGTAACATTTTCATCTCAAACTCGCTGATTGAAATATCAAACAACCCCCCGCCCCCCAATTCCGATTTCTCTTCAATTAATTACGAACTTTTATATTAATATCTGTCACTTCCCCGCCGCCCGGTAATTGCAGTACTTCCAACCCCTCCGACTTCGAAACAATCCCTCCGAGTGAACTAATAGGAGGGAGCATCTTCGGGAATATCTCCCGAAAGTTTTGCCGAATTTCAGGCTATATGTGCTACAATAACAACCCCCGTATCAAGCATCCGACATTGTGTATCATTGCTAACTATTACTCGAACTTCAATAATCCATACTATAATATTCTATTCCTAATATTGTTATTATATTTTTCTTCTCCACGTGTAACATCCTTCCCTGTAACAAAACCAGCATGCATTATTACAATATCTCAAAAATGTATGAATCCATTCTCGCAATGTATAGTGACCCAGTTCTGATATCTTTCCAACTATCGTGACATGGTAACTTAGCAAAAGTTTTAATCAATTTATGCAGGTGTTGCATTAATGCTACTAAATAATTCACGTGACTGTGTCAATATTCACTTAATGCAATCTTGCATTCAATGAGTAAGTCTTGGTACAGTATTGTTTTAAAAATATTAAAAAATCAAACAAACCGTATTAGTTTATATTCGCATAATTTTTCAGCTGCCTATACACGTTACAACGCAACCGATAACCTGATAATATTTTTGTGTAACAGCTTTGCGTTATCAACACTCGTGAGTATTCGTGAATATGTCGTTAAAATAGGTTACATGTAACTTTTCACGCGGTGCACGGGAAAAGTTGAATGAAACCTGTTTTTTTTGTTTAATTACACCTATCGAGATGCGCCAGGGGCGGACATAGTGATTATGACGTAGCTACAAATGCGTTATTGAATGCATTTTGCCACAATGCACCTGCTCGACAATGAAAACTCAGGGCCGGATCGGAGTAACGACATATTTAAAAAAATTATATTTTTTTATACATTATATCCTCTACAATAAAATCCGCCATATTTGATGTAAAGTTATAACTACATTTAAAAAAAATTATTGTATACTTTTAAACATATATTTTTGATATGTATTATACCAATGCAAGTATTCAGTTTTACCATTCAAAATATCGTCAAAACTTTTTCTTCATTGTATTGGCGCCTGTTTCAAAATTCAATTTTTTTGCGGCATGCATTAAATTTGTACTAAATAATAATTTAAATAATTTAAATTGATATTTCAGCCCTGTTTATGTTGACACAATGTCAAACAACAGGCTGTCCGTACGATTATGATACAATGTATGGACGGAATGGTACCACAGAATGGCGGGGAATTTTGCGCAGTGAATGAAACAGAAACCATGGCGCTAATTAGCCATGTATTTTCAAAACTATACAAATTCAATTAACCACGATTTAATAGGAATACCCATGCATAGCGGGACCTAACGTAATCGCGTTTTGCGATGACTAGTTATGAAGGCATGTAGTAATTTAATTTTATATTTCATCTTCTTGAATGGTCTCTCCCTAGAAAATTTTGATCACCATCTCACTGAAGAAGTTTGTTCTTGATTTTTTTAAGAAGAAAAGGTCTGATAAACAGCAATTTCTGCTGCTCAGTAGTATTCTTATACAATCCTTTTGTAACAAAGCTCTGGCATTTAGATATGATGTTCCTTCTGCAATAGGCTGCAAAAAATATAGTAAGAACTTTCCACCTCCAAAAATTACTTCCAGAATACATTCCTCGTTAAGTTTACTTTTTAATTTAAAAGAAAAATAATCGAATAGATCTCAACGTAGTAAAATACTTTTATTTCCTCATATTTATTTAAATCAGTTAGGCTTGGTATACAAAATTTTACACTGAAACCGTAAAGAGGCCAAAAATTTTAGCACTCTAGTAAACCACTTGGTTTTATTTACAGGTCTTGTTATCAAAGGTAATTGGTTTTATCATAAATGGTGTGAGAGCTTTTGCTTTATAAAAAAAATATATGTAATATACTTTATATAATGATTGATGTGTATTACCTGCCTGTCAACAGATTAAATTACTACCCCCCAGGGCTTATATAAGCTACTATATTTATATATTATAAGTATATATATATATATATAATTTTAATTATTTTTGAACGAAGAGTAAAATTCAAAACGTTTGGGACATTTCTGGTAGCAGGATAAAATTCAGAATTTCTCTTCTGTCACACATTGCAACTACTTTAAGCTTAAAATATTACTATATTAAAGTATTTTTAATAATAAAAATTGATTATATATTTCCTTTGTTTCAGGTATGTGCTGCCATAATTTTTGAGATTTTTCATGTATTTTGCCACATCAAGAAAAAAATTACAGGTATGATAAATTTTATCAAATCAGTTTTAATTATTAACAAAATAAATATTACTTTATATATATATATTGCGATCACGTGAATATTTGCATATTTAAAAATATCATATATATTTGCACAGATTGGTGTGAAAGCGATATTAGCCCTGGAATTTACTTTTTTATATCATAGCGTTTGTCTTAACATGTTTTTTTTCTTTTTCTTTCAATAATATGAATCGTCTGAAATAAAACGTGATCTTAATTCAGTTAAGCCCTTGTTTTCTTGGAGAGCGAGTGCCACTTCATCTCCATTAATATTTTAAATATTTGCAAACAATATTGATATAATATTTTAAATTCACGTGTCGAAACAGTCAACATGTCAATATGGATTTATTCATTCAGGTAACATTTGATCTAATATTATATAATATATAACAGTAAGCTATTTTTTGGTTATAAAATAAATATTTGCCCAGTACAGCTTATCAATACTGAGTACTGCTTTTGAACCATCTAAGATTTTTTTAACAATTGTATTACAAATGGGAGCAAAGACACGATTCCCTTATATTCCCTTGTTTGTTTAAATATTATTATAGTATTTTTGAGTAAAATACTTGAGTGATTTTCCACATGTTCGTTTTTACTTGTGACCGGTTTCGCCAACCTTTCACCTTGGCATTATCAAACAGAGTGAGATTTTATATAATAATAAGCAATTAGGTAAACAATTGTTAGAGGGAGAGGTTGTTGAAAAGAGAGAGAGTGATTTTCAGGTGGTAAGGGCTAATGTGATTTTAATGTCCCTGACAAGTATTTTACTCAAAAATATTAAAGTGGAATTCCACCAAGTACTCTCTGTCAAAAAAATTGAATTCTTATTATTATATTCTTTAATAAATTGCTACAGTACAGAAAAATAATAGTCAGTCTCACTTTTTAACAGCCATATTTGTGTCTCACTAGTCAACCGCACCCCTAGTGGAAGTCCTCCAGGGTGCTCATGAATAACCCTTCACATTATACGCTCTCTCGGTGTAGAGCTAGAGACGGAGCAGTCTGGGGTTATGCTGGCATAGCACCCACTTAAGGTTAGGTTAGTGTCGGCATTAGAGCGCGGTGCGGCTACAAAGCACCGAGAGGAAGAAGCTGTATAATTTTGACTGCTAATTACAATACGAATTATCCACGGCAGACTGGTTCAAATGTGATTTAATTTAAATATAAAATATATATTTTTTTACTTAACAACTACTAATTGCTTAACTTTTATAATATGCACAGAAAACATCGCAACATTTATACCAAAAAAAATTCTAGTAATATTTTTAAAATGGCTATTTTGGGCATCTGATATCTCTCCTCATAGGAAATTGGTGATCCTATCTTGGGCCAGCCTCGCCAATTCGGCAGCACTTCCGATTTGTTGTTTTATTCATGGTATTCATGGGGATGACTGAGTAGAGGGTCCCCTGGTCCTTTTATACCGCAGTTTTGAAGAAAAGATCTACTGCCCAATATTACTTTTCTAATAAAGCTCTTGCATTTAGGTCTGCTATTCCTTTTGCAGCAGGCTGCAGGAACAATAGCAGAAGCCAAGTACAAGTACTTCTCCATAACCGATCCTTTACATAGTTTAAAAATTATATTGATAAAGCCCTAGGTGGACGATTATATTTACTTTAAAAAACGTAATCTCCAAGCCATACAAAACAGTATACCCAATAACCAAAGTACGTTTTATCGAAGGACGTAAAATTGATATAAAGATTAGGTGATGTATTACAAAATTTAATTAAAAATTGTATCTTGATTATAAAACATGTTTTAAAAAAACTTGCAAAAAATATTTTAACCTATATTCTAAAAAAAAAAACGATTTTTACTTTTGAAATTTAAGTGTTTTGTCCCGAAGCTCAGGTATCCTGATTTTCAGGTTCAGATTGTAAATACGGGGGTTGGTTTTTATTGCTCGTACAAATTTATAGAAATCGCGGAAAGCTCGCCTCGCGGTACATTTCCCAACAAAGCTCCAAAGAAACTCCTCTATCTTGATACTATTGATTTGTAACCCACTTTTTTGGGCCACTGGATTCTAACGAAAGTTTCTTAGCTTTACTGAATTTACTTTATGCGCTAAAACTGTTTTTTTTTTTCACCTTTCAATAAAGTACTGTTCAGTTGACTCTTTGGCTAATTACCTTAATATTGTTTGTTTATCTTATAAGTTATATCTAAAAAATGTATTTTTGATTTCGTATATATATATTTTAATCTTCTTCATCAAGTGCCTCTCCTCTGAGGAGGTTGGCGACCATTTCACTGAGCAAATACTCATGCTGTGCCAGTGTTCATGGTTTTCTAATGGGAAAATAGATGGATTTTTAATATTTTAGGAAAACAGAATTAATATTTATATTTTGATACTTCTCACTAGTATTCGGAAGAAGAATAAACGTGAAAATAAATAATGAACATTCTTATAAATTGTTTATAACTACCTATTCGATTGAAGAGAGCACATTTTCAGATAAATTTAATATACTACGTACATTCTTGTATTATTCCTCATTTTATATTTTACTTTGCTTCATCTTTATATATTATTTATCAAAATAAGTATTCTTTTTTATAATAACTACTCTCCAGTTCACATAATTTTAATAAATATCTCATTACTATACGTCTTAGTATCTAATGATTTCATATAAATTATATTAAGGACTAATCAATTTTTTATTAAATAAACAGCCTATATATATGTTTATATATATATATATATATATATCCAAAAACAAGAATCGAATCACCGACCGATATTGCTCTTTTTTTCATTTTTCTAAAATACGAGTACACGTCCGCTTCAAAACAAAACTATAAGTCCGATTCAGCTGAAATTTTGGCAGTAGCCGTCTACAAGAATGTACTACACGAAAGTAAATCTCTCTTGCGATACTAGCACAATCGGGCGGTGAGGCTGAGTACTTATCGGACCGCCCTCGCATATAAAGTAGAATTTTACATCAAAGCCAAGGTATTCTTTTAAAATTCACACTCACAGGAACCGTTCGTCCGCACCTTTTCTCGCGCTCGTGGACGTTAAATCTTTCTCCGGAGTTGACCGTACCTTGACTTGATCGCGGTCGTCCCGTGCCCGTGAATGGGGAGCAGGTAGGTCGTAACGCCGGGATCGCTTGTTTATGGAAACGACTCATTCGAAACGACGGCTCAATTCCGGTTTATTTCTTTATTTACTCGGACCCTGAGTGGACCGGAAGGACGCAATGGGTAATTTTTAGTATTCACTAATGCAATCGACCTTTAAAGACCCTTAAAATTTAACAGTTTGCGACATATATAGGCTGTCTCAAGATTTGAATTTATCGCCATATTTGCAGTAAAGTTTTGGGAACACTTAAAAAAAAAAAACAATTTGATAGCTGACAGTTTAGAGATGGTAATAATGGAGCGTTACACGATAGAATAACGTGTCTTCAATATTGAACAATATTTAAAAAATAATGAAAGCTTGGCAGCCGCAGTTCGAAAATTTCATACAAAATATGGTCGGAATAGTTTTTTAACTTCGTCTCTCTTTGCTGTGCCTAGTCATTAGGCTTCAGTTTTGTGTTAATTGAATTTTGTAAGCATGGAGACACAGATCTATACGCTGTAGAGAGCTTCTTCTTCTGAGGTTCCTGGATTGTCACCGACACTCTTCGATATTGACATTTGAACGGCTTTTTTTTGGACGACCAGTGTGTTTAGCGTCTCCAACGAATCCAGTCTCTCTGAATTTTTCAATTAATCTCTTCACAGTTGACCTGTTTAAAACACTATTCCGACCATATTTTGTGTGAAATTTTCGAACTGCGGCTGCCAAGCTTTCATTATTTTTAAAATATTGTTCAATAATGAAGACACGTTGATTTATCGTGTAACGCTTCATTTTTACAAACCTTAAACTGTCAGCTGTCAAATTAGTTTTTTTTAAGTGTTTCCAAAACTTTACTGCAAAAATGTCGATAAATTCAAATCTTGCGTTAGTTTTGGGACAGCCTTTATAAACTGACGTCACTTATAAAATGTAGATTTATGAAGATCGTGTTATGTCTCACCAAAGATTATTGAATATTGAATATATTTACTATATTTACATGGTATATATTTTTAATATTGTGCTGATATTTATTACAATATAAAAGAACTAAATATAATAATTACGTACATATCCTAGATATTATGAAGCACTAGGGAGTACACCTGAATTACAAAAATAATCAACAGAAAAATCATTTAACTTATCGTGTTACATTATTGATAATGCAAATGAAACTTGCATATTAATAAGCCGTATGTTGATTTTAAGTCTGGTATAAATTGATTGTGTAAATATTATTACATATATCAAAATAGTTTATAAAATATTGTAGTATACGCAAGAATCAATGCCCATAATATGATATAATTATTTAAAAATAACATTGCTTGTGTTATATATTAAAATGTAAACAATAATCTACTATAGTAATTAAAAATTTCCCAAATCCGGCGCCGATCTGACAATTTTCAACTGGAAGTAATTTACAAAATATAATACATAAACAAAAGTCGTCTTGTCCTGTTAAAAAATTAAATTTGCGTAACACAAATTTCTAATTTTCGCTTCTGTTTTGGATTGATTTGTCGGCAAATGTCAAGAAAAATGTTAATTTTAATCTGCAAAAGAGAAGCCGAAAAGTCTGAAAAAGAAATTCGATTCTGATATTTGCGTCATCAATGCTTCATTTTATTTATTTAATCTATGAACTGTTGGAACATATTGCGATTTTAATTTATTTATAACGCTGAGGACAGTACAAAAAATTATTTCAGTTATAATTTTCATACGATTTTTTTTTTTCATCGTAATATATTCATTATGAAAGGCTTTTTTCAAAGTGAATATATTACGATTTAAAAAATTTACCATCGGTCAAGCCTCCATTGCCTTTCAGCAATTCAGGTTTAGTCTCTCTTGGCACAAGAGACTTGTTTGCTCTGGTCAGCAACCATGACAGTCTCTAATTACGAGTCTTTTGCCCACAATAAATTATCGGGGTGTTCGTCTGCACCATTTCACTTTTTTTTAATTAAACATAAATCATCTATCAACATCCCATTTGTGTGTTTAAAACTTCTCACTGCTTATGTGAACTGAAATGAATTAAATCGTTATTAATTGTGTACTTCGGGTGTAATTAATTACAAGCAAACATTTTAAAAATCAACAACAACTTATTTCAGCGCTCGGGTTTTACGCAATCTAGCAAAAAATCGTGAGCCTTAGTTTTGTCTAAAATTTTGTAATTATCAGTTATGTAACAATACTGCTTATTTTATATGATCAATATAAGATTTGCGAAAGCTTTGGCGTCTAAAAATTGATCCACAGCTGCTTAAAAAAGAGTACTTGTTGGAATTGGTAAATAATTTTTTTTTGTTATATTTCCACATGTACGTAACAAGTGAAAAAATGATTGAAATAATTTATTTAAAATATTAAAAGCCACAATCAAAATGAAAGACCACAGTCCCCGGCAATCGACGTTGAAAATATAAAACATTAGAAATTCACGAGCAGTAAAAGCTGATTCCGTAATTCGGCGCAATGGAGGACTATTAAAATGCGAGTAATTTCCAGAGAATGGGAGAAGACATTATATGGCGACGTTTATAAATTTAACAATAGGTTATATATAGAATATGTAGCAAGTCAACCTTCTCATTTCGCTCGAGATATTTCGCGTTCTGGCGAAGTTAAGGTACGGATCCCATTTACAAGAAGACATAAGCCCTTTTTCAACACTTTTGTTGAATGTATCTTCAAAATGTGCTGAAAGCATTTTTTAGCGTTGGATATTAAAATTTGAGATGTTGTGCCATTTACGAATATTACATTGCTGTCTGATTTGATGGAGAAGACCTATGATGAAGGCTATCATATCGCAGAATATTTTACATCTCAAAAATTATATCAATGGTTATAACTCACTATGCCTTGTTTTGAAATATACCTGATATCTGCTTTCCTGAACTAAGAAATTAACATTTATACTGACAGTGATCTGAAGCGTTATTCCTGTTATATTCCTTATCCCACATGTTGCCTTTGTTTATTTTTGGCTCATATCAAAATGATGGTAGTCATTTGTAAATCTAATATTTAGGATCAGGAATTATAAAAACTTGTAACTAACACTCATATATTGATATTTAATACCACATGGTGGTTTTGACTTATATTAACAAGATGACTGTCATTTGTAGGCTTTATACGAGGGTAGTTTGAATAAAAGATATTTTATTCGGCAAATAAGCATTTTATTTCTCAACATAGTCTCCTTTTAGCTCGATACATTTAATCCACCGTTTTTCTAATTTTTTTTCCTTCCAAATAATAGGATTTCTCAAGTCCCTCAAAATAGGCGTTTTTTTCAGTGATGATCTTTTCATTTGACCCAAATCTCTTACCTCTTACCTTTTTCTTTAGGTTTGGAAATAGGAAATAGTCGCAGAGGGCCAAATCTGGTGAATTAGCGGGATGGGGTAGCAGTTAATGAAATTTTTCCATGGCGACTACACACAGGAACAGATGGAACAGTACTTTTTTCACGAGGTTGTCTGCTTTCACTAACTGTAAAACACAAACTAAATAGCGTAGTTTGCACAAAATTGTACAGTAGTCTATCAATAGATGGTAGTTTACGGTAGTAACATGTAAAGTTACGTAAGTTTTAAAGGAAATTCAAAAAGTCACTGACTTATCAAACCACCCTCGTATGTAAGACCTCGTAGACGTAAAGTGCGCTGTCTCTTCTAGACCTCTTAACCCACAGGTTGCTTCAAAATTGGATCTGGTCTTAAAGGACCAGGAGCGATAGAAACAAAGTAACAAATAAACCGTTGCTTAAGACCTGGTAGTTTATAATTGCATCAAGTAATTGTCGCTCAATCAAGTGCGGTCCTGAGTCACCCGCCGGGAGAGTCTCCCGCCCACGCGACCAATGCCAAGGTGATCCGTCAGTCACAATGGAGGCAATTGATTCTCGGCAATTAGCAATATCTGCACTGGATTTTAATTACAATTGACACCTTGATATCGGTGCTTCGGTTTTGTTCAGTGGGTATTTTCTTCATTGAAAAATGAAGCCGTTAATTGCTGACGACTACATCCGGAATAGATGTTACTGCAAGCATATATTATTTAATGATTACGATGATTCTCACGGCCGTCTGTAATCATTGCATTAGGTTGATTTATAAGCTTCAGAATAATTTTATATGAATATTTTGACAGTAGGCTCTACGTCGAAATCATTCCCGAAATAGGCATTTTTTTTACTCAGTTTATACAACATTGAATTTCCACAAATACTTGTGTTCAATTATGTTAAAATATATCTGGCCAACTTTTCCTTTTTCTAGGTAAAAACTTTACTTAACCTCACTGTGCTTGAAGATGCCAATCTAGATTGTTAGCAAAACTAATCGCGTCAAAAAATTTAAACCTAAATATATCTTTTTAAATAAAATCATTTTATATTAATCAATGTGATTGAAATTTCACTCAGCAAAATTGCGCCTTTTTTGAGTTTGTTGAATATAAAAAAAATTACTGGTGTTGATTGCGTAACATTTATTTTTTGCGTATTAATATTATGGGTATTTTTACAATAACAACTACGCAATCTGACAACGTATAAACACATTTAAAATAATACTAAATATAACACGTAAACTTTCACCATAAAACGCGATGCCTAGAAGCCTAGAAAATAATAATCTGCTAACTCTGAAATCTGCATGCGACGAATCAGCTGCTACTTCGAAGCTAAGGGAGCGTGAAATATAAAAACAACCCTTACCAATCCGGGTTGAATCATGAAATTTAACCCGCATTTTTATTTACGCATCTACCTCACTATTTTTATATTCAAATATTAAACATTTCTAACTACTAAAAATTTCCTCATAACACGGCTCAACACCTCAGAACAAAGTTCAAAATTCAAACGATGCAATTTCAAGTATTTCAACCCTTTTGATTTGATACACAAGCAAATATGTAGTTAAAACTCAAATCATTACAACAGTAATTTTAAAACCGATTTTTTTATAAATGACATTTATTACAATAGGTCAAAAATTGTTGTCAAAAAAAAAAAAATTAGACAAAATCAAAACCAGCAAAAAATATATTGAATTTCTAAATATTATTTTTTTGCTACCTTGCTACTTATTTATATTTAGATCAAATATTATTAATAAATATTCGAATTGTTATTTATATAATTAATATGATACGCAATTAAAACGCGAGAATTTAACTTATTATATGCAGTGCAGAAGAAATGACCTAACGTTGATAAATACATTTTTATATTATAGAATCTACGATTATCTAAATATTTTATACAATTAATATGCTTATAAATTTACTAAAAATATTTAATAATAATCATTGTCAACGTTTATTAAAGCCTTGGTTAATAAGCTATCTTAAGCTCGCTACGTTAGTTGAGGGGCTTGTAATTTTAGACACCTTTCCCATTTTGTCATCAGCGCACCCTTCTTGCACACCACCTGTGATTGATTATCGCGATAATCCCTCCAACTCCTCGAAAGCCTTCTTAATTAATCTGCAAAGCCACCGGAGGGCGACGATATACCCACGATCAGGCAGGTAGCCAAACAATCGGTATTTTTAAAGTCCTGTTAAATTAAAAACGACGGGGGGAGATAGCGCACCCTCATCCCCTAATTCCTGTCGCCCTGTTGGGAAGCAATTTTTTTAAACGAATATTATTTTAAACATTGAATAGATGTTGATGAAATGATATTTTTAGGTATTTTTTTGATTAGTAGCCAAAATGAATTTTCGATTGAAAAGGGTGTTAATTTTATACAAAATATTTACCGATCAAATAAGATTGAAAGGAGAAAGCTAGCGTGGGTACAAAATTTACGCCAGTGGTTGGAATACAGCCAAAAAAGTGAGACAAGCATGTGTTCAATGAGGTGGTTGAAGAATAAAGAATAAGACATCGACTTGTTATCAAAAACTGTTGAAATGATTTCATTTCTGGGTACAGTCCGCATTTAAGCTACGGGTACTGATAGCTCAAGCAAAGATCACCAAACGTGCTTTCTCGGAATATGCTCCCTAATTAATCATAAGTGTGAATAACAATGGCGTAAATTACCCTGGGGGTCTCGAATAACGTGCGGTCATACTTCCAGGCCCGGCTTCTAATGTGCGCCTGTATTTATACTTATACAGCAGACTGTCTGAGCACATAAACTTGCTGCTAAATTTGGACTCCTGTAATGTCAAAACTTACGGCGGCAACACATGGTCTCACAAGAATGAAGAAAAAATTGCACAATATAACATTATTTTTTATTTTTTTTGATTCGACGTGTTTCACTGTGGGTTTAAAATATTAAATATTTCAATGGTGTGTTTAAATTAAATATTTGAGTCAATGGTTTATGTGCTTGATTTTCAATATTTTTTTTAAAATATATATTATTTTAGAAAGGCTTTTCAATTAATTAACGTAAACTTCACATAGCAACTACTTGTTAATACATTGTACTACTTGTCTTCCTGCTATTCTGGTTATAAACTCTTCGTTTTTAGATTAACTGAGGTTGGAAGCCCCCCTTGGAAAAAATTGGCATCTTGTATACATACATACAGGGTTTTATTTGATCGTATAATACATAAACGTTTTTAAGCTGTTGTATTGTAAAAAACTAAATCTGGACTTGATATCTTCATCCATATAAAGTTTATTCAATTGTTAGTAGTGTGTATTACAAAGGACAAGTAATATGGAGACGGCTTTCGTGGCCTCTCGGTATCGACAGCTCTCACAAGTTGCCTGTAAATTCAGCGGAGGGTACACATGCCGAGAGGCAGAACTAAAGGGGATGTTACTGTACGTATATATTATACACCACCCCAACCCCTAAGCCCCGGTAACTTATGCGCTGGGGTAGAAAACGGCCGGGAAGACAGTGCTCTTGACACTTTTTTCGAGACATTATTCTTGAAGAAGTGCCTATTTTTATATTTTATTTAAAACAACGCACTACATATAGCTTTATCTTAGTTGAAACGCTAGATTAAATTTTTAAGTGAATAAATGAAGCAAACTCAGTTAACAGATTATATTTAAAAAATACATTATTTTCACACCATCAGCAAATATATAAGTATATATTGATTCTGTAGCTAAATTAGAAAAAAGCCGCAACATCAGTAGAGTGTGAGTTCGAATCCGACCAGTTGAGCAAAAAATATATATTCAAAGATTTTTCTCGTCGTTTCACGATTGCTTAACATTGTATACTGTTTTTACATTGTGAAACATGAAGAGAGTGTCTGTCCTCATAAACGAACCTTAGTTGTGGCAAGCATTCGCTTCCTGTTGATTTTTCTCACCTGTCTACAACTGTTATATTCAGATTAAAAATATATGATAGGCTTTCAATTTTCAAAGCTTCATCGTAAATTAATTAAAAATCATTTTAAAAGTCATTTATATTATTGGAAATTTTTGATAAATTTGCATTTAACCCACATACAAGCTTATTACATTTCAAGGTCATTTATATAGTAAGCAATTAAACCCCCCCCCCCCTTTCAAGCTTATTGCTTTTATATGTTTTTTATATAAACTGTTCACATATCAAACGATTAAACTCAATTTTTATCCAAACCAAATATAAAATATGACTTTTGTAATATTTTTTTTAGATATGATTAAAAGTGTTGTCTTTTAAACTGTACATTTTGAAACGCTTGGGTTCCTACGAGCGAAAACCACTCCGTTTTCATACAATTAACCACTGTCTAAAATTTAATAAAGTTAAATTATATACATATTTTTTCAGTCTGGAAATCATTCTCTTAAATTGTAGAGGCTTCGCAGCTCCCTCGGGGGCTGTAATCCATCACAGCCTGTCTTCAGGGGGGAGGCTCTGTGTCTGCCCCGAGACTGCAGGTGCTCGGGTTTGAATAATATTAAGGCTTTACACAGCCCGGCCGAGCAACCATGCAGAGTGTTTAAGCAAATTTGTCTTAAAAGAGGTATCGTTACTCCGTGCCTGTTTTCTAAAAATCGCTTCCCTTACCTGACACTGGTTGAGCTTAAGTAAGATATATTTCAAATTTTTACGCAAAAACACTGAAGCGTTTCCTGAAAAGCGAAACTTCAGAATCAAAGAGAAATGCTAACAAAATAAAAATAGCAGCCTTGAAATTAATAAATTAATCTTGTTTGTTTTACGTGTACTTGCTAAACTTTTAGCTGATCCATTAATAGCTGGGTTCGGAGTTTTTTTATCATTTAAGTTTCATGTTGATTAAAATAGTTAATTTGTATCATGGGTGGGTATCTAAAGTGAATAGAGTAATTTAGGGCGATTTCAGGCTAAAGATAAATCTACCCCGTCTTGCAGGGTCCGGGCCAGTGTTTGTTGTTTCAGCGGACTTCTAGTCTCACTCACTGGTCTAAAAATAGATTTAAATAGACTTGCGACCCCCAGAAGGCACCTCTCTACCTGGTACCAACAAACGTTCTTGACTTTTCAACCCCAAGGCAAATAAATAATGCTATTATATCTAGTGTATATTATTTATTTTATACTCGCACTAATCGAAGGCTTTGTTCTTACATTAGAGTCAACTAACACTTACTTACTAAAACTTTATGCAATAATTCTAATAAGGTGGCTATATTAAAATCGATCAATTTGGGTCCCTGAAGATGGTTACAGCAACGGTACAGAAACATTGTAAGACCTATAACATCTAGTAGCTTTATACTCAAGAAACAACAAAATCGTTAATAAACATTAGTTACATCTATGATTAAAATAAAAATCATGATCTTATAGGGTGAAAAGGCAATATTTCAGTCATACTATACTACCTACTTTACTATTAAGATATTATTTTAATCCATACTTTTTAGATCATAGATATTTATTTAATAGTCTTTTATTTCAAATACTGCGATCTTAAGTTTTTGAGTTAAAATAGACTTTTATATATTTTATATGGACTTAACCCAATAATTAAAAGAAAATATTCAAATTATTAACTTGTAATGCTGCATATATATATTATAAATATGTATAGCTTAATGACTAGGTGATTACAAATATGTTATGGTTATACTCTGTAACTTGTAATGACTACGCAAAGTATGATATATACATTGACAATTCGTTTTGCCTTTAGACTCGATTGTTTGCTACTGTGTGTTTTTTTTTTCTGTTGTTTAAAGAATAAATTATTGCAGTAAGATAGCAAGTCTCCCGAATTAGCGTTTCGCTATATAAATTAGACAAAAGTTAAAAAAAAAAAAAAAAAAAAAAAAAAAAAGCAATGCGGTAAAAGTTTTTTTTCCTTCTGTTTGCTTCCTGGAGATTAATGGTCTCTCTGCGGCGTCGCCGAATAAACACACAGCGGCCCGCGCCGCCCCTGCTGTGACGGGCGAAATGAGTCATCATTAAACTCCGAAACAAAGTCTACGTACTCTCAAAAGCCAGACAGCACCACAAGTCAGCGGCGCGCGGTCCATTACTTGCCCTAAAATACATCAAAACACACAAACATCAGCATTTTAATACAATTTTTTTAACAAACACTCGGGCTAAGATTATATTACGAGGGCGGTCCGATAAGTACATAGCCTGCAAATTAAAAACGAAAATTTTGAAAAAGTGGCGATTTTTTTTTTTCAAAATAGTCTCCTTTTAGCTCGATACACTTGACCAAGCGATGCTCCGACTTCTTTTACCAGTCTGAAAAATACGTTTTCTCGAGGTCTGCAAAGTGGGCCTCCGTGGCGGCGATGACCTCCTCATTCGACTTAACTTTCTGCCTGGCGAGTGACTTTTTGAAGTTTGGAAACAAAAAAAATCGCACGGGGACAAATCTGGAGAACATGGTGGATGGGGGAGCAGTTTGTAGTGCTATTCGACCGATTTGGCCGTGGCGTTGTCATGGTGGAAGAGCACTTTTTTCTTCGCCAAATGGAGCCGTTTTTTCTGCAATTCGGCGTCGAATCGGCGAATAGAGCCCTGTGGCAGGGTCACAGTGCTTCTCCGAGTAGTCAATGTAGATCACACCTTGTGAATCCCAGAAAACGGTGGCCATCACCTTTTCGGCCGATAGGACAGTCTTCGCCTTCTTTTTTTCGCTTTTTTTCGTTCGCCGGGTGAAGTCCACTGTTTCGACTGTTCCTTGGTCTCTGGTGTGTACCAGTAGATCCATGTTTTGTCGACGGTCACAAAACGACGTAGAAACTCCCTCGGATTGCGCTTAAACAGCGTCAAACACTGCTCCGAAGTGGTCTCACGGTTGCGTTTGTTGTCCGGAGTAAGCAAACGAGGCACCCATCGCGCCGACAGCTTTCTCATGCCCAATCTTTCATGCAGGATATGACCCAAGCAATCTTTTGAGATGCCTACTGTTTCAGCTATCTCGCGCATCTACAATCGGCGGTCTGCTAATACGAGATCGTAGATTTTTGTCACGTTATCCTCCGTGGTAGCCATTTTCGGGGCACCTGGGCGTGGCTCACCAAAAACCGACGTGCGACCACGTTGAAACTCGTTTAACCAATTTTTGACGCTTAAGCGCTCTTTGTTTTCGCTGCGCGATTTCCCTTCCAAAAACAAGAATCGAATCACCGACCGATATTGCTCTATTTCCATTTTTTACACTTCCGCTTTCATACAAGAATGTACTACGCGATATTAAATCTCTCTTGCGATACTAGCACCATCGGGCGGGGAAGCTAAGTACTTATCGGACCGCCTTTGTATACAGTTTTAATATTTTTTACAGCAAGTACTTGCTTTTAATATTTTTTATAAAAAAATGTAGGCCATACTTGTAACGTCAAATAATTAAAAGTTTCAGGTTATTAAATGGAACATTATTAAACCAGTCTGTCGTGGTTAAATATGATAGCGTTTTTTCTTGAAAACACATGAGCTCAAGTTACTTGCCAAATATCCGCCCCTGTCTGTGTAGCCTGTCGATCAACTTTCAAAGAGCCTTTGTGCTTTCAGCGTCGTGCTGTGGGGGTAGAATCTTCCTGGTTATTTACAGGGATCAAAATATCGTTAACCCCCGCGAAAGAAATATATTCGTTTAATACACTGGCCACGAATAATCCATTATAAAACTTGAAAGATAATTCAATACATCCCGTAAAGAAACGATATTACTGATTTAAAAAAAAACTATTGTATTGGGTTAACTGTTTTTTTATTTTATTGGTGACCGGTTTTGAAAAACACAAAAGTGTTTTATTTAAAATATTAAACTGGATTAAGGACAAGTACTTTGTATTGAAAATATTGAATATATTTTTACAAATGGATTAAATTTATTTTCATGGAAGTATAAGGAATCACTGTCAATATGTCCGCCAATTTGTTAATCAATCCAGCGACAATTACAACCCAAAAAATATCAGAGACCGGTGTGACGAATGAATTGAATTCAGTATTATATATGTGAAAGGTTTAATTTTAAAATTAAACATATGCGATATGAGATAAGCTGCTATTTTGAAATCTTTCAATCCGGAGACAATTAACACCTCAAAAATTAGCTCCGCGAGTAACGAATCAGCTAGATAGGCTTGTAAGAGAATTGCTGAATAATTATTGCGCTCGGCTGTTAAGTGATATTACGAACTTATTATGATTAATTGAACCTCCCAAGGATGGGACAAATTGCAACATGTAATTAAAACATTAATGACTCTTATTTAAATGGCTTATTCAATAGCATACGCTATTTTGCGGACAATGTATTACAGTTACGACAAGAAAAATTATATTAACTCAATTGATTGAATTATTTATTGGTCATATTTTTTTTTTGGATCAATATTGTAAGTACTGAAAATGACGTTTTTAAAAATAATAAAACTAAATATTTTTGTAGTGATATATTGAATCAAACTTTACTTCACGTAATAAATACGTCTATTAGTGATTTCATTATACGCCATTAATTATAATAAAATTTATAATTTGCGTAAGATATTTTTTTGGTATTTTAGATAATATTTTACTCTATTAGTACTAAAAACTACCCTCCATTTTCATATCAAGTAAATATCACCTTATAAAAATTACATAATAACGTACTTTATCTCACACCCCGGGCTACAAGTGACAGAAGGCTCAAACACTCTAATATTTAGCCACATCCCTCGAAACTGGCTAATGTTTCAACCTACCCTGAGGCACTCAAGGTAGTTTGTTTATTTTTTATACGGATTTAAAATATTTTCATAGCACAGATTTATCAAATAAAAAATAAGTAGAATGGGTACACAGTAAAGGAACTGAAAACTGAACTGAGTTTGCTTATCGAAAATGTACAATCCAAATAGAACAATTTGCTTTATAAAAAGATGAATAAAGGTTTAAAAATAGTGAAAATCTTTCTAGAAAAAACTGTGTATATCACTACTGTGTTTTTTTTTTGTCAATTTTCACTCCGCATTCAAATTCCGGCAACGCTATGACAAACTGCAATTGCCATTGAAAGCTTCAAACTGAATACTCAGAATACTCGATCATATCAACTTGCATTGCATAATCAATATTAATAAATTATAATCAATAATTTTTGTCGACAAAAAATAAAACCCCAAGCATCACTTCATTTTTGAAGACGCGCTCTAATTTATTTAATTATACTTGATAATTATTTTTTCAACGTCTGCCTTTTAGCCAGTACTTAAATGTCCTCCAGATAATTTTCCCAAGTCAATTTACAAAAGTGGAAGAATATTCAATTTTAAATCGACCCGGCAACCTTTGGCATTATATTATATGGCGGGTAACAAATCACAACGCAGCGCCCCAGACAACAACCCCCTGTGGCCGCCTCGCCCTCACCACAGACAACAACCCCCTCCGGCCGCCATGCCCGTACCATAGACAACATCCCCTGGTTTCTCTGCTTCCACCCTTCCACCCTTCCGCCCCTCCGCTACCTTCTCGTTCGATCCCCAAACACACTGAACCAAGTGATTTTGTGATTTTTTTTGGAGATACGAGAACGCATCTGTTTCGCTACTAGCACCATTCCTGAAGATGGCTCCTATAAAAACCATGCATAAAAAAAAACGTAGTAACACTTGTTACTTTGGTTAAAAAATCACTAAATATTGTGTATACATGTGTAGAATATGATTGCTGAATTGAAGTGGCTCGCTAGCATAGTTGGATAATGCACCGGCCGTATAAGCCTTGGGATTAAGTTTCGAATCTTACGCAAGTCACGATGATATTTTTCTGAGAGTGTGTGAAAAAATGTACTTAATCATGTTAAAAAAAAACGATATTAATATTTTATTATAATAATTCGTTACATCTTCTTCATCAAGTGCTTCTACTCAGAGGAGGCTGGCGACCGTTTCACTGTTCCAGTGTTCATGGTTTTCTATGGGGAAAGTCCTTCTACACCACAGTTTTATATTGCTACTTCCCAATAGCAATATTATATAATCCCTTTAATACAAAGCTCAAGCATTTAGATCTGATACTCCTTCTGCAGTAGGGTACAGAAACAAGAGCACATTCCTCCATAATCATTCCAAGTCCATTTACATTTGAAACTGCTTTCTTTGTAGTATTCATAGTATATTTTTTTTATCTACAGTTATTGTATATAAAAAAATTATGGTGAGGGATTTTTTTTTACCCGCGAAGGGAGCTCAATTCTGTATACGCTCGAAAATTTCTCATTTCCTTTGGTTCTTCGAGTTCTAATTGTTATTGTTAAGGCGGGTTTACACGCGAGGGTGGCGGCCAAGGGGAGCAGAGATAATGGAGAAGTTCCCGAAGCGGCCCGCGTGCCCGGCTTTGCGCACCTCTGCCGGGTCGGATCGTCATATTACAATCTTTATCTTTGCCGCATTCGCTTTTGATGGGACTGTCGCCTGTTTGCGGTTCGGGTGCTCTGACACTTGACCTTTCAACGTGGAATGGCGACTTCACGTGAAAAATTGCAATCGTTATTTTAATTTCACTCTAAAGCGGGAGTTTGTTAAAGCGGCCTACACGCGTTGTGACGAAAGTGTGCGGCTTTTGGATAATTATTTTAAAATGCTGTATCTCATTTTGGTAAGACATTGAGGTTTAACTTACATTTATATAATGTATAAAGCATACTATACGCGTTAAGACACAACCAAAAACCGTACTATGATAAGTCAATGCCGTCTTTTGGTTAAGTGAAATTACGTCACATCCGACACAAACCGACTAAACTCAACCTCTTTTTTTAACAGTATATGGATTAATCAATCAAGATGCGTATTTATTACCCATTTCGGGCTTATTATATTTACTAATGTGATTAGGCACATTAGTTCATATATAGAAGATGATTTAAAGAAACTCTCACAAAATATCATCGTGATTTGTGTGGGTAAATATTGAGATATTTTTCAATCGTTTTTTGATTCCGTTTTGAAACCCGAGAGTTGATTGAAGCGGCCTACACACGTTGTGTCACCTCCAACGTCCAAACTGCGAGTATCCAATATCGTTTTTTTAACTGTCGGTTGTGTTGAATATATAATAAAATAATTTGTGAAGATATTTGTCTTATATCTACACATACTCGTAGCTTACTGCATTCCCTAGAATAAATAAACATTAAATTTTACATTGTTATTTAAAGTACGCTTTTTACATAATCTTACTTTGAATCGTCACAAATTCTCAGTGTGTTTTAAGATTGCACAAAGGAGAATCGAGCAATTTAACTTTACAAATCTGCTCGGCTGTTCAAACCTGAAGACTTCAGCGAGGTGGAGGCTTTGAAGTCAAATAGAATATGTCACGCATTCAGCTCAGTTGTGTCTGCGAACAAATTCACGAAAGCTGAAAGCCTTATCGACCAAACAAAACTGACTTTTGGTTTTAAATCTCAATTTTCATTGTGCACAGTGCATCCACAATTTCTTTAGGGTTAAACGTTACTCTAAAACCATTAATTATTATGTAAGTGTATTGCGTGCATAATATTTATGTATTCAATCACGAAACGACGAGAAAAAATTCATAGCTATCGTGAGCCAAGAATTCGAATCGTTATATGTCCATAAGTATAATATTTATCTAGTAAGGTAATGCTCTTGCATATAACTTCCAATTCCGCATAGATCAATAAAAATTTCACCCTATTCCCATGACATCAAGGTCATGGTGGCATATGTCACTGTCAGTAGGTTTATAGCATTTCACGCGTGCACATTTGTTTTACCCGCCTGGTTTACGACGACCTCCATTTTTCTTAGTTTCCTGCCAACTGGCATCAAGGTCAGCCTGAACGGCATCAGGAAATGTCACCATGGGTACATTTCCAACAATTCCACGCATGCATATTTGCTCTCTCCGCCTGATTTGCGACGGCCCCCATTCTTCTTAGTTTCCTGCCGACCGCGTGAGTCTGCGGAGCATGGGGACCAAAACCACCTGCAAAAAAATCACCACCGGCATCAAGGTCAGCATGGAGGCCTTCAAGCAATGTCACCCATGGGTACATTTCCAACAATTCCACGCATGCATATTTGCTCTTTCCACCTGATTTGCGACGGCCCCCATCCTTCTTAGTTTCTTGCCACCCGCGTGAGTCTGCCGAGCATGGGGACCAAAACCACCTGTAAAAAAATCACCACCGGCATCAAAATCAGCCATGGGTATATTTCCAACAATTCCACGCATGCATATTTGCTCATTCCTCCTGATTTACGACAACCCCATCCTTCTTAGTTTCCTGCCACTCGCGTGAGTCTGCGGAGCATAACCAGCTGCAAAAAAGTCACCACCAGCATCAAGGTAACCCATGGGCACATTTCCAACAATTCCACGCATGCATATTTGCTCATTCCTCCTGATTTACGACAACCCCATCCTTCTTAGTTTCCTGCAGACCGCGTGAGTCTGCGGATCAGAACCACCTGCAAAAAAGTCACCACCGGCATCAAGGTAACCCATGGGCACATTTCCAACGATTCCACGCATGCATATTCGCTCTCTCCGGCTGATTTGCGACGGCCCCCATCCTTCTCAGTTTCTCGGGACGCTCCGCCGAGCAGTTTTAAGGGTCCGGCGATATTGATTCTTCCGCCCGGATGGCGAGGAACCGCCTTCGTTCGCCGCCGGCGAGGTTTTGCGCATTCCGCGGCTCGCTTCAGACGTTTTATTGTGTTTCGGCCGTAATCTGGTGACATCACTCCACCCCCGCCCCCTCTGCAGTGGCCGCCGCCCTTTTTGTGAAACCACATTTTTTAACAGCCCCCGCGATTTTTCCCTACCCATTCTGTAAATGGCCTTTTTTTTCAGAAAAAAATTCGGCTATAATATCGGAAAAAAAATATTTGCTACAAGGCGTTTTCCGCTTTCCATCAATCAAGGATAATTCATATTTGAAATAAAAAAATAAAATTGATAGAAAGCCGTGAGCGCTTTGCTATCAAACCATAGCAAGGCTTTGAAGGTTTCTATTACCTTAATATTTATTTATATGCATAATGTGGTACCAAACTGAATTCCAGGTTTTAATGAATCTCGAGTGTCGTCTACGCTTTCTAAAATATTTACAACGAATATGAGTTGGCACTGACTATGTTTTAAGCATTAAAATTAAGCACATTTGATGCAATTTTTTCTCATTCGTTGTTCGATATATTAAAATGTGTTTTTTAATAATATTTTTTTATCTTTGATTTCAGGTGAGAAAATGGACGCCAAATACTCTGCGAATCGACAAAAATATTTAATAAGGTTTACCATCCAGACTGTGAGTATTTTTATAAATTGATATATCACATAATACTACCAGGTGTACTCCTAATTAATTTCCGGTTTTTTTCGATAGATGGTGTTCTGTATTTTGCTTTGCTGTTGGTAGCACTTATATGTCATTTTGTTAAGTAGTTATCGAGTGTCTAAACGGCGTTGACGTTTTCCTAAAAAATTCTTTTAGAAAGTTTTTATTGCGTGTCAAAGATGTCTGCATTCGTACCGAATTTTGAACATATGCGCCATGCATTGGTTTTCATGGAAAAAAGTGTCCGAGAGCCACCGTGCGCTTGTGGAAGTTTATGGCAATCATGCTTTAACACTTCGAACATGTGAAACGTGGTTTTGACAATTCAGAAATGGAGATTTCGACCTGAACGACGTCGCATGCTCCGGAAAGCGAAAATCGTTTGATGACGTCGAATTGCAAGCGTATTGGATGAAGACGATACGCAAACGCAACGACAGCTTGCAGAAGCGCTGGGAGTTCAACAGCAAGCAATCTCCAAACGTCTGCGAGCCATGGGGAAAATTCAGAAGTGCGGAAAGGGGGTGTCGCATGAACTGACCGAGAGACAAATGGAAAATCAAAAAGTGACATGTGAAATGCTGCTTCAACGATACAAAAGAAAGTCTTTTCTGCATCGTATTGTTCCTGGCGATGAAAAATGGATTTTTTTAGAGAACCCTAACAAAAAATCGTGGGTGAGTCCAGGTGAAGCATCGACATCGACGGCACGGCCAAATCGTTTCAGTCGGAAGGCCATGCTGTGTGTGTGGTGGGACCACACCGGTGTTATCTACTTTGAACTGCTGAAACCTGGTGAAACTGCGAACGCCGTTCGCTACGAACAACAAATCAAAGATTTGAGCCGAGCAATTGCGGAAAACCGACCAGAATATAAAGAAAGACAGAAGCAGGTGATTTTGCTCCATGACAATGCACCATCGCATAAGTCGAAACACGTTCGCGACACGCTGGAACAACTCCAGTGGGAAATGTTTGATCATGCGGCTTACTCACCAGACTTGGCCCCATCGGACTACTACCTCTTTGCTTCGCTGGGCCACGCACTTTCTGAGCAGCGCTTCGATTCTTATGAAAATTTTCGAAATTGGCTCACCGAGTGGTTCACCACCAAAGACAGTCAATTCTATTGGCGTGGTATCCACAAATTACCGGAAAAGTGGAAAAAATATATAGAAAACGATGGAAAATATTTTGAATAAAATATCTTTAACACTTCTCTTGCAATATTGTGTTTTATTTACAAAAAAACCGGAAATTAATTACAAGTACACCTGGTAAATAGGTAGCGGTTACCCAAAATATTTTTAGTCAATATGTAAATCACGATAGGTCAAAAAAATCTTGATTTAATACGATTGACTTTCAATCAAAGCATTTCTATTATTCGTTATATTAACAGACGAAGAAAGCACAGTTTATTTTTTTAAGTAGACCATCTAATTTTTTTAATCTTAATATGCTTATTAGCCTTAATATTACGACCATTTTAATTGCGAATTCTTTACGAAGACTTTTGATGCTTTATATATGCTAGCAAGGATGTATACTAGGGTGTCCCTTATATGACCAAAAAAATTTTTTTTTCAAATTTCGAAATGCATACCCTCTACATTTTTTACTAATGCTATAAGATACTCAAATATAAAATTTCATCTTTCTAGAAAAATTGCAACTAGTGCCGACCGAGCTTCAAAGTTTAGTAAAAAACGTGTTTTGTCTTGATATTTCGGTCTGGTATAAAATCATTATAAATGCAATAAATTAAGTGAATAATAGTAAAAATTCAATTAAATGAACATTAATCTTTAATCAAAAACATAAAATAATAACAATCAGTCAGGGTAACTTTTTTATAGAGTTGTTTTTTTACAGTCCGGATACAATTTTCTATGTTCCTGGACACAGCGCAGCAAGAACTGTTTTTGTTCTTCTTCAGCCGCGATAAGTCCGTTAAAATCTTGCATCATTTTAACAGCCCTTTCAGCAGTATCATTCACAACCCTCAAATAACTTATTTTTCTTTTAGCTTCCACAAAAGCACTATTATTATTCCAAGAAGATACATCTTCCTTTAGAAAACTGTCGTCGATCTGCAGTCGTGATAAAAATTGTTTGCTCTTTTCCGATACGAAATCATCCAGTGTTTTACAAACATAAGCAAACATCTTGTAGAGTCTTTTTGTCCTTCACAGTTATTCTGCATTGTGACTGAAGTAAACACATTTTTAAAGAATAGATCGTTCTCGCCATCCAGCGTGCCTGATGCATGGCTCCGGGGGGGCTTAGTTTTAATTTTTCCTCTGAGTCTCCTCCCAAAAATATTACGCACAGTTCGACCAATTTGCGGTAGTCATCTCTTACATAACCTTTGTCTAATTCTGCCTTATAAAATATTAAAAAAGCTTGAATGTCTGTCTCGGCAACACGTTGTTTTACGAAATTAAGAGATGGTTCAATGTTACTAGCGTCGATGTTTTTCCAATTTTCTCTGAACTTTTTAAACATTGGAGTATCTGGGCTACTAGTAATTTACTTAATTTTGCTTTCAAAGACAGCTTTTAGGACCAATTCATAAACATGATGACGACAGACGAGCAGCAATTCTCTTCCTAAAGTTTCTCCAAAATAGCACAAGCTCCATTGAAACGGCCAGTATTGAAAGCTGTTGTGTCGCAGCACATTATTTGTACTTTATCGTGAAGGTTCTAGTCAAAGAGAGCTGTTGAGACAGCCTTAGCTTGATGTTTTTCAGAAGAATGTTCTAGTTTTGGCACTGCAAGAAGCTGTTCCTTATCGTCAAACGAAGCAATAACTGGCAAGCGTTCTTCTTTAGAACTTCGTACATCTAACCCGGGTAATAGTTTTCCATCCCAATGGACTGTGACTACGTCGGGTACATTACTTCCAAAGAAGTCAGATTTTATTGCTTCTGCCCTTGATTTTCTAGTTTCAGCAGCTAGTGGTTATCTTTGTCTTACAACCCTTTCCTCTTCTTCCAATCGTCGTTGTTTAGATCTATCTTCTTTTTCCGACAATTTTTTATCAACACCACCTACGCATCCCGGTCGATCTGGCTCTCTCTGTTTCATTAAAAATAATTTATCTTACTCTATTTTCATTCTCTCAAAAGCATCAGCATGTGCAATATCAAACAAATTATCAAGATCAATTTTGAAATTGTTCTCACGGCTCTTGAACGTAACCTGAGTTTTCTTACAATTTTTTTTGCAACTCTCTCCAAACATGATATAAATCAACAAGTTTCTTCACGCAGTTAGGATATGCCCTTGTTGGAATTCTTGCTTTTTCCCAATATATGATGCACTCCCTAATCACAAGATTTGCACTTTCACTAACAATCAGTTTAACCTAACGAATATTGTAAAATAGGACCGAGGGAATTTGTCGATTAGATGGTAATTTTGCACCATTTATTTGATATCTAGGCAAACCGATAAGGAAATTATTTTGTTTATCACTCCGTAATTCCACCGACATGTTAACGCACTAAACAATGGAGCACTACTAATCTCAAAAATCACGTATGAAATGACAAATAAAACATGCAGTTACAAGTCACAGCGCAGTACTTACGCAACTTGTATGGACAAGTTAAAATCGCAAGTCGGCACAGGTTACCGTTTATAAATCGAACTAATATTTTTTTCTAGACAATATAGGGTTATTACTAAACTTTTAAGAAGGTATGCGTAAAAAAATATTGAACTTGAATTTTAAGGGACACCCTAATGTATACATCTTGGATAAATCAGATTTTGCTAAATTTTACGAAAATTCAGAAAATATAACAATCAGAGCTTTGCGAATTTCAAAATAGGCAAAAATCACTTTTTGGAGCATCTTCGTAAATAATAATTACATATATATTAATAAATTTTGCACAAGGGTAGTCAAGTTTTCGTGATGCGTTGGAGCACTTTTCCCTTATTCCATTTCTGGCTTCCATTGTATCGTAATATAAAAAAATACGTATTTCATTAAAAACAACTACAACATGTTATTACTACAATAATGAAAAAGTATTGTTTTCTCATTAAATTTACATAATATTTTCGGAAATCTTTTCAAAGAAACGCAAACAGCTGGCATTCAATTCAGTTTGTATTTGTTTTGATCCTCCAGGAATATTTATATTGTTTCCTATTTTATTCGCTCATCTCACCTGTCACTTGCCTTTCCCGAGCACTTCAGCCTGGAGTGCACCTGCTGGGTATACCGACAGGTGTTTAAAGCGCCTTTGTGGCAGAGCTATGCAAATGTGACGAGATACTATTCCGAGGAAGAGCTGGCTTAAATAACAAACATAATATCATCATAAAACGCGACTCATTTTCAGATTGCGCTATTTTTATTAAACTCAAAACATTTTTGTAAAAGCAATGAATGACTTCAGTATATGTTTATTTTGTAGATTTTTATTCATTCGCACGTTTTGGTCCCTGTACTGAGTACTGAGATAGGGTATCCATGAATTGCGGTAGCTATTAGTATGTAGTTATAAACAGGTTTGGAATCACCCTGTATTTATGTACCGGTGCAGAAACTATTCGCAGCATTCTGCGTCTCTCTCTCACTCTCGTTGATGAGGGCGGAAATCGAATTTTCATTAACAGAGAACCCATTTTCTCGTCACAAACGCCTTTGAAGTAACAACCTGTCTCGGAATAAATAAACTACTGATCGATTCTCCAACCTTACCTGCGCCCAGTGGCGTGCGAGGGGCTTCGGGTAGGGCAAGCGATTATTCAAAATTTGATTTAAATCATGAAAATATATTTTTTAAATAAATCAAATACAAAGCGAACGATAAAACTCAAAGATAGCAAGAATGCGTGCATGCCCCAAAAACTACAAAGCTGCTTAATTAAGTTTAAAGTTAGCACCGCAGGCTTATTAAAATTAACTCAGTTTGTGTTTGCTTTGAAAACTTAAGGCAAGCGATGCTTTTCTTGCTGCTCTGACCGCACGCCTCTGTCTCTGAGTTCCCCGGTTTGCTGCTCGAGCATGATGGGAGGTGATCATCATTAATAATACTGGCAGGTGGACCGGGGAAACTGTCGAACTTACAACCAAGATTATCTTCTTATTAATGTTTGGCCTAATAAGATACTAAACGAAGAAACAACGCAAACTGAACTATATACTTTTTTTCATTCTACTGAGGATTATGTATGCTCTGTAGAATATATATATTTATTTGCGTATGTGTGTATATATTCTCAATCCGTATACTTACAAATGGCTTTTAAATTTTACGTAAACAATTAATCTATTCAAACTCCCAGAGTCACAATTTTATCTATTTAGTCTGGCGTACAAATGCAAATAAAATCTTCAAGTAATTATATAAAATTTTACAAGCTTGAAACACTTTAATATTCATTACAGAGGGGAGGTCACAATTATAGCATTCAAAAGCAATTTTTATTATGTCTTGATACTTTTAATATATTTGGCTTTTTATATACAGAAAAATATCAATAAAACTTATTTTGACTAGATGATCTTAAGGCAGTTGCTTCCAGCCTTTTAATTGACTGTAGTGTCCAAACGGACACCTGAGGTCCATTACCTGGCGAAATCGTGTCATTTAATTAATTTGATTGTCACTTTATTTTTCTATGTCGAAAATTGATTTTTTTACAGAGTATTGAGAAAATTATAAATTATATTCATATATTTTTTATTATTTATTAATGTCCATTTTCAGGGTTAAATAAAATCTTAAAGATGTTGAAAAATTGGATAAAATGACGACTTTTCAAAACCAAAGTTTGTTATAGATTTTTTAATTTTTAAAATAATATATCGCTCAGGGTTTAATTTAATCTTTTAATTCCAATTGAAAAAAAGACTTTTAAATGTTTAGGACTCTTGGAAAAGGGACATGACGAATCTCCAAATTCCTACACTTCAATCGGAAAAACACATATTTATCATATTAATAGTAAATTTATAAAAAATAAAAATATATTCTGTTCGGAAGAAGAGATGTATAAAACTTTTTGCGTTTAAATATTTTTTATTGGTGCAGTCGATTTTTCGCAAAACGGACTAGAAAATTATCAAAAAAACTCAATTATGGGACCTAGACCCTTAAGACAACTCAAAGAAGGTTCAAAATACTGAAAAATATTATTGCTTAACTCAATCCTTTCAATTACTGGTGGCTTATAATTTTTACGTAAACAATGAATCTATTCAAACTCCCAGAGTCACAAAGTATTTTATATATTTACTCTGTAAATAAAATCAGCAAGTGTTTCATTCGACGTGCATTGGATTTCGAGCATTACGAAATCTGCATTTCTTTAACCGATTAAACCACAAAGGAAAATATAGTAAGTGCGATTCCAGTCCATTTGCCGACCAGCTACGAAGAGGAGTTGCTGCTGAACCAATCCTCGTTGGCTCTCTGTGCTTCTGGCAACGACGAAGCGAGGATCTCACCAGATGATGATGGCCGGATTAGCCTCATTCCTCATGGCCACCGACATAATCATCAGGACGCTCTCCCCTCGCAAAAGCCAGTAATCCGACGCGATTTCGTACAGTCACTTTGTTTTATTTTTATTTTTATACTACGGCAATAGAGCTACGCTTTTTTCTCTCTAATGAAAGCAATATTTTGATTATTTTATTATTTTTCGACGCTGTTTGAACGCTTCTCATTTTATCTGAATTTCTCCGAGAGAGCAAATTTGAAAAAAAAAAAAATAACTAAAAAATATTCTTTAACCTTTCTAATATAATTGATGTAATATTTTTATAGTTTTAGACGTACACATATTTTTTTAATCTTTCTACAAGCGAAAGACATCCAAAACGAGGAAAATACAAATTTTATTACTCTGCAATATTAAGAGGCCAAATGTTTTATTCGATTTTCCGAATCCAACAAAGAAAATTATAGAGATAGAAAAAAAATGCCACAACCGGTTATACAATGAATAAATTTTCCGTCTAGATTATTTTAACATGGATGTTTACTGCTCGTTATACAACTAATCGTAAAAGCATAACTAGTTATGATAAATACTAGTTGAAAGCAATAATTTTTTATTTACAAATTTATTCAACTCGATAGAAATCAAATTCCAAAGAAACTGATAAAATTCTATATACACAGTATTAATATTAAATTCTAAATTCTACAGATCTAATTTCTTTTAGTTTGGTTGTCTAACGCAAAGTTTTTATTACAATAATTAATTTTCATAAAGAAACGAATGCGGACAAATTCGTAATTAATACAGTACAAGACACGCTGGGATTTAATTAATTTACAAGACTCCATTGGTGGACTTCATCATCTAATTATGAAACAGGACATATTGAATTTTAATTAATTATAATGATCCTTTGTGGATTCCCAGCGGCGTAATTAACATTGAATAAACGTTGCTACGTGCTCTTTCTTCTTCTTTATTAATTTATTTTAATTTATTTTCCATAGTAATTTTCTAATTTTTCTTACGCGTCATGAACCACATTCCCGAGTAAATGGTCAACATTTTATTATATGTACTTGTAAACACGCTTGTGTGAAATCACAACGATTTGTTTATTTCAACTTTAAATTAAATAGGTTGTAAAAATATACTGATGTTATAAATATTTTAAGTTTGATCAAAAAAAAAAAATACAACCATTGGATTCATATTTCTTTAAATAAAGTAAAGGAAGTCAGTTTTAATATTTTTTTTAAATCTTAAATCTTTTTAACTGATCGTTTGAGACATTTCTGTTGTTGAATAATATTCACTAGTTTATTTATCTGTTTTATAATATAATTTCGTATGAATATTATTAATTTTTACTTAGTTACAGAATCGCTACGGTTGAATTGGATATAGCAAGTTTTTTTAATTTTTGTGTTTTTTTTTTATAATTTGGTGATAAAAAGGCAACTCAAAGGGCTTATCACAGGTCGGTTGTGTCTCAGCGTGTGTAGGCAGCTTTATCCATGAGATCTGCAGCCGTTTTTACGGGTCAGTTCCTCCGACGTGGTCATCAGACATGAGGGGACTTAAGCCGGGGTCATTCAAACTTGTTTGAAGTGAGGTGACCAAGTAAAACGGCCCTTTTGCTGACAGAGGTCACGACGAGATAATCGTTTTTATTTAAAAGGCTTTGATGTCGGTATAACGCCACTCAAACTTCAATTAAACTTCTTTTAATTGATATTGTAACCATGGTTTTGTATAAAAAGATATAAATATAAAACACCCACATACACATTCACTTAGAATATATTCTGAAATATTGCGGTTTTCATGGTTATAATTTTTTTCAGTATATAATAAATTTTCAGGTTCAGGTGACCTTATTAAAAAATTACTTCAGGTCATTCATTTAGTTAATCTACGATAAACAACGGTTTAATAACGTCATAGTGCGCTTACTGAATACATATAAAACAATCCAATAAAACCATGTGTGACTATGATATCAATAAACCACATTTCACGTAAACCTGGTTTAACATTGACTCAGTTTAGAACCGAAGAAGAATAAAATATATTTTTTAATTGACTTTTTATGTAAAATTGTAACTAGAATTCTTTTCTGTAATATTATTCATTTTTCATATTCATGACGCAAGCCCAACTCCAGTAAAATATACTATATATATTTTTTTGTCTTTTGCAAGAGATTTTCTCTGCACGAGGAAAAATTTACATCACCCCGTATGCATGTCATGCTAATAATATACAATCTTATATAAGTATAGTGCTAGGAGAATTTTCTATTCAAATATACACAGAAAATAAATTGTTTCATTACTCAACGATCAAAAAACATCTAAGCTCAGATTACGTAACTATTAGTTTACAATAAATAGAAATACCCAAGCAGCAGGAGACAACAATCATTATTGATTATGAGCTTTTAGACGTCTTTTCTTAGGTCTGAAAAAACTATTGAAAAACAAATATATTATATATATAGAACTTTTTCAAGCTTCCTGAAAGCCTCTCCCAAAGCTTTCACAAAAAAGACTAGATAGTAAAAATCATAAATAGCTAGGAATATATGAAATTTTCAGTATATTAATACAGTCTTGGGTCCGTTTTGAAAATTTCACATATCCATGGGAAAACTGTTATGGAGTTTCAGGTGTAATTTTGTGTCTAAAGCTCGCGTTTCACATACAAAGGAAACCTGCAGAGCTGCAACAGAGAATTCTTATCCTTTGATGCAGTATTGTCTTTGCGATGCTCTCAAGCGGCAGGTGATTAAGCCTTTATACATTTAATATGAACACAGTGACAGCTTTGTGCGGCATTATAACCAGATTACACGAATATCAAACAGTTTACATTTAAAAACCTAAAGCTTTACATTATTTTTCCACATAAGATAAGTCTGTTTACTTAAAATTTATTATCAAAAAAACACTCGTATTATAATGTGAGATTTCAAACATCATCTTATTTGATATGTTTTTTTGTAAATATTTTAAATACTCAGTAACCGAGACAAAAGATGTTCAGATTTTCGATCTTTCGTTAAACGAAAGATACATTTTCGCGTTATTTTTTGCGAATTTCAAATACCAAAAAAAAAAAAAAAAAAAAAAAAAACTACAAGAGAACTTTAAATTTAAATTTTACAAAAAAAAAAAACGCAGGCGTTTCGGATTCAACGTTTTATAATAAATTTCGGAGGCACCCGCGGGACTCGAGCAGGCACTCCTCCACCTGGGCGGGGGAGGCGATAAATCCCATCCGAGAAAAACCTTTTCTCTCGCTGCCCGCCCGGCGCTCCGGGAGAGAAGCCTTCGATAATTGGGAAGATTTTTCGATATAATAAATATTTTTTTTGCTTTTGCTATAAATACTTCTTTTTTTTTTTAATCGCGAAGATTTTTATTTTTGATATTATTTAAAAACTAGAAATGTTGCCCGTCACGGAATGGCGTATTCGATGAACGATGCAACAGTATTTGGCTGAATACTCGCATAGCTGGGTACTCGAATTTTAAGAAGACGCTGCTCGCGCTTTCCTTTCAATGCGTTGCTTGACATTTGTGTCACATTTCGTGTCACAAACAACGCATCACTGTTCTTTATTTGAAAAGCTCTAAATTTGAAATTCTCGCAGTGAACAACGGAATCTTATAATTCGTACATATTGAAACTCGCTAATGCATGTTTTATAGTTTTATTCAATTAGTTTATGAATGAAAATATTATCCTATCGTCTTGAAATTCGGCACATAACTGCGGAAAAACTTACTAAACTTACGTGCAAAAAATCAGCCTTTATCTTTTAAGATATTCTATAGAGAACCAAAAAATGAAACATACATACATACACACACACACACAATGGATATTATTATTATATAAAAATTCATGGTGGGATTCTATTTTAATATTTTAAATAATAAGTAGAATCTTTTAGTGATTTTTCCCCATATAGATTTTTATTGGTGACCGGTTTCGCCAACCATTCACGTTGGCATTATCAAACTGAGTCAGTTTGATAATGCCATCGTGAGAAGTTGGCGAAACTGGCCAATAAAAATTAACATGTAGAAACATTACTCGAGTATTTCATTCAATTTGAAATATCACTGAAGACGGACAGTCTTCAGGGATTTTTTTATCTTGTTTATTCGAGATTTATTATATGCTGTATTTGTACTTATATATTGCGATTTAAGATCAATTTTAAAGAATATTATTTTAAAAAAATTATGAATAACGTATATTTAAAAACTCTCATATAAATCACCTTTTATATAATCTTAAATGAAAATCTTTACGTCTATTATTAAATCATTTCAATCCATTCAAATTCAGTCAGTTTTTTAATGCTATTATTCACATTGTATCATATAACAAAGAAGCACGTTAGTACATTTATAATTTATTTTATTATTCAAATTATGATATGCTTTTGATCGTTTGATTTATCGAAACTTGAAAACAATAGTTGCTCTAAAAATCAAATTGTAACATTTAATTTGACTAATGTATTCTTTAGTAAACGATTTATTTTGTGTGGCTTGCGATGAGTCCAAACCCAAAGAAGCAATTTTATTTATTGAATATAAATAATCCTGAATAATCATGTAAATTACTTATTCTATTAAAAAATATATTACCTTTGTGCGAAAAGGCACAAAGCGAGTTTAAATCAACTCAATTTTCAAAATCAACATTTGTACACTTACCGTACAGTTAGTCAATATTTAATGTAATTTTTTGAATAACCTGAATACAAAATGTATCTCTGGCTTTTGAAACAATCCTTGAAAAGTTACAAAACCGAAAAGGGTAACTTAGTTTCACTGAAACGAAAATCATATTTGACGTAATCCCACCCCGGAATTCCCAAAGTAACAAATGCTCACAGCAGGAACCGCAATGCACTAGTAAAGGGTTGTAATCGAATATCCATAACACTGCAGTGGTGAAAAGACATACAATTTCATATTTAACCCATAAATTAAAATACGGACATCCATCATAATGGTCATAAATGTACATCGACTAATATAAACCATACCCTGAAAATTTCACTACTCATTCATGAATACTGATAGCGGTTAAATGATATAAAATTATACATTTATATTTATTTTTCAAATCTTGTACATTGAATAACAAGTGTTTGGTATCCTTTTTAATAAAACTGGTGCTTTACTATCAAAGAAAAGAAAATTCTTTAAAAATTAACATCACGTTGCCTGTGCCTGAAAATCGATTTATATATAAGTACTCTGTTATTTTTAATAGCAAGTCTATCATCATTTTTAGGCATCGCTATCATGGCATGAAACCTTTTATAACAAGTTGCCAAAAATATTTAAAAGTATTAAAAACAGTTTTCGTTGTTTAGCTTATAAGGTTTCGATCATTCGGTCACTCGCTGCTACTTAGTAAATCATATTATGGGTTCGATCATCGCTACATAGTTCCTACGAGTATTAAAAAAATATCACAGAGAATTCCCTTATTCATCACTACTTTGATAAGAATACTTAACGGTATAAATGGGATTTCCCCTGTTTATTTTGCAAGGTTTTTATTGAAGGTTTCATTCAGGGAAACATTCTAGTGCACATTACAAGAAATTTAAATTATTTATATTGTAAGGTTTCGATCATTCAACTACAAGAACACCAGCGTTAAAGGCTCACTGCTACTTAGGAAATCATATTAAGGTTTCGATTTTAGGTTTCGATCGTCGTTACATAGTTCCTACGAGTATTAAAAAATATCACAGAGAATTTCCTTATTCATCACTACTTTGATAAGAATACTTAGCGATATAAACGGGATTTCCTCTGTTTATCTTGCAAGGTTTTTATTGAGGGTTTTAATCGATGTAACTGTATTATGAAACATCCTACTGCAGAGTATCAAAAAACATTACAATTACACCAGCGATAAAGGGTTGCTTCTACTTAGGAAATCATATTAAGATTTCGATTTAAGGTTTCTATCATCGTTACATAGTTCCTACGAGTATTAAAAAATATCACAGAGAATTTCCTTATTCATCACTACTTTGATAAGAATACTTAGCGATATAAACGGGATTTCCTCTGTTTATCTTGCAAGGTTTTTATTGAGGGTTTTAATCGATGTAACTGTATTATGAAACATCCTACTGCAGAGTATCAAAAAACATTACAATTACACCAGCGATAAAGGGTTGCTTCTACTTAGGAAATCATATTAAGATTTCGATTTAAGGTTTCTATCATCGTTACATAGTTCCTACGAGTATTAAAAAAATATCACAGATTGATAAAAATACTTAACGGTATAAATGGGATTTCCCATGTTTATCTTGCAAGGTTTTTATTGAGGGTTTCATCCAAGGAAACATTCTAGTACACAGTATCAAAAACATTACAAGAAATTTAAATTATTTATATTGTAAGGTTTCGATCATTCAACTACAAGTACACCAGCGTTAAAGGCTCACTGCTACTTAGGAAATCATATTAAGGTTTCGATTTAAGGTTTCGATCATCGTTACATAGTTCCTACGAGTATTAAAAACATACCGAAGAGAATTCCCTTATTCATCACTACTTTGATAAGAATACTTAACGGTATAAATGGGATTTCCCATGTTTATCTTGCAAGGTTTTTAATGGTGGTTTCATTCAAGGAAACATTCTAGTGCACAGTATCAAAAACATTACAAGAAATTTAAATTATTTATATTGTAAGGTTTCGATCATTCAACTACAAGTACACCAGCGTTAAAGGCTCACTGCTACTTAGGAAATCATATTAAGGTTTCGATTTAAGGTTTCGATCATCGTTACATAGTTCCTACGAGTATTAAAAACATACCGAAGAGAATTCCCTTATTCATCACTACTTTGATAAGAATACTTAACGGTATAAATGGGATTTCCCATGTTTATCTTGCAAGGTTTTTAATGGTGGTTTCATTCAAGGAAACATTCTAGTGCACAGTATCAAAAACATTACAAGAAATTTAAATTATTTATATTGTAAGGTTTCGATCATTCAACTACAAGTACACCAGCGTTAAAGGCTCACTGCTACTTAGGAAATCATATTAAGGTTTCGATTTAAGGTTTCGATCATCGCTACATAGTTCCTACGAGTATTAAAAAAATATCACAGAGAATTCCCTTATTCATCACTACTTTGATAAGAATACTTAACGGTATAAATGGGATTTCCCATGTTTATCTTGCAAGGTTTTTATTGGAGGTTTCATTTAGGGAAACATTCTAGTGCACAGTATCAAAAACGTTACAAGAAATTTCAATTATTTATCTTGTAAGGTTTCGATCGTTCGAGGGCGTCAGTTATTCCCAGCACTACTCAGGCCGGGAAACAGTCGCCGCCACTCCGGCATGAAACACCCCACTGCAGCTAGTTAGGCCGGAGCTCCCGAGGGACGCGCCTGGTGGAGCCGGAGCGCCTCCAGGTCACGGCCAGAGTCATGAATACATATCGGCTTATGTGCACCAGCCGACCCATTTATATGCGCCCAAACTACCGGCGGGACATTAAAAAACATACCCCTAAATTAACCAGCTTTTTATATGCCGCGCATTATAAAATAGGCTTTTGGTCGGCGAGGATTTGAAGCTCACAAATATATGAAAAAAAATTTATTAAAATAACACAAGGTACTTCGAATTCGAAGTTTCTTGGTAGACAAAGATTTTTTTGCCTAGAAATTCTTCACCACAGACGAGACGATAATTTAAAGACCATGAAAGTATTTTTAAATACTAGGGCTTTTCAGAATCTCTAAATAAATACTTTGTTAGAGATTATGGTTTTTAGGAAAAGATTATAATAATAATGCTATCGGGCAGCAGCAATGCACAGACTTTTCCTTCCAATATAAAACTGCGGTAAAGAAGTACACGGGGAACCTACTGCACTATTTTCCCCTTAGAAAACCATGAACACTGCCTCAGCATGTGAAAAGCTTAGAGAAATCGTCGCCAACCTCCTATGGGGAGAGGCACTCGATAAAGAGCCGTATAAAAAGCGTATTTTGGCAAAATAAAATTATTAAAAATTCTAGTTCGTTTACATAAAAAGTTTAAGATCTTTTCAAGGAAAATATTATATAATAATGGTATTGGGCAGCAGCAATACACAAACTTTTCCTTCCAATATAAAACTGCGGTGTAGAAGGATCCGGAGACTCACTTCACTACTTTCCCTTTAGAAAACCATGAACACTGCCTCAGCATGTGAAATGTGAAAAGCTTAGAGAAATGGTCGCCAACCTCTTCTGAGAAGAGGCACTTGATAAAGAAATTATTAAAAAGTCTAGTTCGTTTACACGTTTTAGATTCGATATCAACATTTTTTTTTCAATGAATGAAAAATAGAAACACCCCATGTTTTCATTTTTCAGTAGTGTGCAAAAAGTTCAGGGCTTCCATTAGCTAATCTCATTTTTATTTCCGCTGCAATTTATATAATTTCCTCGGGTCAGTGTTGCCTCCCTTCAAGGACATAAATAATTCAGTGTGTTGCCCTCAACACGCTCCCTCATGCCGGGACCCCCCGAAGTCGCCGGCGGGTCATGGTTGCCAGTAACAAAAATGATTTATTATTTCGAATAAACTGCGGACAGTGTTGCAACCCGGGGAGAGAGTATTGCCGCCCGTCGTTTTTATTATCTTTCCTTACAGTTTTTTTTTTTTATTTTGCCTAGCTTTTTATTTCTTTGTCATAATCTTAACTAAAATGTATATATATATATATATATATATATATATATATATATATATATATATATCTTCAGCATCAAGTGGCTTCTTCCTCATAGAGGGTTGGCGACCATTTCTATTTTTATGCAAACTTTTTCCTCGGACAATCATACTTATTGTTGCGAAAAATGTGGCCAAAATAGGAGACCTTTCGCTTCTTTACCAACGTCAAGAGTTCCCTTTCTTTGCGAATTCTTTGCAAGACTCTTTAGTTTGTGACGCGGTCTTGAGTGTTCAGGCTTCAACTCTATAAAGTAGAACTGAGACGACATAACACTTAGTGAATCTCCATCGAAATTTCAGGGTTATGTTTTTTGATGTTCTACAACTTTTTTCCTGTGAAAGAAAAGCCTCCACGCACAATGCAACACAACCGAGACATAATAATAATTATCCCATAGCGTCCTCTTGTTTTGGGAGATGTTTTTAGTACAGATGGCTTTATTTTGTAATCATTAACCTTTAGATATACTAAAGAGTGATTTTTGATAATAAAAAGCCAAACAATGGGACAGACTAACATACGCTCCAGCTACAGAATGACAGCCATGAGTAAAGCGAATATGGAGAACGTAGTGCTTCCTTCAGAAATAATAATTTTATTTTGTAAAAATACGCTTTTTTATATTAATAAAGGTTTCTTCATCGAGTGCCTCTCCTCAGAAGAGGTTGGCGACCATTTCACTGAGCATATACTCATGCTGAGCCAGTGTTCATGGTTTTCTAAAGGGAAAATAGTGAAGTGAGTCTCCGGGTCCTTCTACACCGCAGTTTTATATTGGAAGGAAAAGTCTGTGTATTGCTGCTGCCCAATACCATTATTATATAATATTTTTCTTAAAAAGCTGTGGCGTTTAGATCTGATACTCCCTCTGCAGCAGATTACTACAATATAGTTCCAGAGTACTCCATTACCGATCCTTTATACACGCTCAGGGTGCAGAATGGCAGCCATGCAAAAGCATCAAAATGGGGAGAGCGAAGAGAATATATATATATATATATATATATAAAATAATAGGTATATTTATTTATATAGACACAAGCGTGATTGCCTCCGATTGTTATGAATTGCTGTTCCACGCATAGGGTCTTACGTCTTCGGTGTATAGGATTTATACTGTATAATAGAAATTCTCCAAGAATCATGATGAGCCAAAAATTCACTTCATCTACTCGTTGTTTCCAAAAAATTACATCCACAGCATAAAAAAACTTAATTATTCAAAGTGGACTACTTGCTCCCGAGACAAATGACGTCATCAAAGAAGATCGATTTTAATATTTTACAGTCACATTCGAAAAGTCTGAAAGAAAATACCGCAGTTGATATAACGTGATGCTCTATTGCACTGAAGTTTAATAAAATAACGCTAAGGGCATGGACATTTTCCTGAATTACATCACTTTATGTATCACCCAATACAGTATATTTTATGACAGGAATTTTTTTTAGTTTTATTCACCTCCACTGAGTCAAAGAACTTCCTCTTCATGATAAGCCTCTTCATAAGCTGCGTTTATTTATATGTTACCATGCAAGCTAAAAAATCCTTTCACCGTATTCCCCCATCACCAAAACCAAAACATCGGAATTTCTAAGAATTTCATTCTAAGTAACAACGGCTACAAAAATCTACGTACACATTCAATTTTACTTGTTCAAATCATCTGGCTTTTGGCAAACTACCAAAAACATAAATATTCTCATAGAAAATCCTATAAAGATCCGCCGTCCAATTGAATTTTTCAAACAACGATCAATCACTCCACTTGTACAAAAAGAGTAAACCAAAGTCGCTGGTTGGTGGGAGATTGCTTAAATTAAAATATACCTGCCACCTGTACGTATTGAAATGAGATTTAATATATATATCTATGTTATGGATTAGTCAATCAAGATGCGTATTTATTACCATTACGGGCTTATTATATTTACTAATATGATTAGGCACATTAGTTCATATATAGAAGATGATTTAAAGAAACTCTCAGAAAAATATCATCGTGATTTTTGTGGGATTTGAACCCACATCCCCTGGCTTACATGGCCGGTGTACGAACCTTTGTACTAACGAATCACTTCCACTTATCGAGAATTTTTAACAATCATACTCTACATATGAACCAATGTGCCCAGGCCAACCAATAGTTAGTGATTTGCAAGCACTGGACTTTATGAACAAAGTAACAAGTGAAGCGATTTTAGTCCCATCTGGACATTATTTTTTAAATCTAAAGGTTCGTACACCGGCCATGTAAGCCAGGGGATGTGGGTTCAAATTTTTTCTGAGAGTTTCTTTAAATCATCTTCTATATATAAACTAATGTGCCTAATCATATTAGTAAGTTTAATATATATTTTACTAAACATCTTGTGTAGAGACGCGCAAGCACACTGAACACATTGTAGGACGCGATCAGCTGACGCCAACTGGGCAATGGCCACGCATTAGCGTCGGCGATCAGCGCTCGTGTCTTCCATTGTATATGCTCTCTGCATCGTTACGTGGATTATTCTAAAACTCCGAGCCGGAGGCATTTGCGGCCAGAGGGAAATAACGACGGCCGCCATTGTGCAGCCGGCGAAGAGCGGAGCGTGAAATGTGCGAAATGCACAGTGCATTGCTGGGCTTTGTATTGGAGCGGCTGTTCTTTCCGTTGCTGCTCATCGATCGGCTTCAAGGCCGTTTGCAGATGCAAACCGAGTCGACGAGTCTCAAAAAAGTACATTTAAGCTCCAAAAATGTGTCATTTTTGATTCCACTTCGAAAAAGTACTGTTGCACCTAAAAAACGCCGCCTACAAGAGGTGAAGGGTTAAATTATTTACTAGAAAATTCTACTTGTTAATGACTAGTTTAATGTAATGTAATAATTATATTAGTAAATAATATGAACCTGTAAGACGTAAGACGTTCAATCCAAAAATAGACATACATATATGATGGTACGCGTCTTGGCTTAATTAATAGATTTTAAAATTGATCAAAAACGCTTCATTTGTAACTTTGATTAAAAAGTCCAGTGCTTGCAAATCACTAAATATTGGTTGGCCTAGGCACATTGGTTCATATGATTGTTAAAAATTCTCGATTAATGGATGTGGTTCGTTAGTACAATGGTCAGTACACCGGCCATGTAAGCCTGGGGATCTTTAATCATCTTCTATGTGTGAACTAAAGTGCTTAATTATATTAGAAAATTAGATTTTTAAAGCTCAATATTTCAGAATTCAGGCGTTACGGCCTTGCAACTCTGAGCGAGCTATACATCAAACGTTAAATAAACTTTATGTAAATTCGTAAATTTAGCAACCCCATTCGATCCTAATCCCGTATCACTTTTAACACTGTTATTTATAACAACCCATCACGACTGAAACTCTGCCGGCGTTTTCGGAACATTGTATTATTCAATATTATTCATCGATTCGAGGGTTTGTTTTTAGGGGCGGCGCATCAATCATACCGGCGAAGGGGAAAAACCGCCCCGAAGCATTAGCGCAGCCCTGAATGTGAATTCTGCGAAAAACGTTTCATTCGGGAATATCAAGTTACGACACGCTCGCGGGGCAAACAAACGATTGACTTCTAAATAATTACCGAGAGGTGCCTAAACCTCGGACATACGAGGGCGGCTCGATAAGTACTTAGCCCACAAAAGAAAAACGAACATATTAGAAAAGTGGAGATTAATTTCTCAAAATAATCTCCTTTTAGCTCGATACACTTGACCCGGCGATGCTCCGACTTCTTTAACTCGTCTGAAAAATACGTTTTCTCGAGGTCTGCAAAGTGGGCCTCCGTGGCGGCGATGACCTCCTCGTTCGACTTAACTTTCTGCCTGGCGAGTGACTTTTTGAAGTTTGGAAACAAAAAAAATCGCACGGGGACAAATCTTGAGAATGTGGTGGATGGGGGAGCAGTTTGTAGTGCTATTCGACCGATTTGGCCGTGGCGTTGTCATGGTGGAAGAGCACTTTTTTCTTCGCCAAATGGGGCCGTTTTTTCTGCAATTTGGCGTCGAATCGGCGAATAGAGCCCTGTGACAGGGTCACAGTCCTTCTCCGAGTAGTCAATGTAGATCACACCTTGTGAATCCCAGAAAACGGTGGCCATCACCTTTCCGGCCGATAGGACAGTCTTCGCCTTCTTTCTTTCGTTCAGTCCACTGTTTCGACTGTTCCTTGGTCTCTGGTGTGTACCAGTAGATCCATGTTTCGTCAACGGTCACAAAACGATGCAAAAACTCCTTCGGATCGCGCTTAATCAGCGTCAAACACTGCTCCGAAGTGGTCTCACGGTTGCGCTTGTTGTCCGGAGTGAGCAAACGCGGCACCCATCGCGCCGACAGCTTTCTCATGCCCAAAATTTTATGCAGAATATGACCCACGCGGTCTTTTGAGATGCCTACTGTTTCAGCTATCTTGCACACCTTCAATCAGCGGTCTGCCAATACGAGATCGTGGATTTTTGTCACGTTATCCTCCGTGGTAGCCATTTTCGGGGCACCTGGGCGTAACTCATCAAAAACCGACGTGCGATCACGTTGAAACTCGTTAAACCAATTTTTGACGGTCGCCATCGAAGGAGAAGAGTCACCGTACACAGCATCCAAGCGCTCTTTGATTCTGCTGCGCGATTTCCCTTTCAAAAACACGAATCGAATCACCGACCGATATTGCCCTTTTTCCATTTTTCTAAAATAGCGTACACGCCCGCTTCCACACGCGGTCAAAACAAAACTACGACTCCGATTTGGCTGAAATTTTGACAGTATCCGCCTACAAAAATGTACTACACGATAGTAAATCTCTCTTGCGATACTAGCACCATCGGGCTGTGAGGCTAGGTACTTATCGGACCCCCCTCGTATAGTTACATAATGTCATCATTGGTTGGGTTGTACACGTAATTACGCCGGTGCTTCTCTGGCTGGGGATGGAGAGAGGTGAATGACCTCTCAGGGTTCTTGCGCCCCTTCAGGATCTCGTGATTTTTTTCTTTCGGCCATTTTTCATCCGGCGCGTATTTTACACGTCTCTCTCGTTATCTGCTAACGAAGAAAGACTTTATGTTTCGAAAAGGGCTTGTTTTTTACTACCCGTGAAAATAAAAAACCAATCTTAATTATTTATAGCAAAATATATATACTCTACGTGTGTTTGACAATCAATTTTGGTTATTTATTATACTTGCCTTTTACATGTATACGTTCATATTTTTTCAGGATTTCCCACTTGTCATGACTATAGACATGTTAAATATAAAAAAAATACATTTTTTAAGAATGACGTCACAATAACTCTAATAACTCAATAACTCTGCAAGGCGTTGTAAAGTTTTAATTAAGATAAAAACCTAGAAATATTTCAATACTGAAAATCAATATTTTTCATAGAAAGTATTAGGTGAAATTCCATTTTGATATTTATTAAATAAATAAATAATATATGTACTAAAGATTCTTCTGAAATTATGACCAGTAATGGATTCGCCTTGTAGTACAAACAACGACTAGTGTAAAAAAATCTATGAAATTGTGTGTAGGAAGAAATCGAAAAATTTATTGAAATAACACAACAAAAATCTTCCTTGAGCAAAAACAAGCTTTGGTATCAATCGCAAGATAAACAATGATTGTTTTGTTTTAATACATGAATTTAGTTTAATGAAAATACGCGATCCTCGATTCATGTCCCGTACGCGTTTTCTTATACGGGATTGGAAATTCAACGCTTGCGTGGGTTACGGTGTATTTTTTTATTCGGGTGCTTCGCAATTCGCATGAGCCAATGGTCTATGAAAATATTGATAAAAAAATATTTCTCGAATTCGAGCCGTGAGAAATTTTAGATGGATATTCCCCGAAAACGCGTGGGGGGGGAAGAAATCGAGTTGAAATTAAATCTGTTATTTTTTAAAGCTACAGAATGAAAAATTCGTTCATAATTGTGATGGGCAGTGAGCAAACTTTTTAAAACTCTTTCTTGGAATTTATGAGTAGGGGTTTTGGCTCACAAAGGCGTTGACTTACGTGGTCAAATATAACTTGTCACAACGTTAAATTTAAATACTTATTAGACGTTTATACAGTGAGATGTATCAACCTCCCTATTGAGTGGGGTGTCACACAAGTTTCAGCACACTAATACAACTTCTTAAGCGATTCTGGAAGCATCCGAAGAGCTGAATTGCTCCACTGAAACCGAAATAAACAACTCCTCGGGGGCCTTCGTCCCCTGCAGGCCGCCTAATTTTCGTCATTTTGAAACAAATGGCCACTGAATTCCTGAAAAGTTCTCGACTCGCCAATAAATTCAGCTGACGTCACCGAAGTTCAAATCGTTCACCTTTCCAAAAGCAACCCCCGCGGGCTTAAAAAGCTCGAAGATTCAGAACGCTTCAGTAAACAGGGTAGGTGAAGATTTTTTCTCGTAGATATTTAACATTTCTGACAAAAAGTACCATTTATATAATACATTTTAATATTTTTTAGTTAAAAATATTTAGAATCTTCGATCAGTCAGGAATATTTAACTCACTGGCCAAATAAATTACTTCTCACAATCATTGCCTCTTTCTTTAATACTTGATCATTTGCTCGTTAGCTTAAGATATAAGTAACACCAAAAACATTTTTTTTGAAATATGGATATTTTTAAATAAAAAAAATACTTACCTTATTAGTAATATATAACATTAGTATTTGATCAACATTTCATTCATTCATTTTAAATGACTGCGTTGATCATTTGACCATGGATGGTCTTTATGTTGTTTCATTTCTTGGGAGACTATCTGATGATAACTGCACTTGCAGCTGACTTCGTGATCAAACGAGTGGATGAAGATGAGCATTAAAATTATGGAACAAACACTCTCTGAGTATTGCTTAAATCTCTGAAACTCACACTGAGCCTTAACTTAACTCTTAATCTTACTCTCTCTACATAATCATTTAGTTTTCAATCTGGGATCTATCGCTCAAATTCAAAAAAAAAAACTTTCACATTATAGCGAGCCTCGTAATATAAATATTGCTTAGAATCAAGTTATTCAATTTACATGAAATGACATGAAATATCCGCACCCCTCGAGCCCGGGGCGCGCTGAAGGCGAATTTGTTCGTGAAAAATCATCCTTTGGTCGATAAGCCACCCTTAACCTACAAAACCGCCTTTATCCGCTGCGACTACATAGCCATGATCCCAAAAATATATACGAAACGCAAAAACTTGCCTACTTTTTGTTATTCATCTGAAAAACGTCTCAGTAGCGTCTGATTGAATAATATTTCATTCAAAACATACACAAAACACGGCGTATCGATATTACGGATCCAAAATATAATTCAAATATTCAGGATATAAATACAATGAATAATACGCCATAACTGTTACGGTATTGGCACACAACCCCATTACCCAGATATCTTTTCCCATTATTGTATTTAATATTCTCGTTTTGAAAAGATCATATAAATACATGAATAACTATATACAAAGAAATGAATATTATTCATTATACAGGGTTACCCAGACGAAGTGTAACCTATTATATTAAAATGATCAGCTTTTGCCTTCAGACGGCGAATTTTTTTATTGTAATCTTGCTCTCCAAAATGGACCAGATCTAAAATTCCATCAGCTTCTCCAAGACTATAAGTTTGAAGTTGGTTACACTTCGTCTGGGAAACCCTGTATATAAATATATTTCTTATCTTGTCTTTTAAAAACTAAATCGATTTATAACTGCTGAAAATGGATAGTGTGTTTTGGGTCTATTCACAAAGCCATAATTTTTTTTTGAAAACATTTTTTATTTATCTCAACGTACAAAATGTGTGAAAATAATCAAAAATTCAGAAACCATTCATTTTAGCTCGACATGATAAGCTTTTGTCTTCAGACGGCGAATTTTTTAATTCTAATCTTGCTCCAAAAAATCCATCAGGTTCTCCAGGACTATAAGTTTGAAGTTGGTTACACTTCGTCTGGGAAACCCTGTATATAAATATATTTCTTGTCTTGTCTTTTAAAAACTCAATCCATTTATAACTGCTGAAAATGGATAGTGTGTTTTGGGTCTATTCACAAAGCCATAATTTTTTTTTTGAAAACATTTTTTATTTATCTCAACGTACAAAATGTGTGAAAATAATCAAAAATTCAGAATTCATTCATTTTAGCTCGACATGATCAGTTTTTGCCTTCAGACAGCGAATTTTTTAATTCTAATCTTGCTCCAAAAAATCCATCAGGTTCTCCAGGACTATAAGTTTGAAGTTGGTTACACTTCGTCTGGGTAACCCTGTATATAAATATATTTATTGTCTTGTCTTTTAAAAACTCAATCGATTTATAACTGCTGAAAATGGATAGTGTGTTTTGGGTCTGTGTGTGTGCTAGGGTAGGTTTTCAGGGGAGTGTGGGCCTCACCTGTATTTGCATAGCCTTCCCATCAATTGCCCACAATTCATCCCCAGGCACTTGCGGCCCGGCAGACCTAACCTATCCTACCGGACCCACATATCTCAACATAATATCGTAAACATGAGGTTTTATTCCTAGCAAGGTTTCTGTTTGTTTTTTTATGTAAATAAAACAGTTCGTTATTTTTATGATGCTACGAAATTAACTAATTGTAACCATGCTTATTTTTCAACGATATGCATTTAAAAATAGCTTTTATTTTATAATTCTGAAAACTTGGAGTTCCTACATCCATTTACGTTTTCAGTTTCGACACATATAAAAGACTTTTTTTGTTTATATTGTTGCATTTTATTATAAGTTTGACTAACTAGTTTAGCGGTCAGACTACTGAGACTCTTGATTCAAAGCTCCCCAATCAATTCCTATATATTATTTCCAATATATCACACTTATTTTTGTGTGCGTAAACAAAAAAAACTCGTTTACTTAAATCATTAAAAAAATTACTTGCTTGTTACTTATAATGCAAAAATAACTCGTTCCTAATTTACATTTTGAAATTCCTTTTCAAAAGTTACAATATAAATTATTAATCATTAAAAAAAAAAGCACTTTTATAATAAATATGTTAAATGATCTTCTTTTTATATTGTACTTAAAAAAATATGGCTTGTTTAAACCAAATGTACAACCAATTAAAAAAAACTGTCGTAGTATTTTGATTTTCTGACCTTGCCCAAAACCAAACTAGATATCAGATACTGCTTTAAAATTTACAACAGTTATAAGCAATTCCCCATAGCAAATAACACTTATGGACTGCCGCTAAAGTGATGCTAATATATAATGCCTCGGAAACTAACCCTTAGAGTGAAGTCAGTAACGCTCGATTTGTATTGAATGACGCTGGTAAATATTATTATTATATGCGTGTATTTTTATTATATAAAAAAATTACTATAAAAGAATAGAAATATATTTATTTATTCAAAGATAAAGTACGCCATTAATAGATCCATTACGCCAAGTCAAAAGCATAACCTATTTAAATACTGAAGATAATCTAGTATTTATGATGTTGCTCAAATTGAGGGCACAGTGGGAAAATACAAATAAATTAGTTCTAGCCACAATCATTTCTAAACGTACACCTAAATAAATAAATTATCTCATGCCAAATCAAATAAATATTACCACAATATCCCAAAGCTCTTCATATTTACTTAACAGCATTGCAACTCTAAATTAACATATTCGCCCGGGGTTGGAATATGATACTCACCAAGCACTGCCAACACAGGCCGCGAGGCGTGTATAGCACTCTTAAACGCCACCCACATCTTTTATTAGCAAAACTGGTTAAAAAGCTGTAATAAATGACGACAGTGCACATAATCGAGCGTACCTCTCCGAGCGCACACGTGAGACTCAAACTCATAGGATTCATATCTCTACAACATGGGCTCATACGCCGTAATGCCTTTAATTAAATTGTAAACTATGTCGGAATCCAAACAGTGCATAACCTAACCCAACCTAACCCAACACAATTTTCCGAGTAGAGAGCACTCAGTTCATGTTTGTATAATGCTCTGAGTTGGCAAATCGTGTATTCGAATAGTTCAGCTGAAACTCTCTGTGGAGCAGAATTCATCCGAAGTATATTTGCAAATAGATGCTTTGTGTGTTTTATTTTTTAAACCGTTGCTTTGTTGTATTTTTTTTTACCAAAGGATAAGCCACGTTTTTAACTGCGCCGTTGTTTTGGGACAAGGAAAACTATAAATTATTTAGGTTGTGGTTTAGAATTCATGGTGTATACACACTTGCGAAGTCTTCAAAAAAATATTTCTCAATGAATGGAAATGCAGTAAAAATGTACTTCTCGTGTAATATTTAGTTAAAGTGAAAAAAAAGAACCCAACTATGACTTGATACAAGAATTTAACAGAAGTAATATTTTAGGATTTTAACAAGACAATGCTTTTAGAGAACGTTGATTTTTAACAAGAACTTAAGCTATATATTATCAATTTATTAATTCAATATGCTTATGAATATCGTGGATTGTTTAAATAGTAATTACAAATTATATCTACTTCATGTAATATTCACATAATCAAATGGTTTTAGAGACATCATTAATTTTCCATGGGGTTTTTTATAATATAATATCTAATTTATTTTTTATTTTCGTAGCTAGATGTTTCTTAAATAACACAGTAAACATTTTCTATTTTGTGTGTGGAAAGCATTTAAAATCAGGTTTCAGGAATTTTAAGCCTATGAACTATACAAAAAATTATAAATCGAGGTCATGAAGCAAATGAAAGCACTTGAGCAAATTATTTTTATAAATGCAATATAAGGGACGTATCAGGTAGTGTTTTGAAAATCACAAAAAAAACCCTGAAAAAGACTGTCTTCAGTTATGAAATGATTAAAGTAACGGTTTTTTTTTTTTAATATTTAATTGTAATTGTTGAATTTAAATCCAAAGTCGGTAAGAATTAAAAACCACTAAATCGCAATTCACACATAACATAATTCAAACAATCCAAACTCCATTAGGCCAAACAGCATTTCTTCATTAGCATTCATAGGATAAACGTAGATTAGATTAAGTACTGCCAAAATATTTATTCACACTAAGCAAGTAGGTTGTGGTATTTCTATTAAATAGAATAGAGTAACGTTTTATATATTTTTCAATTTAAGTATCATTGAGTACATCAATATTAAAATTACAATTCATTAACATTTACCGTCATTAACAGACAGGAAAAAATTAAACAATACTTGTTGGTCGTGTGACAGCGAGTATAATTATTAATTAATATATTTTTTTAAATACATGTTTATTGGTAATTTATATGTTAATTTTATTTTAAAAAATTAAAATGTTATTCCACATAGTAATTTCTTGGTTAAAGTTATAAATTTATTATCTCTTAAATATTAACTTATTTTAATTGGGTATATTTTTATTAGTTCATTTTCAGTAAAAATTTTCATGTTTGACTTATTTTCTTGCTTTATAATACGTGTCAAGTTTTGGTCAATGTTCCAACGTTTCGACTGCAGTACTGGAGCCATTCTCAGGTGGTGCAAGCTTCAATCTGCGAACTGAATTTTAATACCCTCGTGCAGGGTGAAACTGCCTCTGGAACATTTCAGTACATCACAGGGTGAAACGGAGCCTCCGGGGTTTCAAATGTAAATTATTATCCCGGGGCATCCCGGATATATTCAGAAAGGCTTCGCTGCTTCTAAAATTAGACCGCAGCCCCGTATTTTACGGATAAAAAATACAAAAAGTCAGATTGTTTCAGGAGATATGCGGATTCGTGCCCAACGCTTGGGCTTGAAAGAAAACCTGTTGAAAAGTAAAAGCACTTATAAGGATGTAGCAGCCTTTGGACGTGTGTGTCTGTAACAGATGTTATATAAAACTCCTGGCCTCCATGCCCTCGGTTAAGATATAATATGTACTTCAAAAATAAAATAAAGTATATTAAAAACATCATAATAACAGTACCATACCTATATATCTACTTTATAACAAGTATGTTTTTTTAAATCGTTGTACCACGAGTTAATAGCAATCGTAGCTTTCAAACCTACTTTCGTGATTTTTTTTTTAAATATCACGTTTGATTTATGAATGCAAATGATATTGTATTGTCATTAAAAAGACCGCACGCCACTGCTCACATATATTCAAATATTTGCCTAGTATTTATTTATAGTCATTCAACACACATTTTTTTAATCACCATTAATATGAACAGATGATCTTAACAGACGGCTTCGTTTTTTTTTTTTATAACTCATTCACAGCGTGTTTTTTTTATTTGTATAACTACACTTATAAAGAAAGTATGATCTGGAAAAAAAATAATAAAGCACGCATGTGTATTTTATATATTTTAATATAATCTTTGCGCAAACGTACATTCGTATTAAAACTGCAGATATTGAAATTATCGAAACACTTGTTCGAGTGCAGATAAGCGAACTGTTTTTTTTTTGGTTTTTTTTTTGTTGTCTGGATTTTAGTTCAAAATAATTTTAATTTTAAAGCAACAGATGAAGCGGTAGATATGTTTTATTGAATATTATTTGTCACTTTTCGCAAAGTATGAATTTCAAGTCTCTCGGCGATGCACGGAGACGGCCGCAAGCAACTCACGTCGCGCAGTTTGACTTCGTTTGACTTCCCTAATTAAAAGTACTCCGCAAAGATCTTCGTTTAGCTGCTGGTATTTGCTTGATAAGCGCAAACCAATTTTTAAGCAAATCAAAAGCACGACCGATTACTGAACATTCGATAGATCCGAGTCTCTGCACTTCTTCTTTCGTTGTCTCTCCTCATAGGAGTATCCTTGAACTTGTCTCTATCTTGGGCCAGTCTCATCAGTTCGGCTGCACTTTCGATCTCCAGCCACTGCGCAAATTCCACATCTACGTGGATATCCTTCTTCCAATACCCCTTTTTCCTTGGACAATCAGCTGGAGGATGCCATACTTATTATTCAAAAATAGGAGACCTTTCGCTTCTTTACCAACGTCAAGAGTTCCCTTTCTTTGCGAATTCTGTACAAGACTCTTTCGTTTGTGACGCTGTCTTGAGTGTCCAGGCTTTAACTCTATAAAGTAGAACTGAGACGACATAACACTTTGTAAATCTCCATTGAGATTTCAGGGTTATGTCTCTTGATGTTCTTACACAAAACTTTTTCCTTTGTAAAAAAAAAAAGCCTCTACACTCAATGCAACACAGCCGAGACATAATAATAATTTTTCAATAGCTTCCTCTGTTTTAGGTGGTTTTTATACTACAGATGGCTTCATTTTGTAATCATTAACCTTTAGATATACTAAAGAGTGATTTTTGATATGAAAAAGCCATACAATGGGACAGACTAACATACACTCCAGCTACAGAATGGCAGCCATGGGGAAAGCGAATATGGAGAACATGGTGCTTCCTTCAGAAATAATACGCTTTTTACATTAATAAAGGTTCTTTATCGAGTGCCTCTCCTCAGAGGAGGTTGGCGACCATTTCACTGAGCATATACTCATGCTGAGCCAGTGTTCATGGTTTTCTAAGGGGAAAATAGTGGAGTGAGTCCCCGAGTCCTTCTACACCACGGTTTTATATTAAAAGGAAAAATCTGCGTATTTCTGCTGCCCAATGGAATTATTATAAAGCTGTGGCGTTTAGATCTGATACTCCTTCTGCAGCATGCTTCAGAAACGACAAGGTACTTCCAGAGCACATCCCTCTACAATAATTCCAAGTCCACTACTCCATTACCGATCCTTTACACACACTCAGGGTACAGAATGTCAGTCATGCACAAGCAACAGAATAGGGAGAGCATAATATAGCTAATATAACGAATTCCAACTTTTATTTTGGCAATTATCAAATCAAGATATCGCTTCACATTTTAATAAAACAGAAAATTAAACGTGAACAGGAAGTCGGTTTCTTTTGCAAGAAATTATAATTTATTAATTCTTAATGAAACAGGAATTAATTCCAATTTACTAACTTAGAAGTAACATTACGCGGATAAAATATGCTGGATTTCAAATGGTAAATAATTAATCTTAACTTAGTTTTATTTTTAACGTCAAAACACGTGCCCGCCTTCAATTTTGCAAAAAATAACTTAATTACCACTGTGAATTTTATTTTATTACTTTCATATAATTAATTATTAATTTAAAAAAATTTGAGGTTTATATTTGAGGTTATGTTTGGCTGAGAATGCTGATATATTGTGGACAGCAAAACTAATATACCAGTCCATCTTGGTAGTACTAAAGAGGCTTTCTGAACAGCTCTTCGAGACGTGAAGACTCTAAAGATACTATGCGTAGTCTTGATAGCTTGTCCTGGTGAACAGAAGACCTTAACTTGTAGGCGATGCCTCTCAACCCTCGCAAAGCTGGCGCTCTCAAATAATAATTAATTAAATAATTTTTATTTTCATAAATACGCAGATACCCGAAACTGTAAACTCCCATAAATAATTCAAAATTCTGCTGGCCGTCCAGGTATTGCCGGGCTCGGGAAGATTACAGAATTAATCCTTTTCAAACTCGACTTTGCAGCGGTGCAAACTTTGGTCCTGTCTTATCTGCGATCAGAGACAAATAAATAAAGCCCTTAACCATTTAACCCTTCGCAAATGTCCTACGACTGACTGAAAATATCAAATCAACCCTTTGAGCACGAGCTGCGTAGCAAAAAAAAAATTTCGTTTTTTATATAAACACCACGAGTGAGTCAGTATTATGAGTTGAAATATTTTTGGAAAAAATACTTGAGTGATTTTCTACATTTTTATTTTTATTAGTGACCGGTTTCGCCAACCTTTCACGTTGGCATTATCAAACAGAGTGAGATTTTATATAATAATAAGCAATTAGGTAAACAATTGTTAGAGGGAGAGGTTGTTGGAAAGAGAGATTTTTGTGAACAAATGTTTTTTTATATTAATGGGGTAATTATCTAAAGTAGTGGCTTTGTGGTGTAGCAGCAGTTATTATTATATAAAATCGCACTCTGTTTGATAATGCCAACGTGAAAGGTTGGCGAAACCGGTCACTAATAAAAATAAAAATGTAGAAAATCACTCAAGTATTTTTTTCAAAAATATTAAAATGGAATTCCACCAAGTACTCTACGTCAAAAATATTGAATTTCTTATTATGAGTTGATTTGGTTTCGTGGGTATTAAGCCGCTCCGCTGGACGTATCATTGCCTTCTACTTACTCTAAGTGTGTAGTGTGATTATGGATTATTCGTATTATTTTTTTTAACGGTGTTTTTTTTTTCCAGGTTTTATTGGGACCTGTGCATGCTGCTGCTGCTGGTGGCCAATTTGATCATCCTCCCCGTGGCCATCTCGTTCTTCAACGACGACCTCAGCACCAGATGGATCGCCTTCAACTGCCTCTCTGACACCATATTCCTCATAGATATTGTTGTTAATTTTAGAACAGGTCAGTAAACATGGTTGACTTGATTGAAAGCTCCCCAGTTCGGTCCTGGCAAGTGAATTCCAAACTGATGTCAGACTGAGGTGATTCAAATTGCATGTGTTGAATTTTTATGAATATAAATTTAAGCATCAAAAAATATTTATCCTTAACCAAATATTAAAGAGTTTCGTTAGTCGTAAAAACTAAGTAGTTCTAGGCTTAGTCGATAAGTATTTGTTTAAAACATAAAATATAAAAAAATATTTCAGTCCTTCGTGAACATATTCTTTAATGTAAAAAGCTTAAAACTATCGCGTAAAAATATAATTTATCTAAATATCAGAAGTATATTTATATAAACTGTAGTTTTTTACTATAACTGTTACGAGATGTTTTTAAAAAATATCCTTATACTCAAAATCTAAATAATTACTTATTTTTTATCTAAATATAAATAAATTGTTGACTTCAAAATAAAATATTAATATTGTATTTAATAATATAAATCAAATACATTGATGGCGACGACGTGCGTCTTTATATTTTCGTCGAGATTATATTTTGTCGCCTACTTTCGCTTTTCTCCGTCAATTAAAATCTGTAATCAAGGTAAGGCTAGGTTAGGCTCCTGGTTCTTTAATCAACTCATAAATCAACAACTACAAAGGGGGATAAATTAGTTTTGCGGAATATAATACAATGAGTTTTTCGGCGAACAAAGACGCCCTGAGCTTCAGTCATACAGTACATTAATTAAAATCGTTCCTGAAATGTAATTATATTAAGGAAAGCCATGTTATGTTTTCAAGATATATTATGTTAATTCGTTTCATGTGAGTACATCGCGAATTGATAAATTACACCGTTCAAAGTATTTTCTGTGGCTAAATAAGATCCATCGATGTATATAAAACGATTTATTTTTAGGGCAATTTAGTGTTATCCGTCGGTCATATTAATCTCAAAATGCCTAAACTTCAATCGGGAAAACACATATTTATCATATTAAAAGAAAATTTACGACAAATTAAAAAATTTTATCTTCCTAAGAAGGAATGTATCTAACTTTTTGCATTTATTTTTTTTCTATTGGTACAGTAGATTTTTCGCAAAATATTTTCAAAAATTATCAAAAAACTCAAAAATGGACCCATCAAAGAGATCAGTCCCCCAAAGTATTATAATAGTTGAGCATAGATTATCATTAAAATTTTACGTTCTGCTAGTTAATAGGAATTTAGTTAAATACTTCAGTATTAAGTTCTTCTAGAAAGTTCTCTGTGCAGCATTGCAGAGGATAGACTTTGTAAGACTTGAAAACTTTCATCCCTTACTGAATCATTTAAATTTTACATTGTATGAAACCAATGGCTTTCTATGCCAAGGCTTCAAAGTAAACGTTTGAATGTTTCAATGAGAGTAGCCCGATTTTTATCAAAAATTTTATATATAATTTTCATGAATAGATTTCTATATTTTCAGTATTCTACTATAGTTAAAGATGAACTAAGCAAGCCGCTGCTTGTGGTACAGGATCCTCAAAAATGTCTGTCGGATTCCGGAATGTTCTCGGCAACTACTATATAGAGCTGTGAATTATACAACACGGGATGTCTAGGAAGATAACAACGTGGCACAAACAAGAGTACACTTTATAATTATGCTTTGAAACATAGTCTTTGTCAGGAAATAATGTTTTTAAATTTCTCTCAAAATTTTCATCCAAAAAGAAGATGCTTTATGAAATGCTAAAAATATAATCCCTCTTCCTTATTTGTTTTTTAATGAGATTCTTTGTAAAGGTAGCTTCGCGAAATAAATTTAACATGTCTTTAATAATCAACCGAGTTTTTTTTTTTTTTTTAAAACTAGTTAAAAGATAATCACAGCTTTAATTCGTTAAGGCAGTTGCTCCCAGCCTTTTAATTGAGGCAGTCCATTACCTGGCGAAATCGTGTCATTTAATTAATTTAATTGTCACTTTATTTTTCTATATCGAAAGTTGATTTTTTTTACAGAGTATTGAAAAAACTATAAATTATATTTATTTATTTTTTATTATTTAATTAACGTCCATTTTCAGGGTAAAATAAAATCTTGAAGATGTTGAAAAATTGGATAAAATGACGACTTTTCAAAACCAAAGTTTGTTAAAGATTTTTTATTTTTTAATTTTTAAATTAATAAGACGCACATGGTTTATATTTATTCTTTTAATTTCAATTTAAAAAAAAGTCTTTTAAATGTTTAGGATTCTTGGAAAATGTACCAGACGAATCTCCAAATTCCTACACTTCAATCGGAAAAACACATATTTATCATATTAATAATATATTTATAAGAAATAAAAATATATTGTGTTCGGAAGAAGGGATGTATCAAACTTTTTGCGTTTAAATATTTTTGATTAGTGCAGTCGATTTTTCCCAAAACGAACTAGAAAACGATTATGGGACCTAGACCCTTAATACGACCTTTCAACATTTTTTGTTCAACATTGCAGCTTTTATTTATTGACTATATGTTACGCATTTTACTTCAAGGGTGACCCCTTGAATTGTGAACTAGATATTAAATTATATTTAAAAGATTCTGCTCATTTTAAGACTGGTTTAGCAGTGGACTAGAATATAGCCAGAGTATCAAAAATCAATATACAAAATGGAGCAGACACAGACACGAAAACACTGTCGTAAATTCCCGATTCGGGGTTAAGTTTCAATCAGAAATACCAAGAGCAATAACTACCCTTTGCTTTCCGAGTCTTTGTCCAAGCGTAATCTTTCTCGTCCGTTCTAGTTTTGTTTTTTTTTTTTATTATTTATTATTAAAACTAGAAAATTCCCAACGGGCTCCATTGGCCACTCAATGGGCCAATCAGGCTCGTGCATGCTACAGATAGCATATTAATAATGTCTCGTGGAGGCCTTTCCAACCTTTTTACTCAAAAAATTCCAGTTATTAATAAATTATTCAAAACGGGATTTATTATAGTTTCTATGGCAAGTTATTTTTTTCGACAAAAAATGAGATTGGCTTATCAACTATTTATTATCGGTATGGGCTACATTGCTATCAAAGCTTAGTTTTAACATGGTATAAAGGAGTTTCACTGTAAATGTTCAGTTATAAAAACAATATTCCAGCTGTGTGGATTTTAAAGCAGCCTACACAAACAGCGGCACTAACGACAGATAATTTGTAGCTGTCGGTTGTATCGCAGCTTGCTCTGGCAGCTTAAATGTTGTTATCTGTACCATCTCAAAACTCATAATAGCACCTGAAAAAAGAAAGCTTAATACATTAAGAAAAACATTAAAAATAGTCTGCATTTATGTAAAAATACTTGTTATTTTTGTGACTAACAAAAATAACAAGTACTTTTTCTAGAAGCATTAAGGATTTTTTTTATAAGATGTGACATGTAGTCTCCCTGTTTTGGCTCATAATAGCATTACAAATAGCGTATAGGCTGGGAGATTACGAAAAAATTTGTTTGTGAGTATTTTCGCCTTTTTCAGAATAGTTAGATAGACTAGAAGGCTTTTGAATATAGATATAATTTATATTGAATCGTGAATCTGATATAAACAGCCTATGTATAGTTTGTTTGCGAGGGTTATATGTTTAAGCTGCGGAACACATTTTTGGAAACACTATTCCATTGGCGTGCCTCTGATCTATTTGGTCACGTACTTCCGAAAGAAGTTTAGTCGCCAAGGACGTTTTTTTATATATTTTTTTATATTTGATATCACAAGAAATAGTCGCATTTTTATAAACTGAGAAGGAACTCATAACAATGTGCTAAGCTCAGTTCACAGGCTGACGAGATCAGCTAATCGAGTGCAAATGGATAACTTTTCACATTCATGAATTATTCATAGTTCAGTAGTATTTTTCACGATTATTATTGTTGTAAATTAATCGGATAAAAGCGAGTGTCGATTTCGCAGCCCTGGCGTTATTAGCATGACGCCAACCCATCGATGCAAATGTAGTTTCCATAATGGATATGGCGGACGACGTCTGAGTGTAATCGCCGGGAGTAGAGAGGTTAATTGATTGAGTAATCAAATCCGATAGTCCATATCGTAAATATCTACTCTATCATAAAAAAAAAAACAACTCGACAACGACACAACTAAGCCACATGCAATCTGAAGTATTTAAAAATCTATCCACACACTACTTTGGAGACAAGAGCTGAAATGAAATGAAATGAACACTCAATGAATCTGGCTTCAGTGGCAACAAAAAAATAATTTAAATGATAGCTTAAAAATATTTTTTTGTTATAAAACATCAATATTTCTAAATGCCACCATCGAGGGCATATATATTTTTTTCAACAGTTTTACGCCGGAATTGAATGAGTAATATGTGCAATAAAGTCTGAGTGAGCTATATTTAATTTTATAAATTACTAGCGGATACCCGACGTGTGCTACTACGCTGTTATCATGCTGTTGGGGAGTTTCAGCAGCTCTTGCTGCAGTAGCTCTGATTAGAGCTTGTTCTAGATGTGCTTTATGTTGTTGTAGTGTTTTACAGCTCTTGACTGTCGCTCTTTCAACCTTTTTAACTCCAAATGAATTCGTGTTGTCCGGCAGTTTCGGCTGCTGTATTTCTTCCAATTACAGCTCTTTTCGGTGCCATTTTTTGATTAACCTCAAATTATAAAACTCTCTGTTGTGAATGACAGATAGTGATTTTGCTTTATGCGCGATCTTCACAATGTTCTTTTTTCAAATTCTTTGCGAGGAACGATCTCGACTTGACAGATGTTGAAAATTTTTGTATGGATAATATCGAAAATTGACATAATTAATAGACCGAATGTATTTAATGCATAAGTCTCAAAGATTCTTAGTATAATTGTCTTTCAAATGAAACCGGTTTGGGGCACATCGGTTGGATGGTTTCAAAGCCTATGACGGACATAGAAACATCGTGTTTTATATAAAATGTCTTCGTTCAAATGTTGGACGGGGACCGCAGAATTAAAGATTTATCTTGTTAGCATGAAAGGGAGAGCTTTTTTTTTAAGAAAGCTTCTTTGTTTTCGCTCTGCTCATTCATAAGTACGGAGTAATCCGGAATAAATAAGCTACGCAAAATGTGCTTTAAGCCCATCCATGTATATGAAACGCAGATCAGTTTTTTGTATAAATTATGTAGAAAAGGGATTGAAAAGAGCAAGCCCGAGCAGAGCTCTTCGGAGGAAACACCATTTCTAATGGTACATTTTTTTCTTCTTCCAGATGTCTTAACATTTTTCCGTGTACTCTGTCAAGGCAGGAGATTCATCATATTTAGCAAATTCTTTATGTCACTCGTGGCAACTAATGAAATATTACCCTTGGTAAATATTTTCCGTTAACATTGAAATATTTTATTTATAAGCTTAAATGTGCGCGCGCGAAGTGGACTAGGCAGATTAATTATTCTGATTTACTGTAAATATTCGCGTGAAAGCAAGGCTTTTCGCCTGGCAATTTGTGACTGAATTAAACCCGCCAAAGTACCTGTATTTTTTTAAATTTATTTCATGATTTTTTTTATATCCTTTTATATTAATTTATGATGGTTTTTAGGGCTATGCTTACAAATACGCCATGTGACTATCCCGTGATCCCGGCTTAGGTGGTGGCATTTACGAATTTCTCTATTTTCGTTATTGAGTTTGTGTAGGAAAAACATATGTGTAAAAAAGCCTTAAAGTATGAGTAAATTTTTTTAAAAATTGCTAGTTTAAATCGATCTTTTTTGTACACGTTCTCCAACGGCAACTGTCTTATAAAGATATTTTTTAATACGCTAACATTAATGTTCGGTCTTCAGCGTCTCTGCAGACCTAAATAATGTAAAAATCAGCGATACAGGACCGAGATGGTGTGCTTCCAGGTATAATGCAGCAGGACAATTCGGAGCAGGTCATCTTGGACCCGAAGCTCATAGCGAAGCACTACCTTCGGACATGGTTCTTCCTCGACCTCATCTCCAGTATCCCTCTTGACTATATATTCTTGATCTTCAATCAGGTAAACGTACGTTTCATTCGTTTGTTTTTGTTTATTTTGCCTCTCCTTGGTTTATGATTTGTTTTAGTTACGAATGTGTTTCTGTTCCAGTTGAGTTTGTTTCGTTTTGTGTTGTCCACATCGTTGGTTGTTGCTTGATTTATGTTTTACCGATCTTTATCGCCCGTGTTACCAGTCAGGTTTGGTGTAAAATTGCATATTTTATTCAAAGTATTTTCGTATCTCTACTGAATCTTTTCATATCCTTATTATGCTTCACTCTCACCTTCGGTATTTACTTATTACATACATTCCATATTTCTCGGGACTTAGTGTTCTCTTCATTGATCATGCATTCTCTAATAATCATAGTTTTTTCTGTTCTCTATTGGCTAACTAGTTTATGTCAACTTTAAGACAAATGCTGTTTCAACAAAATTTCTCCTCTTTATCTTTCAAACATTTGTTATTTCTTATGCCTGTTTCCAAGAGAAGTAAAAAAACAACAGTTATTTCCGTTGTTTCTCAGAGCAATACTTGCTTTTCCAAGTTTCCAGTCTAAACTGTGCGTAGTTTGTTCCGAAGTGTCCGAATATGGGATGGATTAACTCTACTGTGGTATCGATAGATGCAATTATTATCTTCTTTCACTAACTTGTACTATATTTCTCTCCTAAAGTTCGCACATCTACAGTTCTCGCTTATCACTTCTTTGTTTGTCTGTCGTCTTGTATCACATTTTAATTATGAGTTTAATTCGCTTTTTATGTGTTCCGTATTGTTGTTATTTATTTACTTTTACTTTTATTCTACCTATGTTTTTACTTTTAATAGCGGTAAAACTCTCCTTTCCACAAAGTTACACTAAGAATTTGCATCTCATTATCATGGACGTGATAATTTTACACTAACAATAAATAGCACTTTGGGAGTTTTACCGGTTTTGAAATTTTACAGTATACATTATAGTTATTACTTACTACATAAATAATTCAAATTTAAAAAAACTACAAAGCTTAAAATTTGGTCCAAAGTATATTTGACTTCTACTTTGGTAATGATTACGAGAAGATATGTCCGACAATCTTCCTGGCGACGTATTTACACTATTATAGAAATATTGAAACAGATTACTTACCTCAACAGACCAAATACTTTTTGGTATATTTTTTGCTTTTAATGTTTCTTTTGAACTATAATAATCAGTAAACAAATGGGCATCCAACTGAACATGAATCCGCGTGGTTGGCACTTAATTAACTTCTGGCCAAAAGCCGGAAGACTGATCAATATAACCACTTTGCGACTACACAAAACTTCAATTGAATGCTTCATTTATGTGAAATATTATGCACAGCATGACCATTATTTATTTTAAAGTAAAAAAATGTAAACAATAGTCACTTTTATTTTTTCTGACTCACTGGTCAATAATGTGGATATTATTTTAGTGATTGAATTGATATTATTTTTCTTCAATTAAGATGTAGCTCTTTGTTCAGTACAATCAGTATCCTACACTCTTGGATAAAACAATTCAATACTTATTGACGGACTTGCTTTATATTTACACTTTAAACTTTTCCACTTCGACGAGCTTTTGGCGAGCGATTTGGGTCATCCGATTTTGTACGCACGAACGAGCTGAAAATCGACGACGAGGAGCTGCAAAGTGTGAACTGTGAACAATATTATTCAATTCAACGGTGAATTTTGCAGTTGTTCTTGTTATTTGTGTCGCAACTCTCGCCGTTGTAAAAACGAATTGGTTTCTGGTGATTTTTCTCAACACTCGCAAAAATTTTAAGCGCCCCACACACGTACCAACAAATTGCCGTCTCGTTCAACAAATTGAACAACGATGTAGCCTCATACCGGTGAATATCAGAGAAATCTCACAAAAACTACTTCTACAGACTACACCATTATTCAATTTGTTGAACGAGACGGTAATATGTTGGCACGTGTGTGGGACGCTTTACACTCGACAAGTATAAAAAAAAAAAAACACGAGTATGCAACCGCGCCACGTTTGTATTGAATGGTGTTTTATGTGTTTTGGCAGTAGACCGACGTTGTGGAAGGTGGCTTTACTAATTGTGACATGTTGCGATGCAGGATTTCAGCGAAAGTTTCCAAATCCTCCATGCCGGAAGAGCCCTGCGGATCCTGCGGCTGGCCAAGTTGCTGTCGCTCGTCAGGTTGCTTCGGCTGTCGAGGCTTGTGCGATATGTGTCGCAATGGGAGGAAGTCTATGTAAGTTTACTTTGATTTCGTTTGATCGATCCGATTGTAACCTGTTGCACCCCCTAAAAAAAGTACTCGCATCGAGATATCTAATATAAATAAACGATTGTATGCAAAGTAGTAGACACGATCCTCGAGATATATCTTATTTGTGTGTGAGCATATAGCAGGACACTTCTACTACATGTAAACATACTAAATTAAATCAAATAGTTTTATAAATAGAGACAATTAAAAAAAGTATTCTCCCTCCTTATTTGATCGACTGTTTGTTTTGTCCCCTCATGTTTTATTTTTTATTTTAATAATATTATATGTTTAATGTTTTTTGTTATAGCTTCGATCTTCACACCAAAAATGATGGCATGTTAAGATCACCGAGACCTTTATTTTTTTCTTGAATATGAATTTGTTCTTCTTTCTCTTTAACTTTAATGCGGGCTGTTTAATTTTCAAAATAAACTATTAACAATTTTTAACCTTCGGTAATGATTTTGATTGATTTAATCTAACAAAATGTGCATGGCTGAGTCGAATGCCTTAACAACAACAATTAATTATTTCGGAATCGCATAAAAATACTTTTTTAATTAACATGCCATTTTTCAATATTTCCAGTTTACCTCTTTCATTTCTCCCTCTTATATATTCGAGAACATTGTGGCCGTTTGCAGCAAATGTGGGGTCTTAGTTTTGCTTTTGACGCTTGAGTCTTTGGCTTTTTTTTGGTCTTTGAGAATCAAAATTGTTTTAAGCAACGCACCCGTCATTTAGCATGGCTCAACACTCATCGTGGCCTCTGTGCGTGTGTGTGCCTCATCATCAATCCTAGAGCTCTGCTGAACAATCCGAGAATCTATCTCTTCAACGTTGAACGTTTGAAATATACATTTTGAAGAAACGTGAGAATGAAATTACCGAGCTATCTAAATCAATGGTCTTATAAATATGTAAATCATCTAACAACATTTTTACTTTACACAAGAATTACACTCTTGACTATATTAGGAATCTGCATTAACTTTTATAGCAAACGGTTCAACTTTCATATATGTTTAGCTCCAGAATAATTTTATTTCTGTCTCCGTGCGACTATATTTGTTTAAAAAAAATACAATCACGTTGTAATGAATGAACTAATAATTAATCATGTAATGAATTTTTGCTGTATGCTAAAATCGATGATGAGATATTATTATCGATGATACAATAATTTAATGATTTTATTATTGATTTTACTTGCTCACAAATGATTGTGAAAATCTATATAATGTAAATAGTTGGAAATGTTGCTGATGTCTATTTATTTACAATGGCCATTGATTCATTATTTTTCCAGCAATAAACCATACATAGTCATTATAATTAATAATTTAAAAAATATATATATATCTGGTTCCCGTTTCACTATTTTTTCTTTTGTTATTAAAATATCCTTCCGATCAAAGCAGAGCTCTAAAACATTAGATCAGCCTCAATGTCTTGGCTGCCTCGGCTTATTCCAGGATTATCAGAATGCTCAATTATTATTATTCTTTTATTACTTCAATGTCCATGATGTATCAGTTCTACCGACGTGTGCTGCATAATAAAATTCGAAGGTGATTGATTCTCAACATGCTACGCAAAATTGACGCTGGACATTTACACTACACTCCAAATACTTTTCACTCGACGTCTCAAAACTTGACGTAGCTAGGATAAGATATACACATCAGTGATGGCCCAGAGAAAACACCCAGTGTCTTAGTGATGGAGCATATTATATCATCGCTTTGCCAAACACGCAGCTGCCTCGCTCAGTGTTTGTTTATTAGTTGTCTAGTGAAATCGAAATTGGTTGACAAATTTACATTTTCATAATCGTACATTCAATCATGCTATTTTTTTTAATAACATGTTCACACGTGCCAGGGGCAGTGGCATTTGTTGTGAATTTTCTTGGAAAATTTTTTCACCGTGTTAGCAGTTTTGGCAAATAAATAAGGTATTTATTTGATTTTGTTGAATTTGTGTTACTTGAATGATGGGACGATTGGTGGTACATTTCACAATATATATAAATCCGTATCTGAAAATTCTTGTATATTTTTTTAAAAAAGAAAGTCAACTATAAATATAAGTATTCTGGCTTGATATAACTTTTTTATTTGTTGTTATTGCATTGATTATTTCTTAATATACCTAAAAACAATATAAGCCATGAATTCCGATTAGACCCTAACAGTGCATCATTTAAGAGTTCGCTTTTGATTTCAATATTAAAAAAAAATTGTTAAAAAAAAATACAGATATGAGTTATATTGTTAATATTGAAATGTACATTCAATTCATATTTCTTGTTATTTATTGTTTTCAGATAAAAATATTTATTTAAAAAAATTATGTTTATTTAGAGAGAGTTGTAAGCATTCGTCACCGGACTTACGGAAAATATTGCCTCAAAATAATTTTTTTTCTAACACGTGTGAACAGTGATAACTGATAAAAGGTAAATATCGCTAATTTTGCACAATCACTAATGTGCCATCACTGATTGTGTAAAGATATACAATTCTGGATACCGAAATTATCTATTTAGGAATATCAAGACTATGTGGATTTTCTAAATATAACTCCTCAAATGTACACAAAACAATCGTATCATTTGATTTTGAGACGTTTAAAAGGCCATGATGTTAAATACTTCAACCCCTTGGTAATTATGTGAATGTTGGATCGATGAATGAATGTGTTTATATGATAAGATATGGATAATTTTCTTTTATTTATCCCCCCAATCCCTATAGTTTTCTCCTCAGAAGTTTATGTCATATAAAATGTTTTTTTTTTTTTTTTAATAACCATATAATATATTTACACAATATTATTTGATTAAGGCATTAAATAATATGGATACTGTTTTTTTTTAAACATACTTTTCATTATTTTCCATTCAAGCTGCAAAATTTCATTTAAAACTAATAACACCGATGGAGCTTGTCCATTTATTTGTTTTTATGTTGAAGTTTTGCAGTTGGTTGGAATCTTTACTGATGAGGTTGTTTATTTTTGCAGTATCGTGATATCTTACATAATTTCTAAAAAGGCATTAAATGAAGCTATAAAATATTACTTTTCTAACTGAACAAACTTGAGAAGAATCGTCATGATTCTGGAGTTAGGACTGGTTTTGCAAGCCGACTAAATTCTCTTAACAGAAGATTGCATGACCGATAGATAAGCTTTCTCACCTCTCACTATATAATGCCCGTCTTGCTAATTGTCACATGCCTGCTTCTTATAATCAAAACACACAATAAAATATCACTTATCCACAGTTGCTACAATTTTCCTAGATCGATGGTATTCAATAGATCACGTTCCCTTATAGATCACACAGTTGATTGTTTTTTAATGACTAATTTTTTTATTACCTAGGACTCTGTACTTCTTTGAAATTGTTTAATGAATATGTTTTATTTTGATTGGATACCATGACACTAGAAGAATTTAAAATTTATATTTACAAACCACAAACTGTTTATAATCCACCTGTATCAAAATACCTTGACAATTTCACAACTACCGCAATGATCTTTAGTGGTTAACTACCATTTGATTAAATTTTGAGAATACTCCAAATGTTGCTAGAATCTTTTGCATTTTTACTCAGCCGAAGATACTAAACAGCAATTCACTTGTACACCAATTCTATAATTACACAATTCACAAGCATTCTTCATATTCTCTTTACTTTCCTAACAATGTCAGTCGTTCATTGCGCATGCTGGCGTTCTAGCTCCTGATTAAATAGAAATCTTAAAAACTCCAAATATACATTTTTACGTTTAGCCTTAAAGCTTTACCTACTTCCAATGGAAGGATCTCTTATATAGAATTCAGCAAGTACTCCCAAAAATTAGATTAAAAAACTACCCAATCCCGACTGATTAATTTTTGACAAACTATTAATTTCATTAGATTCGTTTATAGCTTCTCTTTTCCAGTCAATAGATTTTCATTTGGTAGCTAAAATAATTTTTAATTGTTATAGATTATCTTTTTCACCAAGTTAATTCCATTGTTATGCCATTAGCGGCACTATATTTCCAAACATGAGTCTTTCAAACACACAACACTCATTCTTGCGATAATATTTAATTACTAATCCATTGTTCACATCTCATTCGTCTTCAGATCATCGAATACACCTTATCATAAACTCTTTTCTGCCGTAGTAATATCATCTAATTATAAAATATAACCTTATAAATTTTCTCTTAAAAAGCAGGCAACGCTAAATATGAATCCCTTTGTTTTAATTCACTAAGTCTTTCATTTATATTTTTAAAGTGCCCTCATAAAATAAATAAATTAAAGAGATTCATTTAGGAATTTAAATATAAGCATTCGATATAGACGTCTTCATTGCATAAATACCATTCCAAAACACAGAATAATAATTTCAATAGATATTAAAAGCAACAGACAGATCTACAATTTAACTGTAAAGAATATAAGGAAGAAGTACGCTAACCAGAACGCATTACTGCGTTACCTTCCGAGGGTGGGTGACTATTGCGGTGGTTGTGGGCGTGTCAGGTGACGATGGTCGCTTGCTATAACTTGTGGGGTGGTGTTTCTGCTCAGATCAGTCCATTGTACCAGCCGCGGCGCACGGAGATCGCTCCCGACGGTACCCCTCGATACCCGGACAAAGACCGTGTCTCTCAGGTGCTCCCCCAGCCTCTGCTCTCTTCCCTGATTGGTTCATATTCTCGGTGGTGGCGTGTATTTTGCCTTGGATCACGTGTTATATGTGGTGTAGTCTGTAGACCGTCTTGCCCCGTGACTAGATCGTAGACCGAGTGTGGGCGACCCTGACTTGCTGGTGTTGCTAGAAAACATGCTCCTCCGCACACAATCTCCCGACTTATACCTGACAGGTTATCATGAAGGTTTGCTATCGGACATACAAATATTATGTGATCTTTTCATAGCTTATTTTACTGCAGGATAACAGGTCAAATGTAAATTAAATTAAATAAAAAACCTATGCATCGACACTGAAATATCACTACCTAATATTTGACTGTTTAATAGCTTTCTTGGTAAACTTTCCGAGTATAAACTAAGAATTGTATTCGTATCTATTATTTTATAATTTAAATTATTGTATCCTTCGAAGTATCCAGTACAGTGAATAAATCATTACAAAGCGATTTGAAATAACCTGAATTGGATATAATAATCTAAAAGATAAATTAATACATCAGAAGTTATGTGTGCGGTGGATTCAAAGGAAATTAGCTGGCTTTATGTGTAGTCTTATGTCCAGTATAAATAATACTGACTGTTAGTACCTAACTCTCTGCAGGTTAGTTTAAGTGGTTGTCTAATAGATATCTCTTATAAACTACATTTCAAAACATGTAGACAATGTATAATTTATTTAAATATATATTTATATGTATACATGTATATATTGAACAACTAACATATTAGTCAAATATATATTTAGTTTATTATCATATACCTCATTTAATTTGGTAATCTTGTTTTCAATAAAAAATATATATTTACAGTTTAACAAAAAAATCTTTAGTAATTTTAAGAGACATGATATTAAAAGCTTTAAGCTATAATTTAAACATACTTGACTATTTCCAGTTTTCGCCAGCTATTTCCAGTTTTCTTGCTAACATAAAAAACGCTAGCAGTGTCACATTATTTTTATGGAGATATCAGGATGACGTTAAGAAAAAAAAACAGATATATCCGATTTATATTATTATCCTAACAAATAATTAATTAAAAACATCATATTTTTGATCATTTAATTATCAAAGGACTGAATATCCCTGCTCGAGAAAAATCACACAGAATCTATTGATTACATAATCGAAAGTGATGAGACAATTTATTTGTGAAAGAAAAACGACATGGCTCTTTCTGGTCATTGCCAATTCGCAAAATATTTTTTTTAAATGAATGGTTTTTTCGTCAGACTTCGGTTTGTCAAGCCAAGTTTCCTATATCATCCTCAAAGATAATGTTGAGTTTCCCACAAGTCGGTGGTGTAAGCAAAATTAACTCCCCTTGTAATCCTGAGTAACCTTCTTATATTGTTCCACAATAATTGTTACGCAAGAGTTACATTTGATTAACTTTCCGCCTCCTTGTTTGAGATGCCCGTACATTTTTGAACCTATCGATGTTGTCCTAGACTTACTCCATAGTTTTACTAAAACGATCTTTACAATCCAGAGACCATCCATATGTTAGTGTTTCATTTTACGTCTTGGAATGGATTTTCTTAGTTGTCGTTATCTAATACTAACATTTTGTTCCGACTCATTTTCCATTATTATTAACGCATGAAACAAAGTTGACATTACACTTTTTTTATACATTCATATTTATTACATTACAGAAATACTCATCCGTAAGTTATCCGTATTCCGTATTCCGCCAGTGTATCAATTTATTATTAATCAGTATGGGTTCATTTTGCCTGAAACGTTTTTTGAATCTTTTGTAAATATATACTTATTTGGCAAAATAGGTTTTGCATTCTAGACTTCCATCATTGTTTTATGATTTGAAGTATCTCGTTGTGGGATAGAGAAGGGACTCCCCGCTCCCGTAGGCATGTCGAGTTTCACTCTGAACGTACTAGATCTGTGTTGTTTGTTTGTTTTGAGTTAATCTAGAGCACTTGTTGTCGGTTAAGTTTTGTCGTTCTCGTCTGTATGAGTGTTTAAGTACCTTCCAAGCGATAATCGTTCTGACCCCGTAAAGCCCTATCGACTCTCTCTTCCGACTGTCTTCATCTTGTCTGACTTCGCGGCTCCCCAGGCGCGGAGCGTCGAGCATGACCACCGGCGTCGGCCGGAACTCTCCACCGTGCTTTGCTCTTTTCTACTATCTTGTGTTTCTCGCTTGTTTTCTAGATATTGCAGAATCTCCAAAAAAAGCGCACAGAAAGGAGGGGACGCCTCAGCTCGGAACAAGCGAGCAAAAAGAAGGGATACACCAAAAGCAATCTGATTTTCAAGGTAACCCCGGCGCAGCGGGCCGCATGCGCCGCGTCTGAGCCACTCGCTTGCAGGCTTATGTCCTGGGGCAGCCGCTTCCTCCAGCACCGGTCGGCTAGTTGCTTCTTTGCTTCCGCTTCTTTCTTTTCTTCTCCGCTGCATGCAAATACACGCCACAGACGACACCCGAGGACGAGACTAGACTTCCTAGCCTCATCCCAAGACTGACACGCTCGTGGGCCGCCCCACCCACACTGAAGACCGACACTTGAACTCTCACGAACCGCTCGCAGACTGAAATGTTTCCGTGTTGCAGGCGTGCTGTTCTATTCATTGTAAATTCATTTTTCCTTTTGGAATTTGTTTATCGACTTCACGACATACTATCATCAAGTTTATTTCAAATTACCTCAGTTAATTATGATTCGCATTTTTCTTGGCATTTTAACTTTGTTTAGGCTTAAGGAGAAGTACTGAATACGCGGAGCTGGCGCTGTTGGGCCAGCGCGCGCACTCGGTAATCCTCCTCGCAGTAGAGCCACGCCTCGTATATCGTGCTAATATATATATATTTACTCTTTACTACTGAAAACTCTCCAAAATGCGATACTATAGATTGTAGACTGTGATGTCTAATACTGTCTTAGTCCAGAAGTTAATACAACGCTTTCTCTCTGAGTGTCTTAACAACATTTGTATATCTAGTTAGAAAGATACTATTTGAACTGACTGATTCAAACTCCAAACCTGATGACGACCTAAGCCTTGAAGGGACGGTGTAGCATGTAAGCTAAACTAACCAAAGCTTCTTCGACTATCGCTTGACTCCCTCCAGTCTGACCGCTTACGAAGCTCTGCGAACCGACAGAGTCCACTTGCAGCCGGAGGATGGAGACCAGAGTGCACCGGAAGCCGTGTGTTTGTGAGTCACCTTGGCCTAGGTTGGTACTGATCCACATGTGTTGACTTCACAGTTCCTGAACATGGCATCGGTGTTCATGCGGATATTTAACCTCATCTGTATGATGCTGCTCATCGGCCACTGGTCGGGCTGTCTGCAATTCCTGGTGCCGATGCTGCAGGGCTTTCCGTCCAACTCTTGGGTTGCCATCAATGAATTACAAGTAAATATGTACCTTACCTATATAAATATCACATAGATATTGAGTTGAATTTCCCCTTGCAAAGGCATTCTCTAACTGGGCTACACATCCCGCACTAAATTAAACACGTGAATTTGAAAATATATCCAAATGGACTCACCATCTATTAAGAATTAGTTACCTCTTACCAAATAAGCTATAATTTTTTTGTTAAAAATAAACTAGCACAAAAGAAATCCACCCAGAAATATATTAAGTCATTTGTATATCAATATCATAATTCTGACTTAACAAACAACAGTATTTTAGAGTTATTGCAGTATTTTAATGTTTTTGGTTTTAGAAAGGTAGGTGCACTTTAATGTCTTATTTAAATTGTAGGAAGCATTTTGGCTGGAGCAGTACTCATGGGCGCTGTTCAAGGCCATGTCTCACATGCTGTGCATTGGGTACGGCCGCTTCCCCCCGCAGTCCCTCACGGACATGTGGCTCACCATGCTGTCCATGATCTCGGGGGCTACCTGCTATGCCCTCTTCCTCGGCCACGCCACCAACCTCATTCAGAGCTTAGACTCCTCGCGTCGCCAGTACAGAGAAAAGGTATATAGACGCATATGTCTAAAGTCCTCCAACTCACAGTAATAAACCCTTTTTTCAGTGAAAAACACTAAATAACTTATAAAACTATAAGAAAATACAATCATTCAAATTAACTTAAATTTACTGTCATTCCTCAGGTAAAACAAGTGGAGGAGTACATGGCGTACAGAAAGCTGCCTCGGGAGATGCGGCAGCGTATCACAGAGTACTTCGAGCACCGCTACCAAGGGAAGTTCTTCGATGAGGAGCTGATCCTCGGGGAGTTGAGTGAGAAGCTGCGCGAAGACGTCATCAACTACAACTGCAGATCGCTAGTAGCATCGGTGCCTTTCTTTGCCAACGCTGACTCCAACTTCGTATCAGACGTCGTCACGAAACTTAGATATGAAGTCTTTCAGCCTGGTGAGCATACATCTTTGTTAACACCATTACAGTGCCTCTCTCAAGAAATGGAAATGAATCATGTAATTTTTTTTGAGTTCATTTTTATTGTATTTTTGAAAATAATTTGTCTTTTTGTTTCAGGTGACATAATTATAAAAGAAGGAACGATAGGATCAAAAATGTACTTTATTCAGGAAGGTATAGTCGATATTGTTATGGCTAACGGAGAAGTGGCGACCAGTCTCTCGGATGGGTCGTACTTTGGAGAGATCTGTCTCCTGACCAATGCGCGGCGGGTCGCTTCTGTGCGCGCCGAGACATACTGCAACCTCTTCTCCCTCTCTGTGGACCACTTCAACGCTGTGCTGGACCAGTATCCTCTCATGCGACGAACCATGGAGAGCGTAGCCGCTGAGAGACTCAACAAGATTGGCAAGAACCCCAACCTTGTTGCGCACAGATCCGAAGAGGATGCCGGTAGCATTAATGCCGTAGTCGTAGCTCTGGCTGCAGAAGCTGAGCACGCCTCTAGATCTCCGGATCGCGGGCCGCCATCGCTGGGTCTGGCCCTCCGACCGCTGCAGGCTGCAGCCTTCCTGGGTCAGCGGCTGCCTCGACCCAAGTCGGACAACAACGTGGCGTCGGAGCATGACCCGCAGCCTCTGGCACGGGGCTTCTTCCACAAGTCGGATGCGGCGTTCCCGCAATGACGACACACTGTCCAGTAGTGCGGCGCTCCCCGTGGGCTGCCCCCTTCCCCTGTGTACGAGCCGCCGGCCGCGCTTCTATATCAACTATAATTCTGAATCAATTATTAATCGTATTATGACATGCTAGAATTCGTGCAATACTTAGATATACAGATAAACAATATTAGCTTTAAAAAATTAGGTGCTCAAGAAAAAACAAAAGTATTAATAAAAAAAAGTGAGGCTCTCTGGGACGGGGCCGGCGGTAGGGAGTCCTCGAGGCCTAATGCGTGTCGGAAGAGCGGAGAACCTTACAAGACGGGATTCATTTGGCGCCATGAAAGTCGACAGTCGAAGAATTAACAGAGTATATTCCTAGTGTGAAAACTATAGACTTGTATTCATACAAAAAGTTGTTTTTGATACGTATTATATATTTTATAGAGAAATATATATTTGGAAGTGGTGACCGTTAACAGCTGACAGGCAGTTTGGCTCTCCCGTACCAACTTGTTGATCTTTATTCTCGACTATTCTATTTTGGCAGAATATTTCTTACACTCACTGTTATTAATGGAACGAAGATATATGATAACTATAATAGGATAAGTAATAGTATCGCTGCACCTGCGGCGGGGCCCCGAGGCCCGCCCGCCCTAGCATCACGTTTAACTCGGGCACCGACCATAGTGCATATGCAGACGAAGATTCCTTGGTAATTCCGTTAGTTGAGTTTTGAGAGTGCTATGGTTTGGTAAGTTTTTACAGTAATGTACATATTAGGTAGAGGTAGTATAAAGACTCTGACTTGTTAGAGAGCGAGGGGGTCAGAGCATGCGCACGGCTCGGGCTCTTCTGAATTCTTACTCGTAAGTTCAACTTATCTTTTTGCTATGATATCATATCATAAATATACCAAAAAGACTTCATGAAACTAAATTTAAAATAAAAGCAATAATTGAAATGTTATGTTAACGTGTGTAGAAGTAGCGTAAAGTTTGGTATAACGTTTGGTTGGGCGGCCTCGGACCTTGGTCTCTAGCCATAGCGTTTGATGTCTGAACCCGAGCCTCGTATTTTTGTAAATACAAATGTCAATTTCACATAGAATATAATTTTGCCAAATTATGTAATATTTTATGTTCACTAAGTTAAATGACAATTGTTATTATTTAAGTGTCAATTTATTATTTTTATTAAATTATTTGGTACCTTGCTATATTGCTAAAAAAATTATTACAAGGATTCATTAGAGAATTTGAGAAAATATACCTTTTAGGTGAATCTTGCCATTTTACTAAAGGAAGTTTACATGATAGCTTAGACTGAGATTGTATGATAAATATTTATGCTTTGTTAATTATGAAATGGTAGTTTATTGTTAATAAAGTTCACTTTTGATTCGACGAAGGACAAACAACTTGAATAATTACTCCTCCACTCTCACCGTGTAAGGCTTTGGTAAAGTTGACGTTTAGGTTTACTGGAACATCTCATTGTCGAGTGTACCGGACTCAATGTTTTCAATATTTTGTATCTAAAAATATTTTCACGGTATACTTTTACTATAAAAAGCTGTTGTAGAGATTTTCGAATTTTGCCTTGAATTGTACATAATTCCATTGTGATATGTCTGTGCATCACAATACTGTAGCTCCAGCTAGGGGGTCGGATGCGTTCCGAGAGGGCAACTTAACCTTTACTTTGTGACCGTGCTAAACCTGTAGACTTGGTAAATTATATTCAAACGGTAACCGTGCATGCCTAGAGATCCAAAGTCCTGTATGTTAAATTTTCATTTAGAGCGACTCTCCTTTTAAATTAAACTTAGATCCATTATTTGCCATTCCGATATTTTGAAGCGAGAAGTCCCTTCGAGAGGAGCGGCGCTCCTTCGAGGCGACAGTTAGATTGACCCACGTCGCCTAAAGGGAAATGTATGCACAGTTATTAAAATATTGATATTTTACCAAAAGTGCTCGTTGCTGTTATCAACAAACATTAGAGAAAAACTGCATTAAATAATGAAACAAATTAAAAGGTATTTCATTTTTTATTTCAAATTTCACTGAATCTAGGTGGAGCACACTCAATCATGAAAGTAAAGAGTCGTTTCACAATTATAGCGATGCAATGTGTCAGTATAGTTCTGTCAAGCCGACACTGGCCTCATGGGACTAATAAAACACCATATGAAAAGAGATCTTTCTCTTTAATTTAATTACTCATTGTACAAGGCAAGGAGCACACTGCGGACAAAGCAAACGGACAGCTGTTAAATCCGAGCGACTTGTTATTGAAAAGTATGGAGTGGACATGCTGCACGACTTGACTCAGAACCGTGTTGCACAGCAGGCAACATGGATTGAATTGCAGGCCGACTGCTTTATCTGCAGTGTGTGCACCGATAGTATTTTTACAAAATTCACAAATACACCAATCGAAAACACATTATTTTCATGTCTATAAGATTAGATTACTATATTTATTGTTTAAAAAAATTAACAAATAATCTTAGTTTTAGTTAATTATTATTGTTATATAAAAATCATTATGAATTGAAAGTACAATAAAAATATTTAAAGATGAAGAACAATCCCTAATATCAATATGATGCTCGAAATCAAAATTGTTTTCAATACCTGTTATGTTAATTCTGTTTATTTACCCCCACATATTTTGAAATGATAGCTTCGATTTTGAAATGAAATATTTATCTAATATCAAAGATGCCCTATTTCTAATAGAAATATAAAAATAATCCCTTTCAAGAAAAAAAATAGACAAAACAAAATCCTATCCCAACACTACAATATCCCCACACATTCCTTTAATTTGGGTAACAATAAATCCAATTTTTGCAACAATTACATCGGGTATTATCAAATGACATAGTTTTGAATATTTTTGAAGTTATTAAGTTTCTATAGAGGATTTTACAAAGGATGGTTTCTAAAAAAGTCCGCATTTACAAAACTGCATCATTTGAGATTCCCGCCCCAATATTTTTTAGCATCAATAGAATATAAAAATGCAGAAAGTACCAGATTGAAAATAATTTAGGATCATTATCACAGGTAATGCTATGTAATTTATAATAATTTTATTTTTCAAATATGGGCATATTATTATGTATTGCCTTATTTATGAACCAGGAATATTATTACAAAATTTATCAAATTGTGTAGATCTCAGTTTCTCTTCAAATCAGCAGTGGTTTTTTTTTTTCAAGTTAGATGCCTACTTTAAACGTAAAAGTAAGGTATTTAGCATTATATTATCCAAGTTGTATTATAATAAAAATCTTTATTTTCTCTTAAATCACTGTTGACTATTTACACACTTACCCATTCCCGTTATGAGCATATAAAGGTAAGAAAATAGTATTTTAAATAAACTATTATCATGGTAAAACATTAAAAAATATTTTTTTTCAATGGGGAATCTCCAATAAAGCTGGCTGCATTTTTTGGGGTTAAACCTACAGCCTAGGAACAAGATTAAAAGTTGCCACTATAATAAATTGCTTTGCATCAGAAAGATGAATTATTACTTTTTTATACCTAATACCAACATTTTTAAAGATTTCTTGTTTAAAATAAAATATGCAATATTTTTTATTGTTTTTCGAAGGCTTTAAAGCTTTTTTAAAGCTTTGTAAAACAGGAAAAATAAAAATATAAAAATCTTTTTATTGTGTGTGCAACACATAAACCATAGACTGTCTGACATGGACAAATGAAATACGGCAACGTCACGTTCTAGACGAGCGAATGGAAGCATCAGCGTTCAGCATTTCAGTCCGGCTTTTCTAGTGCGACCCGCTCAGTTCTTCCTGCTCAAAGTTATCAAATAAATTTCTGAAAATATGGCGGAAGGAAAAAAGTAATTGCGCTGTTCACACTTGTAAAAGCTTGCCCTTTCAATTTACAAACATTTTGATCCTCAATTTGTGCGTTTCTATCGTAAAAACAATGTTTGAAAATTGGCTTGTCATCATGTCGCCAATCAACTTTTATACAAATATCAATTTAACTTTGCAACTTCTTGCTATGAATTATATTTTTTCCCCGATCGATCTCTTACCCTACGTGTGTGATAATAACGAATCGTTTTGATAAAATATTCAATTTGTGCCTAAACTCTCTTATGATATAACCCTACTAATATTTTTTACGATAAATTTCTTTGTCCATAGTATTTTTTTAAAGTTATCTCTTGTAATTTTTATCGTTGTAACTAGGTCAAAATACAGCGATTTCTAAATAATAGACATGTATTTAGTAATGTTTTATGCTAAAATATTTGCACTATAGTTGTATATAATCGGTAATTTAACTGTTGTTAACATTTTTTAGCCCTGATGATCTCTCTACTGCCATCCTTCGTCGTAAGGATCGTCCTAACCGTCTCATCGTAGAGGAAGCCGCAAATGATGATAACTCAGTTGTTGCACTGTCACAGGTAAAATTAAATTGCACAATAAATATTGTCAGATTGCTCAATAAATTGTCATTACTTATAAATTTAATATCGCTTTTTAGCTTCATTTCAGAAGCCATTTCCATGTGTATAGTTTTTTAGATTTTTGACATTTTATCTAGGTCATGTAAATCTCATATTTTTTCAACACTTGTATGAAAAAATGGAGGTAAACCTTTATGAAAATAAATCATATTTCATTATTTTGTCTCAATATTGCAAATATTCTCAATTTGACACATTTATTAAAAAAATATTTGACAAATTACAGGTATTAACAATTTCTTTGGACGTATTAAATGTACAGTTTTTTTCTTCATACTTGTCATATCCTATCTTAAGCTAGTGTAGTCTTTTAAAATATGTATTAATACTGTGTTTATCCGTGTCAGTCAGACATGTGATGTGGAAATCTTGACTGTTCTAAATATTTAGAACAGTCTGGAATATTCTTATTTTTTCTATATTGTAATAATATTTCACAGCTGTAGCGAATTTTAAGCATTATAAAATTTTGCATAAATACTCTTAGCAGGCTTCATGCAAAAAGAATGCATGATTATTTAGACCCATGCATTCACATCAACATCTATAATGTATGAATGTAAAGGAATATAAACTTAGTTGTATCCTCCAGGCTGTCAGTTAACAACCCCTGAACCTGCTCCATCAAGTACTGAAATTCCTTACTCCAAACTAACAGTAAAAAAGAATACAGGATTGGCATTAGAAAAAGAGACACCGGTATATGTTATCAGAGCATCACCAGAAAAATGCAACAAGTTATCAGGGCTTTGCTGGTCAATTGCAGTGCTTGCAGTGGATGTGTGAATGTTTCATGCTCTACATCTCAGTTAAATTGTGCAGAGAGCATAGCATGAAGTTATATGCTTAAAACTTGAGTAAACAAAGAGTAATATTAAAAATGAAAGAATGTAACCCTGTAGGAGAAGGCCCTTAGAAAGATAAATATCTTGCCATGTTGCAATAAGAGAGTCGAATAAACACAAAAAACAAAAGTCTCGCTGGGTATAATATTTATACTTGGTAGATTTAGAAATTAATGAGTAATAAGGAACACCATTTTTCACCATTCCATTGCTATCTGTATTCCTCAGGCCAAGATGGACGAGCTACAGCTGTTTCGTGGAGACTCTGTCCTTCTGAAGGGCAAGCGTCGCAAAGAGACTGTCTGCATTGTACTCTCAGATGACACATGCCATGATGAAAAGATCCGCATGAATCGTGCTGTCCGTAACAACCTGCGTGTTCGACTCAGTGACGTGGTGGCTGTCGCTCCGTGTCCTGATGTCAAATATGGGAAGCGAGTACACGTGCTGCCTATGGATGACTCCGTTGAAGGCCTAACAGGGTAAGCGCAATAAATAAATATTATATTATAATGGCAAGCTACTTAATAGTTAAACATCGCAATAGTAATTTGCATGCAATTTCAATGAAACAGATGTGGATCTGCTTGCTTAATATGATTACTGGAAACCTTAATCAAAATATACTATAATCGCTAAAGTATGCTTAATATTTATGAGTACTATACCTAAAGCCAAAATTACCAGAAATTTAGATACCCATATTTTAAAAACCGTGTAAGAATAAAGTACTGTGCAAATTGGGGAGGGAAGTAGGTGTACTTTTATTTTGCCAGCTTGTATATTATATCACATAAGCTATTAATTGCTTTGTGATTGAAGCCTGTTTATTTCCGATATTCAATCAATAATTATTCGAAAAAAGGCAAATATTGAAGAGCTTAAGAAACACTGAACGTGTATTAACTATAATTTTTTGTAGAAACCTGTTTGAAGTATACCTAAAGCCGTACTTCCTGGAAGCATACCGACCTATTCATAAAGATGACACATTCATCGTTCGAGGTGGCATGCGTGCCGTGGAGTTCAAGGTTGTGGAGACTGACCCCGTGCCCTACTGCATTGTGGCCCCCGAAACCCTGATCCACTGCGAAGGAGACCCCATCAAGCGGGAGGTAACATTATCTTCTGTGATTTTCAGTATTACAATAAACTCTGAACAAATAGCAAAACATAACTGGATTTTGTTACAATCCCCTTGCTGTTACAATAAATATTTTGTTTTTTTTTTTCATTCATAAGTTATTGATTTTAAATTGAATTCAATTAATTTTTCCTTTTATTTTAATAGGAAGAAGAAGAGGCTCTCAATGCAGTGGGATATGATGACATCGGCGGCTGCCGCAAGCAGCTGGCACAAATTAAGGAGATGGTGGAATTACCTCTCCGCCACCCCTCGCTCTTCAAAGCTATAGGCGTCAAGCCCCCGCGTGGTATTCTTCTCTACGGACCCCCCGGCACCGGCAAGACACTCATCGCCAGGGCTGTAGCCAATGAAACTGGTGAGAAGCAAATATTTTTTCACACAAGCTGGAAATCCTCGTCCAAATATTTTATAATGTGGAATTTTCACAATTAGAATGGCAAACATTAGTGTATAAGTATTCCAACTTAAATAATTAGGTAGTGTAAAATTTATTCATGGATGACATTCACAGGAAACAAATTCGGATAAAATAAATTCTTAAAATTAATATTCGTAAAATTACCACAACAAATTTTTGAAATCGTAAAGATTTTTATAACTAAGCAAAATATTTACAAAGTGAAAATGTTGGTGTTATTTTTCATCACCTTTGAGAACAATTGTGCTTATATTATCTTGTAAATGACTTGAGGAAAATTACAATTACATGAATAGTGTAACCAATGTCAAACCCATGGTAAATTTAACTATTCACTGTAATTTTCTTTTAACTTTGAAAGCATTACATTTCAATATTTTAAACTAGCATCCCTCTTTTTTCAGGTGCATTCTTCTTCCTAATCAACGGTCCTGAGATTATGTCCAAGCTGGCCGGAGAATCCGAGTCTAACCTTCGCAAGGCATTTGAGGAAGCCGACAAGAACTCACCTGCAATCATCTTCATCGATGAGATCGACGCCATCGCCCCCAAGAGGGAAAAGACACACGGAGAGGTAGAGCGTCGTATTGTCAGCCAGCTGCTCACTCTCATGGACGGTAAACTTTCACCTATTTTCTTCATATGCGGTAGTCTCATCACGAAGTATATGAATTGTGTCTATGATTTATTAAATACTGGCAAAATATTTATAAGTATTGGTTTATTTCTCAGGTATGAAGAAGTCTTCCCACGTGATCGTAATGGCTGCCACCAATCGCCCCAACTCCATTGATGGAGCACTCCGTAGGTTTGGCAGATTTGATCGTGAGATTGACATCGGAATTCCTGATGCCATCGGCCGCCTTGAAGTCCTCCGTATTCACACAAAGAACATGAAACTGGCGGAAGACGTGGACTTAGAACAGGTACCACAATTTTCATGTTACCTATCCAACTGTATCTCCGTGGACTTATCTCTTGGTATTATTTAATTGCATTGATTGAAATTACTGAAAATGTTCTCTTTGTAGATTGCAGCAGAATCTCATGGCCATGTGGGCGCTGACTTGGCTTCGCTGTGCTCCGAGGCTGCCCTCCAGCAGATTCGTGAGAAAATGGACCTCATTGACTTGGAAGATGATCAAATCGACGCTGAAGTACTCAATTCCTTGGCTGTGTCCATGGATAACTTCAGGGTAATAATATATTTGTTATTTTTTATGAAATTATTAAACTTCACAACTTAGTGAAGAGCCGATGCCTTTTAGTAAAAATGTTCTTATTTCACTAAAATTGACAATTTTCTTTACCTTCAAGAGATAATCTTTTTAACCTATCTATACCTCTAGTGTGTGTATTTTCATTTCAACTGTATTTTTAAAATAATTTTTCTGTCCACAGTATGCAATGACAAAGTCTTCCCCGTCAGCCCTGCGTGAGACTGTAGTAGAGGTCCCCAATGTGTCGTGGACCGATATCGGAGGTCTGGCCAATGTCAAGAAGGAACTGCAGGAGCTGGTGCAGTACCCTGTGGAGCATCCGGACAAGTTCCTCAAGTTTGGTATGCAGCCTTCTCGGGGAGTTCTCTTCTATGGGCCCCCTGGATGCGGTGAGTTTTCATTTCTCCGTGTAGATCTTGACACCATCATATACTATTGTAAATGATGTAATTAGTCTTTTCTCTAAAACTTCTAAAATCTATCCTTAAATATATCTCATTGCAAGCTATCAAGTTCATATTTTATTCTAAAGATATATTATTATTATTATTGTCAATATAAACTTACCTTATTGTTATTTCAGGTAAAACTCTTCTCGCTAAAGCTATTGCCAATGAGTGCCAAGCTAACTTCATATCCGTCAAGGGACCAGAGCTGTTGACCATGTGGTTTGGTGAATCTGAGGCGAATGTCCGAGATATCTTCGATAAGGTAAACTAACAAATACCTCAGTCATGATTCATTTTCAATATACGAATCGTATTTAAACCATAACTGACAATATTTTTTTTTAATAGGCAAGGTCAGCTTCACCGTGTGTGCTCTTCTTTGATGAGTTGGATTCGATAGCCAAGTCCCGCGGTGGATCAGTAAGCGACGCAGGCGGTGCAGCCGACAGAGTGATCAACCAAATTCTCACAGAAATGGATGGCATGGGAGCCAAGAAGAATGTATTCATTATTGGTAAGCTATCTCATAACTTTTCATAAGTGATGTGCCCATTACCCCAGTCATACTTCTTTACCCTTCTCAATATCAGTCATCCAAGAACCCCTTCAGCTCTTATTGATTCTGTGCTACTGTTAGTCCTGCTGATAAAAGACCAGAGTACCCATTTCCGATCCATTGAGATGAGCCTCTTTTTTATGCATAGTTTATACAGAATGATGAATCAACTATTTCATTAAATTTAAAAATTTACTGATGGGCAGTCTTATTGGCTTTAAAATATTTAATAAAATAATATGGTCTTTTCTCAAACTTTTTAACTCGGGTCTATCAATGTGTGAATCTTGTGTACGTGTCTTAATTAGAAGAAAATTACTTATTTTCAAACTTATTTTAGGTGCAACAAACAGACCTGATATCATTGATCCAGCCATCCTCCGACCTGGTCGCTTGGACCAGCTTATCTACATCCCACTTCCCGATGAGAAGTCCCGTGAAGCCATTTTCAAGGCCAACCTGCGCAAGTCTCCCATCGCCAAGGATGTCGACCTCGTCTACATCGCCAAGGTAAACAAGACACTTGGATAACTACTTGAACAGTTTCTTTGAATTAGATTTTAACGTGTTCTGAATTGTTCTACAGGTGACACAAGGCTTCAGCGGTGCTGACTTGACTGAAATCTGCCAGCGCGCCTGCAAGCTTGCCATCCGACAGGCTATTGAGACTGAGATCACCCGTGAGAAGCAACGTCAGCAAGCTACCCCCACCACCGCCATGGATGTAAGTCATCTTCATCTTCGCTTTTTTCTGACTTAATCAAGCAGGGTTCAACCAACAGATGACAACCAGCACTCACTATTTGAATTAAAATTTAATTCAGAGAATTGACTGTTGATTAATCATCTTATCGGAGACTGTATTCTAACTGTGTTTATTTTTGGTTCTAGTTGGATGAGGACGATCCCGTCCCGGAGATTACTCGTGTCCACTTTGAAGAGGCGATGAAATTCGCTCGCCGTTCAGTTTCTGATAATGACATCCGCAAATATGAAATGTTTGCTCAAACCTTACAACAATCACGAGGCTTCGGCACCAACTTTAGGTAAATAGCAATATTAGTATTAATAAAAATAGTCCATACTTTTCAACTTTTCAGATGGCAATAAATTTTTCTCAGTGATGAGGACTAAAAAAAATTTGATTATTTTTCGGTCCTGTAAAATTGGAATGTTGTACTTTAGGTTCCCTGCGGGCCAGAATGCATCAGGAGCTGCTGGCACGTCGAGCGGAGACCAGCCTACTTTCCAGGACGAAGGCGGAGACGACGATCTCTACAGCTAAACCAACAACGGTCCTTTCATTACCTGGAGACTGCATTGGAATATCCATACAGCAAATGGAAGAACACACAAGACAGTAAACGATTAGGGAAGTGCTCAGAATCTTGACTAGCTGATTGGGATTCTCTGAGGTTTCCTTCATAACCTATGCAACGCAGTAAAAGAGTCCGTTGTTTGTTTGCGTCAAAAATTGTTTTTTCACTTTTCCACAATTAAAATTACTTAAATATCTTTAAACTTGCGAATTAAATATATTCAGGCACTCGTTTGATGTAATGTTGTTTATTTAATAGGTTACTTTTTTATTGGACGATAGATATAATTACGATTGAGTTTGTATCTTTGGACTACCTCCGCAGGACATGTTGATTTTTAGCCGGTTCTTATTCTCTTAATATAAATAGAAATATTTTTAAAGTTTAAAAGATGTTAAGTAGACTTCAGCGTGCTTTAATTTTATGAAATGACTGCTAGACCGGACAACTTTAATAAACCCTACTCTCGTAAATTGTTAGCAATGGCGGTCGCTTCACAAAATAAAAACATTTGGAAGTATTATACTGTCTTTTATTTTTTAAAAAGTTGATGTTTCCAGCAAGTGCTTTCACGTCGCGTGTTGAGTTCTGTTACCCTGAAGCATTTCTGTCGGGAGTATTTTTTTTTTCGATTTTCTTCCGAACGTATGTTCTATTTATTTTAAGTACTCTCACCCGTAAATTACATTTAACTATTTAGTTAATTAGGTTAAATTATTAATTAAATCAGCTCTGAGAAATATGCTAAGATGGATATATTCTAGAGTGATGCGATATGTTCGGGAATATTTGAGATACATTTTTTAATTTATACTTTTGGCTTTCATACTAATTTAATTGAATAGATATTATGGTATTAGCAAAAACAATACATCTTAGGAATCTAAACCAACAGTTGGTCTTTGTTTACAAGATAAACTGCCTGCGGTATTGTAAATGTAACTGGTAATGATAATTTAGTTGTTTTTTTTTTTTTTATCTTGTATACTTGGTCTCACCATGTCTGAAGAATATTGTGAATAAATTGCATTATGATGGATCGTTAAATTACATTATGAGTCGTGTGAAGTACGTCTGTATCTCCCCACGTAAACATCCATTTTCTCATTGTTCTTCTAAAAACCTTTATGTAATATGGAAATATACAATGAATGTGATTTATTTCATACTTTTTTTTGTTTTATTTCTTAAAGCCCTGTGAAAATTCTTCTATGGCACTTTATTCAAAATTTCGATATTAACAAGTAAAGAGAACGCAGTGTAGGCGTGATTAAACCTCTGCAGTACTCAAGAAAAAATACTATGTTTAACAGAGTACATCATTGATAAGTTAGATTTATTGCCTGAATGAGACAAGTCGGATGTTTTTTGACAGCCTATAAAGTAATGTAAAAAGCAGTGGCAGTGTTAAAGGCCCAAAATTCATAATTATAACAGTAATATCACATACAATTGTATATCAGCTAGCTAGTGAGATTTGAAACTACACAAATCGACCAAGTTATGTATGAGTGAAATAAAAAAAAGTATTCTCACCATTTTGTGAGTAGTCAATGTTTTCTTCCCTTATAAACCAGGACACAATTAGCAATTTTATTTTAATTGAATACACTGCTCCACCCGATACTCCAGTTTCGACAAATGAAGCAGTAGTCTCTGCCACGCCTCATTGATTCTTTTATAGCTAGATGTTTTGTTGCCGATTAAAATTCACCACTAAGTTAACTCGTTATGAAATGACTTAGTTATGACAATGCACAGTGGCGATATCATCCCACTTACAGTGTCTACCTCCCAAATACTATGAATAGATATAAACTATTTGTAAGACAAACTGTGTAAACATTAATATTACTTCCAATTAAGCATACTTTATAATATTCATTTAGAAAAATTAAATGGATAAAAGTGATCAGTTCGATTAACCGGAAATATGTCTATGAACAAAGTTTCTTGGTAAAAAGCAGAAGAAATAAAAAAGTGTTTTTAATTCAAGAAAAACTTTATTAAAAATAATTTATTCCTCAACGCTGACAACCCCCTTGTTGACTTCATCGATGACGTCATGGGCGAACTTGCCGTCAATGGTGCATCCCACAGATTGGCATGTTCCCAGCACTTCCTTCACTGTTCCAGACAGCTCACGCGCCATAGAGCGCGGTCGCATCTGCTTGGCGATGGTGATGATTTCATCGAAGGAGAGGTTACCACTGTGCTTAACTGTGGAGAAAAATAAAATGTGGGCATTCTTACATCAAGAGACAAAACGGATTTGAAGAAATATCACGTGTTGCTTCAAAATTTCATCAATAGTAAACTTTTACTTTATAGTATTCTTCATTATGTCCAGAATATGAATACTAAAAGGTAAGCTAGGCAAGGACAGAAAAAACTTATCTTAACTTTACCTTTCTTACTTCTATATTTTTGTATTTAAATAACCCGCATAATTTCATAGGCTTTTGGAAAAGTCAGATTTTTCAGTATATAAAAGTATCAACAGTACAAGTGAAATGTTTCTTCAATATGAGCAACGTTGTTGTAACTTACCATAATATAGGAGCTCCAAAACCCTCAGCAATCGAAATCGATCACTCTTCTACAGTGGAAGTTTCCATCGTCAAGACCAACACGATACATAGAATATACATCCAACATTCACGTGAAGTTCTAGTCAGACCCTGGACTCTTGAGGTCTGACGCATGGCAAACAATCCAGTAGACTGAAATAAATGGTTTTACGGATCGGACGAACCGGTCCAACCTCAGGTCCACGACTCCTTATTGGTTATTAGGGAGTAGCCGCGACAGGGAACGGATCCTGAGTCACGGGTTCCTTCCATCCGCCAACCGGAAGGACGCGCCTGGTAGGGGAGGAGCCCCCAGGCAATTACAACAACACTCCATCATGCCACTAAATCAAACTTTATAGAGCATAAAAATTGATATTTTTTACACCGGGCATATTCTCTCAATTGATAGGAAAAAAATTATCTCCATAATGGCCCAAATTTTATCCACCAGATAATTTTAATTTTTGTTATAATTCACCAGATGGAAACTAACATGAACTCATTAAAACCCAATAGGCTATAATTTTGCTTGATTTAGGTATCCATCATTATAGGGATTAGCATACCTACTGGATATATTTCAGATATTTCTCAATCTTAAGAAATCTCATTAAAACAAACTATACCTACAGTGCAACAATTTGCTATTGTTGGAAAATTTATATTTTAAGTTTGGTTTCATGCAAATACTTAAAAGTAATGCAAAACCAAAGAAATTTAGGCATTGGTGGCATAATTCCTAATTTTCTTTCTGAAGTAAAATGGTATCAATTTTTACGCCATACAAGTAGTTTGATCTAGTAGCACAACAACCAGTCTCCGTCAAATCGGTAAAAATGTACGGTGGTACTTACTGTTTTTGACCTTCTTACGATCACGTGGGGGTTCTTTCAGAGCCTTGATGATAAGGGAAGCAGCTGAGGGTACAACTGTGATGGCAGCCTGTCTGTTCTGAATGGTCAGTTGGACAGTGATCTTCAGGCCCTTCCAGTCTCCGGTAGCCTTGGCAATGTCATCACCAACTTTCTTGGGTGACTGTAAAAAAAATAATTAATAAATATAGACGGTACAAGAGAAATTTGATTTGAGGTTATGTTCACTTGACAGTTGTGAATAAGTAATTAAAGATCTACAAGTGTACTTACCAGACCGAGGGGACCGATCTTGGGAGCAAGAGAAGAGGTAGCACCAACTTCTCCTCCAACACATCTCAAGTACACTGTAAAATAACAATTAAAAATATATCTGTACGGCTAGTGAGCACCATGCGAATAGGTTTGTTAATTGACTGTGAAAATAGCCTTACCGACTTTAACTTCTGAGGGATCGAATTTGGGTGGCATTTTAGGTTTTTAGAAATATATTTCTATGATTTAATTAAAGTGAAGAGCCGTAGATGGCTTCGGATTTCTTAGAGAAAATCCGCTTCGCTGTCAACTCGGGGCTGCTGATGGCGGAAAAGGACGGTTTAGTCTATAGTGTTAAATGTTGCCATTAAAAACTACGCTTAGATTACTATTATATTTTATAAATTAAGATTGTAAATTATTGATCGGACATTATAAACAAAAATAAATATTTATTTTTGAAACAATGAAATAAATTAAAGCTTTCAAAATTATCAAAAACAATTTATTTATATAATGTTGCCAGTCAAGAAATAAAACCAATGACAAGACATGTAACAAAATATTACGGAATTTTGACGGCTCCGAAACGGGCGAATTCGTCATTGTCAAATGATTGTTTTTAATATAATTAATTGCATCAGATTTTTCAACATTTGTGATTAAGTAACAATTGTATGTTTTATATGAACTAAAATTAAAATGTCTGAAGAAGCTAGACTTAAACAGTGTCTCGGAGTTTACAAAAACTCTGAAGCAACTAAACAAGACGTTTTGAAGGTAATTCAGAAATACAAAACTCTCGTATTCAAGTCGGAACCTTTCACATTCAACGATGGATCTTCTATGAACTTGGTCAATTTGGACGGTACGATTCCTGTCGTGTTCAAAGGGAACAGCTACAATATTCCTGTTTGTCTTTATCTAATGGATACCCACCCAGACAATGCGCCTCTCTGCTACGTGAAACCCACTTCTGAAATGTCTATCAAAGTCTCCAAGTACGTGGACAATAACGGTAGGATATACCTTCCTTACTTGCACAAGTGGCATCCGTCTGGCTCTAGTTTGCTGGGCTTGATCAAAGTTATGTGCGGTTCATTTAGTGAAACTCCTCCGGTATACTCAAGGCCAGCAGCTCCTAAGCAGCCGGCTTATGTTGGTTATATGCCTCATGAGATGTCTGGACCGTCTGGGTATCTGCCTTATCCCCCAGCGCCGTACCCAACTGGCGGTGGAATGCCTCAGTTCCCTATGCCTACTCCGTTCCCGCAGCCTATGGGAGGCTACCCACCTTATCCCGGCTATCCTCCACCTCAGCAGCCACCTATGCAAAATGACAGCGGAGCGGGAACCATAGGTGAAGAACACATCACAGCCTCTCTTCGTTCTGCTGTAGAAGATAAATTAAAGCGTCGCCTGAGAGACCAATTCTCACAAAACCAAGCCGAACTCGAAACTCTACGAAGAACACAACAAGAATTAACCGATGGTAAAGTTCATCTTGACGATATCTTAGGCAAACTACAACGAGAACAAATAGATCTGGACAAAAATATCGGGATATTGCAGGAAAAAGAACAAGAACTAGAAAAGAGCATAGCTAATTTGACTGAACAAGATGGGGTGGATCCAGATGAAGCTGTAATGACAACAACTCCGTTATATAACCAGCTGCTAAACGCTTTTGCTGAAGAAGCCACGACTGAAGATGCCATTTATTACATGGGAGAAGCCCTCAGGACCGGTGTTATCGATTTGGAATCATTCCTGAAGCAAGTGCGGGCATTGTCCCGCAAGCAGTTCACTTTACGTGCCTTGATGCAAAAGTGTCGTCAGAAGGCAGGTCTTGCATTCTGATCAACAAACTATTCTCTATCCCTGATTATAGTTTTGCATTACGCCTAGATATATATTTTTTAAACAGTTAGTTATCGCTATGAGGGCTATTATAAATTACCATGTGTTATTATGAAACAATTAATAATATTGTACTTTATAAATGATTGAGGTTATTGCTGTTGAGAATGTTCTTTTTAAAATATATATGAACCTAGATATTCTCATTTGAGTATCAACATTTTCAGAATTTGTTTTTGTTAACAATAAGAATAAACCGTTTATATATTAAGTATGTTTAACATGAGCATGTTTTAGTTATGTATTTTTTTGGTTTTTCGTTTTGTATATCCGCTTGATGAACAAAGAGATTTGAAATTATGATAAATGAAAATACGTTTGGATTATACCTGTATAGGAAATTTAATTTAGTCTCACTTGTGAATTGTATAATCATCGCACTGAAAGCAACATCTTTAATATACAGTTGTTGTACCTAAGTTGCAGGTATTTTTTAATAAAAATATTTTATTCTCAAACTGATTTTTTATTGATATAAATTTCATACGATTTACCATATGCGTATACAACATTAATTACTGTTACTATGTCGTAAATTGTGAAGGCATTAGTTATAGTTTTATGTTATTTAAAACCATTAACTTATTGCCATCGAGCCCCAAAAAAACTGATTATTGTTATTATCTTACCTGAATTTAGAAAACATCAATTTTGTATTATTGAATAATTGCGATTCAATAAAACAATATTATAAATTATATTTTGAGTTTTATTGTTAAATAAGTTTCAAAGGCAGCTCACAACGTAATATCACAGCGGCGTGTGTAATACAAAATCTTTAGGTGGTTGGGTTGCAGTTATAAAAATAAAATATTATAAATAAATAAATGCAGCAATGGAAAAGGCTATGCACTATGTGGAAGATAACTTTTCTAACAGAATCATCCGAGTATTTTATAAAATTGCAAAAAGTAGGCTATATTTAAGTTACAATTTATTTATCTTACTAGCTCGAGAAATTGAAAGATAAGAGCACACCTAATTGCAATAATAAGTTTGAGCATTTCACATGTCTTAGCAAAAGTAAAACTATAAATAAGTAATTTTTAGGATAGTTGAAGTCATGATTAAATCATGATTCGCCAGCGCCCTTCTTCTGCATGCCCTGCTGCTGCTTTTTTGCTTTCTTTGAGTTGGCCTCTTGTTCGATGGGAGCGGGCTTTACAAACGGGATGACATCTTTAAATTGAGGGGGCATCCATTGTTTAAGTACGTCGGGGACCTGAAATAACAAAAGAAAAGATAAATAACAGAACAATGGTACATGTTCTATGCAGTAATGCAAATCTAAGACAAAGGGGGATAATAAACCCCGGAATATGGTCCTAGTGCCGGAACCGAAACGTCAAGAACAACGCATAGTTTTTTTTAGTAATATTATTATTTCAAGGCTTGGGTGCATTAAATTCAATTTAATATTTTAAACTCGATCATGTCATGTAATGGGTTGATTTTTATGTGATATACAACCTTGACTCCTTCCTCCGTTTGGTAGATCTCAAGAATGGCGCAGATAACTCTGGTCGTTGCGCACATGGTGGCGTTGAGCATGTGTACGAAGTCTGTTGAAGCATTCATCTTTTTGGTTTGGCCGAACCTAGAAAAATACACTCGGTAAAAATGACAATGACAAAAATGAATCAAATGACTGCTTGATTTTAAGATTGAAGGTTATTGGAAGGTTGAAATTAGGGATGTTCATTGAAAATAGTGGAAGTATTGGTTTTGTAGGTCGCTTTGTCGCCTACACCACTTTTACCAAGATACAACTGTCTGATGTTCAATTAAGAATATTTTTTATATATTCCCTCTGTGAGTAAAAGACATCTAAATAATAATAAGTTGGTTGGTATATATAAATATTTGCACAAACCTAACAAGCAATCTTCTAGCTTGATATTCTAAGCAATTACTGCAGGACACAAGTTCTCTGAAAGCACTGGAGCCGGGGAACCAAGCTTCCAAGTCTAGCTTCTTGGAAGCGGCGTGATTGAGAGCACCTGAGACGATATTGACAACCCTGTACGGGATACCGAGGGACTGACAGAACTTCTCGGCGTTTCCAATCATCTCGTCCATCATCTCCCACGAGGCGTTGTCATGCGGAGATGTGAGGCAGAACTGTTCCACCTTCTCGAACTGATGCACGCGGAAGATTCCTCGGGTGTCTCTTCCGTGAGACCCCACTTCCTGGCGGAAGCAGGTAGAAATGCCCGCATATCTGACGAAAGGAATTAAATAGATGTTGCAATCTTAATATAATCTTTGTAGCAAAAATTTTCTATAACTAAATTTTAAGAACTTTTTTTATCATTTGCTTATTTTATTGAAAAAAAATATTTTTTATTTGTTTCAAAAACTGTAACAAAATTTATCAAATAGTCGGCTAGTCGAAGTTCCCCAGTTCGATTCCAGTCTAATGTAATTAGGCTCACGCTTGTTTCAGTCGGGCCAAACAGTTTTTATTGACTTTGCATGTCAATACATTTTCTAAATGTATATTTAATAATCATCAACATATAGCTGCGAATATTTAGTTGATACGTAGATCGTAGATGACAATTGATACCTGATTGGCAGAGATGATTCTGGAAGCCACTCGTCTCTATGATAGGCGGCAATGGGTTGTTCAGAAGTTGCGATCAGATACTTTTCCTCGACGCCTCCCTCATCCTTGTTTTCTGAACCTTTTCCAATGACTTTGTACAGCTCATCGTCAAACTGAGACAGTTGAGCTACTTCTTGCATGATCTATAAGTGAAAGAAAGGGGTTAGCGGTTGGTGCTCAGCTTGATATGTTTCTGGCATTTTCCGTGTTTTATACATCGGAGAGGTTTTTTCTATCCTTTTAAATTGAAAACAATTTTTACTGAAACAACATATGAATGATGTGCTCTTACTTCTTTACGCATGAAGAAAGGTGTGTAGAGAGGAGTGTACCCCTTTTCATTTAGTAAATGCAGGGAATGTTGAATAAGAGCATGCTCCAAGAACACAGCTGCTCCCTTCAAGTAATATCCACGGCCCCCTGACACCACTGCACCCCGTTCTCCATCCATACCTAAATAAAAGGACAGAGCCTTATTGCGCAATCATTTATTATTATTTATTCATCTATAAGCTATGTAGTACCAATGGCTTTCAATGTCGATCATGTAGAAAATTTTGTACATAGCTATTTTACCAAATTAACTGAAACTGCTAGTTTTATTAATAAATTTTAATAGTAGACACAAATGTGACCCAAACTCGTGCCTGTTTATCCCATTTTTCTCTCTCAGGATTCTGAACTTCAAACTCAAGGCAGAAAGTGAAGTCTCAACCACTGAACAAACAAGCCAATATTTATGAATGGTATCAATCAAATAAGTTACAATGTTAAATAAAAAACACTTGTGTAAATACAAATAATATTAATTGATTTTATTGTATTTGTCTGTAAATTTAACATGCAAATGATGTCTGGGATCTAAATATACTCCACCCTATAAATTTATTGCAGATAAAATTATTGTAATATCCTTTGTGATATTAAAAAAAAATTGACATGATTATGTCAATAGTGTGTGGATTATTTATTATTGTTAAAATAGCTTCTTACCATCAATCATGTGGATCAAGTCCACGTGTGAGTATTTTTGTTTTAATTCACAATCTCCAAAAGTTCTCTCTACTTTGTTTTCATCTTCATCATTGGAAACTGGCACACTCGCATGCAAGTGGTTACCGACTTCTCGGAGAGCGTTATTTCTTGTTTTCTCTGTAGCCAGCAGATCTTGATCATTCTGAACGATTGCAGCATCCACAAGAGCACGGAACTACAAAAAGTATGTTGTTTTAGAAAATAAATGTATTTTATCAAACCATGCATAGCTAAAACTACGTTTTAAAAACATATAGACTTGTTATTAGCTGTTAAATTATTTTAATCTAGATTTCCTATCAGTTAAAGCAAAGTATAAACATTTAAATAAATATTATAAACTTGCACATCATTTTATTGCTGGATAAGCAAATTCAATAAATCGTGCATTGCAAAATCAATCGTGCTACTTTAAAAGCATAGGTAATAATTATAATGAATCTAGAAAGTAACGGACGATATGCTCTAACTTATGTACGAAACTGAGATAATTTTATAAATAATCAAAATTACGGTTAGTTTTAATGTGATTTTGAAGAGAAATATGAATATAATTTATGTTTTTAATTTACCTTTTTGATTTGGTTAACAGTGATTGCTTTCAATGCATCGGCAGTGACATTTTCCGGATCATTTGTGATGGAATCTGGAAGGGGCTCACTTTCGTCTCCTTGCGGTTGCTTCTTCTTCATTTTATCACCGATCTCCTTGCTGCAAACATTCTTCAACTTATTCCAGTTGTCGGCTTTATGCCGAAGCTGTCTCCAAAGAGTATCTTGCTCGATGACTGTGTTTACTAGAGCTACATCTTTGAACCTCTTCGTCTGATTTTCTCTAACTTTATTAGGATTTCCGCCCTTGTCTTCTCTGAATAGATCTAAATCCAGAACCATCGTGAGATAATTTAAGACTTGAAATTCAGCCGGACCGTTCAAAAACGTGGCGCACGAACTGTCAGCGCGGCGAAAATGACGCAAGTTTTGTATGAGAAAAGTGAAATGTCAATCATAGTACCAATGAATAATAGACTATTACATATCTAATTGATCACATCAAATACATGATTAAACTTTAGTAAATTAATTTATAAACGCTATAATTTATTCAAATAAAATCACTTCACGCTTGCATCAATTTTTAAACAAATAAATTTATATTGTAAACTTATTGCGCTATTTGAATTAATTATTTCATATTTTTGTACGATTTTATTTTAATAAATAAAATAAATTTAAAAAAACACCATAGCCATCTGACTATCTCTATATATTTTGATTTAATATGCAAATTAAAAAAATAATCAAGTAGACATTTCGTAATAATGATTTTATTTATTATTTTTATTTTGTACTAAGCTCATATGTTCATTCTGCATAATGATGGAAATTTACATCAAAACATTTTTAATAAAAAAAAAATACTTCCATAAATCAAAGATTTTTTCTTTTATTTTTCCCATTACCTAGAGGTCTAATAACATGTGTATGATTTTTTTTACAAAAAAAAATTAAATCATGCAATGAAGGGTTAATTTATTTTTTTATATATATTTTTATATATATATTTATATTTTTATATATATATATTTATTTTATATATATATTTATATTTTTATATATATTTTTATATATATATATATTTTTATATATATATATTTTTCATATATTATAAACGTTTAATATTGACCTGGCTAGATAATATTTTATCATTAGCCTTAACCACGTTGTCTCTGGACATTTGTTTTGAAGTTGATTCAAATTATTGACGTTGACGGTTGCGAGATAATTTGCAATTGCTTTGTATCTACTCTATAGTTGCTATTTTAATGATGATTTTATGTATTGTACATATTTCGTGTTGGTAACAAAGTTTAGTTTCATAACAACTATAAAAAATTATATATATATATATATATATACATAAAATAACGAACCTCTTTAAAAAATGGATATATCAGATAAAAATAAAACTTCTTCGGTTTCCGCGTCTCATGACTTAGAAACTTCTAAACCAATCATTGTAAATAAATTGAACGAAATTGCCGATATCTTTCTGTAAGTAGATACATATATTTACATACTTTATTTAAATAATTATAACAGTGTACTACATCGTTTTGTTTTCTCAGAAATGAAGAGTTGAACAAAGAGTTTGGACTAAGAGAACACAAAGTAAACTGGACAAGGGTGAGGACGATACTCAGTAGTGAAGTACGCCAAATGCTTTGCGAAGAATGGAATGAAATGTGGGAAACTGAAAACATACCTGACTTGCACCAACGATTTCAAGAAATTATAGCCAGTACACCTACATCTGAAACTGCATGGTAAGTACCACTAGACGGTGCTTGTTTCGTTATTTGTTTATTCAGAATTCGTGTAAACTAAAATATTATGATACTATTTTAGTACCTTACCATATCACTTGGCAAACTGTCTTTTTTGATAATTACCCCCATGTGGCAACAACTCATCAATAAATTGTATCAATTTCACAATTGAAGCTTACAGACTAGCACAATTTATTAATTTATAGTTATATATTTCAACGTTTTAGGAGACCAACAACTGGAGACATTGCTTTACAGATACGGCAACTAGATGCTAAACTACTACTGAACGCCCCTACCCGGTGAGAGCCACTGCCCGAGCGCCCGAGAAATTTTGATTGGTTTCATCGAATGCAAAAGTACATCGATCATCACGGAGAATATTTTGAAAAGCAATAAAACCATATTTAAGAGTCAATGATAGTTATTTTATTTTATTCCGGATATATAAATAGCAGCCCTCGTATAAGAAATCAAAATTTAAGGTTGGAGGTGGGAATAGGTGGGAAGTAAAGTATTAAGATTGCAGAATGTATGAAGAGGTATTTGAACCATAAATATTGATTTCTTATATGTAGAAAAGAATACCAACAATAAATGGAAACATCGAATTAAAAAATTGTAAATTTTACAAACAATTATAAAGATTACAAAAAATATATATTCTTTATTTCGATACACAATAAAAAAAAAAAAGTATAGAAATAAAATTCAAAGAAGAATAAACAAAGAATAGAAACAAAATTTAAATATTGAGTATAAAATTTGTCATGGAGAAAAACGTTAATTTTAGATAATGAACCGCAGACATAACAACCCCGCCTGCGCCTCCACGCCGCCTACAGCCTCAAACAGTCAAAGGTGCCCCATCTGCCCCTTTACTACGAACAATCCGAGCACAGTTAAACGTCATCTATCCACTCACACCAGATTAAAATTATATCAATGTAATGTATGCAGAAAATCATTCACCCGTCTCGACAACTTTAAGAGACACGTATATGAAGTTCACCAGCACAGAATAAGGGGGCACCCCGCCCCCCCGTCTTCTAGCGCTGAACTCCTCGCTCCGGCCTCTCCGCCGACCGCCGCGGACGTCTCCGCCACCGCCTCCCAGTCGCCTATTTTCTATTATTTACATTATATTATATTGTTAATTATAATTTTATGTTTTATTTTAATGTTGAAATTGTCATTAATCTAATCAGCCTAATATATTTTCTAATCATTTAGTTAAAGAGTCCTTGTTTGCTTACTGTAGTGATAATAACACAAGAGGCGTGAGGTACAAGTCTTTATTATGAAACACAGTACAATTATCAGATCAAGTCACGACGCCGCGCGTCCTCTGTCCGATGTCAAAACCGTAATGGCCGTTCGCCGCATAGCATCCCCTAGAGCGGACCCTATGTTGGCAATGTTCTGGACACCGTAGACTACATGCCATGCTATAACATATTAACGTACAAAGTACTCAATAATTTGATGTCTGTTACAGTTAAAGTAATTGATGCTTAAATCCTGAACAATTACTGCGATTAAGAGATGTGTCACGCATCATAAAACAACCCTTTCAAAACGCTAAGTCTTCAAATCTCACCCTTAAGCCGATTTTATAATTCTGCATTATTTCTACTCAGTTAGATGGTATTCAGCGCAAACAGAGTCAGTAGACGGAGATGTCTGAATCAAGGATGGCTGAATTAAAAGCCTTATGAATGGGAGAAGGATGGTGGGTGGAAGGTTCACGTTTACTGTAGTTGTACCTATTGTCCCTGAAGTGACGCGTTCCTGATAAAGCTTCTAATATGGATCAACTACGTTTAAACTTTACAGGGCTCGTTTAATACATATAATCAGAAAGTTGATTTAAAAAAAACACTGTGAAACTTATACGCACAGGAAGATCATCAAAAATCCATCTTACTCGACTAATATTTTGTAGGATGTAGAAGGACTCGTGGACCCGCTACACTATTTCCCCATTAGAAAATCATGAGTACCAGCCAGTGAAATTGTCTCATCTGAGGAAAAGCACTTGATAAAGAAGGTAAAAATTATTACGAGTGCTTAATTTTATTTTCAAATGTCAAATTACCCCGGAAATAGTTATAAAGGACTTGCATGAAAGCACGCGGACGCAGCCTTTGTTTTTCGCTCCGTTTGCATTGGAAATGTTTTCTTCCGATTGAGTAGCGTTTAATTCATGCACATCGGACCATTTAAATGCAGCACAGCCTATCGAAGAGCTCTGGAGGCTGCATCGAAAAAAAGGGGAGAGAAAAATACAGAGACACGTCCGCCAGGGGCTGCACGTGTTCCATTTGTAAGAGACGTCGCGGTTTAATAAATAAAATAAATTTAAAAAAACACCATAGCCATCTGACTATCTCTATATATTTTGATTTAATATGCAAATTAAAAAAATAATCAAGTAGACATTTCGTAATAATGATTTTATTTATTATTTTTATTTTGTACTAAGCTCATATGTTCATTCTGCATAATGATGGAAATTTACATCAAAACATTTTTAATAAAAAAAAAATACTTCCATAAATCAAAGATTTTTTCTTTTATTTTTCCCATTACCTAGAGGTCTAATAACATGTGTATGATTTTTTTAACAAAAAAAAATTAAATCATGCAATGAAGGGTTAAAACAACTACGAAAAATTTTTTTTTTCAAATTAATTGTATGCTTATTTTTTATATTTAAGCCAGTATTTTTTTTTAGCAAACAGTGCTATAAATATTTTAAACAATAATTTTATAATGTTATTGCAAGTTGGCACTTTATATTTTTTCTTTATGGCAAGCTATTGTTGATGGTGTTGTCTGTAGAACCGCAGTGCTGCCAACAACGTGACATCAGCTAATCCTCCTACTTGTCAAATGTCAAATTGGTAATTTGGTTTTGCGGTAGGCGAATGTCGACGTCGGGTATAATTTTAGTTTTTGTAAACTTTGAATATTGCGCAGATTAACCAATTACGGTGAGTCCTTTATATTCAAAATACACAAACAAACAAAAAAATACTATTTTGCAGTAACTTTTGTAATTACTTCTGCCACATACTCGCGTAGCGAACAGATAAACATTTGTTTATTTGATATATTTCTTTTGAATACGAGATAAGATGATATTTGATTTCATTTAAATAATCTACAAAACAGATTGCTCGCGCCATTGTCACGTACATATTATAGCTAATTTAAGTACTTCGACAAAATTGTAAAAAGTATATTTTCAAATGTTTTTAACTGGTTAAATAAAATTGTTTTGCGTGATAATTGCAGGCCATGTTAAAATGATTCCGATAAAGGATAACCATGACCTCTCCTGTTTTCTGGTCACCAAACATTCCTGGAAGGGGAAATACAAGCGGATATTTTCCATTGGATCTTTGGGGATCACGACATATAATCCAGACAGGTTGGAGGTGACCAACAGATGGTTATACAGTGATATCATTACACTCACATCTTCGGGCAAGCAGAATGCGTCCACCCTGAACGAGTTTTCGCTCATCATGAGGAAGGACCGGAAGGTTGACACCATGAAGTTTTCATCAGAACACAAGAACCATATCTTAACCGAGGCATTCAAATACAGGCACATGTTTGCTGAGAAGCCGAAAGATACTCATGTAAGATTTTAATTTTTTTCCTTGCTTTGCAGTTTTTATTTGAGTTAGTGCTCTTAGTGAGACAGCATACTTAGCATCAATAATTTGCTGAGGGCTTTGATTATTGATTCCTCCTCAGTACATTTACAAGTTTAATAAAAACCGAATTTTAGATTGTTCTTAATCATGACATTACCTTTTTTTTTGCAAAACATAAATAATTATTACACATGATAGAAAATACTGCAACTACAAAAATAGTCAAATAAACATTATTGTTATTATTGAAATCTATTTTTAGATTCTTTGTTTTTCTCATACGTGGCCTGTTGCCATTTTGAATTTAATATGATCAAATTTCATTGTCAATTATACTATGTTTTTTATAAGACTTATAATAAGTGATACTCTTAACTCCTTTACATTTGATACAAGTCTATAAAGTTTATTTATCAATTTACCATACGAGGGTAACATATGTGTAGTATGTTTAAATCATAAATGATTTCTATAATGTGTACTTAATAATTTATTTAATACTATGATTGCAGCGCTACGAAGCCTATAAATATCACTGGAGTGACACACGACTACCAGTCGTGCTTGAAGTAACTCCATGCTCTCTGGACCAGTTAGATCCGGTCTCGAATATCCCGCTGGCGTGCTACAGTTACCACGAGATTGAGGGTATAATCGTAGTGCAGGACTATCCCGGAGGCTTCGTCATCGCATGCGGCGGCTTCAGCAGGCTTCATCTTTTTGCGGCAAACAATCATGTTGAAATTAAAAATAGAATACTCGATGCTGCCTTGAGTACTTTGGGGATTGTGATAAAAGTGCTTCCGTCTACTATTACTTTGGAGGACTTTCGAAAGCAACGATTTGGAAAGTACAGGTTAGCTTTACTTTGATTATCTCCCATAAGAGTTATATGTATATTATTAAAGTAATATAAATTAAATTATGTGGTGCTATATAAATTTTGAAAAGTTTTTATTGTTTGAGTGATGCTTAACCTCAAAATGATTTCCCATTAAATGTGCCTGTTTTTTTTTTTTAATTTTTAGTGGTGACATCCATCAGACATCTTTGAGCGAGTTTGTAGTACAGAAAGTGAACTCCTTGCGTCATATTGATCCTCCCCGGCGGACACTGTGCCTCTCGGAGACCTGTATCCTGGAGAGAGATCCTCAGACGTACTCCGTGTGCTGCCTTCGACCCCTCGCTGACATTTGGGCCCTCATCAGAGACCCAAACAACCCACAGCTTTTCTTGGTCGAGTATATGAATGGACAAATGCGGTGCTACCTGGCAGCTGAAAGGTAATCAATGAATTTAAATTTATAAAAATGCGAGTAGACAAGCATTGTTATAAATTCAAACCAAGTTTTAATGACATGCATAAATGTCGTGATTTAAGTAATCTATTTTATTTTCAGGGATGCGCTCTTAGCAAGTATGCTGGACGGAGTGCGATCATCGGGTAATCGTGATGTCCACGTGAAGATGAGTCCGACTCCTAGGGGGAAGCGGTTAGGACCTCTGCATGTTCCTGTTGATGAAGAAACTGAATCCAATAATTTAAGGTACATTTCTCTTTGTGGTAATTAGTTATCCATAAATTATTTGCTCAATTGTTGGCTAAAGAATTTACTGTTAAATGGTTATCTAATTGATATTCTGGTAAATTGCAATAAACGAGGATATTTGTTGGTTTTAATTACAATTGATGTTTATTTATTGATTTAATTATGGTGTTGTTTTTTCAGGTTTCTGATTCAAGCTGCGGGAAGCTCCAGGGCTGAGATGATTGATCGCTTTAACGCAAACATTGCTTACTCGGGCCTCCTGTATTCAGTAAATCAAGACGTAAGTGTAGGAATAAAATTATTGCCTTTGATGATGTCTGTAAACTATGATTAAGATATTTTATAATACACGGTAGTATAGTTCACCAATGATTTCTCAAAATTATTTATTACTTCCACGATAAAGGCGAGCGGTTCGCGGCTTATATACCGTTGCTCTAATTATTATTTCAGATAATGATGGAATCATGCGAGAAAAACGGTGATTCATCCGAACAGCTGTTGAATATTTCTTATCTTACTTTTACTACATTATCGTAATTAATGAAAATCATGTTTTTAATTTTTTATATTTTGTTTATTAAAGCAGCAGAAGCATCTCTTTGCATCAGCCCCTGCTTTTTACCACGCGGATGACTTGAGTTAAATTAATATTTTTTTTATTTTGCAGCGGCTATTTTCTGAGAACAAGGAGAAGCTGATAGCCCAAGCATTGCAAAGCCTCGTGACGGGAGCAGAAAGCAAGGAGGGAGCATCGACTTCTGCAGAAGAGCTGGAAGCGCAGTTTGCTGCTCTCCGGAGACTCGGTGCCAGTAAAGTCGGATTTGCTGCTTTCACAACTATGACTGGGTAAATATAACCGTGTATTCACATCAACAAATAACTAGATAGTATTCAGTTGATGATGAGCTGGATCAATTTGATACTAATTGGCTATTTTATTTTTAGATTCCGTGAAGCCATGGGTTCTAAAGTAGTAGCGGCTTTGAGAAAGGGAGACCCGGGCGTAGCTCACGCGGCCTTGGATGCCCTGTGTGCCTTACTGCATCCTATGCACGCCGATTATGACCTGCGTCAGGAGCAGCTCAACAAATCCAGTTTGCTGTCATCCAAGAACTTCTTGGAAGGCCTACTGGACATGTGGACAGAGCACGTGGTAAATACTCATAGTCTAGTATCTTGTGTCTCTGATACCAACACTACTTATTGTAAACGCTTGATTATATATATGAAATTTATTTTGTTAAATTACCTTTCTTAAAATCAGTATTGTTACAAAATCAGAAGACAATGAATTCACCGTCACCTCTATTTAGTACACTTATAAAATATATATTTCAGATCTTCAGTTTTGTAGATACTTATTTATTAGTTGATTCGGTTTCTTGGATGTTGTGCTGCTTGAGGTTAATATTCCTCCAATGTTTTGGTCCCCGTGCTGAGATTTTTAGGGATTAGTGAAATCTCTAATGATGGTCCTAGCAAGGGGAGATATAATAATTATGTAGAAGTAATTAAATGCATTTTATTTTTATTCCAGACCCATGGAAGTGGCGCGCTGGTGGTAGCTGCTATGCTGGATTTTCTAACGTTCTCCTTGTGCGTCCCCTACAGCGAAACTACCGACAGCAAACACTTTGATCAGCTATTGGAGTTAGTTGCCACGAGGGGGAGATCTGTCTTTAGATTATTTGAGGTAAATGAAACTCTTTTCTTCTCTAGAAAGATAAAAAACTGTTGAATTATAATTGAATATAAAACATCCCCTGCCAGGTCAGGCCGTCTAAAAGTTAAACATGATTAATTCTATCTTCGCTTGATTAACTATGTCGAGGGATGTAAAACCGAATTCAACTGGAGAAAAGGATGGGTTGTTAATTACTTAAAATATTTATTTTAACTGTTCTAATGAATTAAAATGAGTAATTATTAAATGATTCCAGCACCAGTCAATGGCCATAGTAAAGGGCGGTGGGTTGGTGATGCGCGCACTGGTGGAGGAGGGTAGTGGAGAGCTGGGCGCGCGCATGCAGGCGCTGGCCCTGGCGGAGGCGGCCCTCCCTCGTCACCTGCTGGCCGCCCTGTACGGCTCCTCTCGCCCGCAGCACCGCCAGCTGTCTCGCCACCTCGTAGGCCTGTGGGCCACTGGCCATCCTCCTGCCATGGGACTACTCAGGAGAATCTTGGTAACTACCTATCAAGCAAATATAGTATTTGCACCAGAATGAATATTGGGATTGAACTGTAGATTGTTTCACTTCACAAATTGTTTTTATCTTTCATGATTTTTATAAAATGTAGCATTGAATATTTACAGTATTCTGAACTTATTTGTAAATTTAATTGTTACAGCCTTCAGGACTTCTAAGCTTTTTGGATTCCACTGAGAAGGTACCTCAGTCGGCGTTGGACGAGGACAGCCTGAATGATAGGGACAACTTGAAGTTAGCGCAGGATGCCAGCAAGAACAAGAAGGGGGCGCAGTGGCAGGCGATAGAAAGGCAGATGAAAGTTGTCGAAAAACACTTAGAGGTCAGTAATTCCAATATATATATATAAAATTATTTTTTTATATTGTTATTATTGATTTCCTGTAATACTCACAGGAAATCAAAGATCAAGCCAATAATGCATCATCTAATAGCAACAATCAAAGTGTTATTCTTATGGTAATTATTTTTTGCTTCATTCAGCATTACACGCAGATAGCGCTTCAGCACTGGAGCACTCACACGGGCATCATTATTGAGCGCAAAGAGAAGCAGCGCGAGCGACCCATCGTTCTCAGGAAAAGGAGAGAAAAGATCAAGGCCGATGCCAACTGGGCCATGTTTTTCTACCAGTTTAAAAAAGACCATGCGTTACCGAATCTCATATGGAATCATAAAGTAAGTATAGTGCATAATATTTTTTACGAGTCTTAGTATTATATTGTTTATTTAAGTTTGAAGACCAATTTCAGTGCACGGTTTTAAGGTTGCTAAAAATATTTAAAAATAACAAAGCAATGTATTTTCAACTCGAATTATGCATGCGCCAGATTATTTTTTAAAATTATAAACGATGTAAAAGCAGGGTACTGTAAAACATATGTTTGTTTTCAGACACGCGAAGAGTTGAGAGCAGCGCTGGAGAATGAGTTGAGAGCATTCAACAGCGACAGAGAACTCGGAGGGGCTTCTCTTGTCGCTTGGAACCACACCGAGTTGGAGTTGCACTACAGATGCTTGCAAGATGAAGTCAGGATAGGAGACTACTATCTGCGTCTACTTCTGGAAACTGAAGATTCCCCCGATTCGCTCATCAGAAAATCGTAAGACATTTTTAAAAACAAAAAATACAAGAACTGATTTTACTTTCTCGCATCATTCATTCACTGTCGGTATAATTATTTATATTCTTATACACTGCGTCTGAATTAAATACTAATTATTGATTGTTTTATTTCAGATATGAATTCTTTAATGACTTGTACCACAGATTTTTGCTAACGCCGAAGATAGAAATGAAGTGCATGTGCCTCCAGGCTATGTCTATTGTATATGGAAGATATTACGAAGACATCGGCCCGTTTAGTGACACTAGATATATTGTGCAAATGCTGGAAAGAGTAAGTAGTAGGAATGATAAACCATTCTCGTTATTTCCTACTACTTACTAAATATTACTTAAACCAAATTGAAACAATATCTTTTAAACTAAATTTTAATAATGAAAATGGCATGCAATATAATTTTGTAATTCTATTTTCAGTCTGTCGACAAAATGGAAAGAGATCGTCTTGTAATATTCTTACACAAATTGATCCAGCATCGAAGGAACGTTCGTGACCTGCTCGAATGGAACGGTGTCCGGATCCTCGTAGATCTGATGACTCTCGCTCATCTCCACACCTCCAGGGCGACTGTGCCGGCCCAGAGCAACGTCATAGAGGCTGCACCCAACTCGGGGCAGTCGTCTGCCGAGAAGGAATGGTATTATAATGTGGAAAAAACACAGGGCCAAGTAGAGAGGGTTGGACCGGTTACATTTCAAGATGTGAGTAATATTTATATTATGTTTAATTAACGCATCTTTTTTAATTTTTGGAAACATCATCAAATGCCTAATAGAATATTTCGGTGTAATTAAGTCTTCTCTAGAATTTATACAGTATGATTTTTTCTTGTTTCTTATAGATCAAGGACTTATTTAAAGCCCAGACGATAAACGTGCGTACTAAGTGCTGGGCGAGCGGCATGGACGGGTGGAGAATGCTTCAGACTATTCCGCAGCTAAAGTGGACTATTCTAGCAAGAGGAACTCCGGTGTATAACGAGTCAGAGCTGGCTACTATCATACTCAATATCCTCATACAATGCTGCGAATACTTTCCAAGCAGGTTTGTAAGATTTTAACTGAGAACGGGAATTCTATCTTGAAGTTGAAACGGGGTAGACTTTTGTTTATAATATAAAATTAAAATGCAATGTATTGAATAGATTTGGACAAAACTCAAGATCATTTCACTTCTCTCCTTTCAGAGATGAAGACAATGCTATAGTGCGACCACTGCCGAAAATAAAAAAAATGCTGTCCGATTCCTACTGCCTTGCCCACGTGGTGCAAGTGCTGTTGACTTTCGATCCGATCCTTGTGGAGAAGGTGGCCACTCTGCTGTGCGAGGTCATGCAGGACAACCCGGAGATATCCAAGATGTACCAGACGGGAATCTTCTACTTCATTCTGATGTACACCGGGAGCAACGTGCTGCCCGTCGCGAGGTTCTTGCAGCTGACCCACATGAAGCAGGCCTTTAGAGCTGAGGATGTGTGTAACTTCTTATTTATTATTTTATACAATGTTTTAAAACTCGCCATATAATCCTACAAAGAAGACTGGAAACTTTGGAGGTGAAATGAAATTTTTTTTTTTTTCAGACTGCGATTTCAGACATCATGCAGCGATCGGTGCTGGGACAGCTACTCCCCGAAGCGATGGTTTGCTATCTCCACAATCATGGAGCTGAGAAGTTTGCGCAGATATTCCTTGGGGAATTCGATACTCCTGAAGCTATTTGGAATGCAGAAATGAGGTTAGGAATTATTATTTCTAATCTTCCTAAAACATTTATGAAAGTAATTTTAACTGACGCGTGCTATGTTGATACAAATTATTGTACCCAAACTAAACAAGTGTTCCATTGGTTTGAGATTTACCTATCATAGCAAGAATCAAGCTGCTGAATTCTCTATTTAGAGTCTCTCCACCGAGCTAATAAGCTAATGTTGTAATATTCTAGACGGATGCTGATAGTGAAGGTGTCGGCCCACATTGGAGATTTCACACCGAGGCTGCGAGTGCACACAGGGGCTCGTTACCCGTACCTTGCCATCCCCGCTGTTCGCTATCCGCAGCTGGATGCCGAGCTCTTCTGCAACGTGTTTTACCTCCGCCATTTGTGTGACACTCAACGGTTCCCCGACTGGCCCATTCCTGATCCTGTGAGTACTTGTAACAAATGTAATAATCAAGAAGCTATTATCAACATCATGCGAGTTTCACAAAATGAAAATATACTTTGTTGTATCATTTACTTCCATCAATTGAAATTACTATATATTTGGTATTTAGGTAAAGTTGCTGAAAGACGTCCTTGAAGCCTGGAAGAAGGAGGTGGAGAAGAAGCCCCCCATTATGACCGTGGAGGAGGCCTTCAAGGCACTCGGTCTGCCCCCTGGGAAACATCATGACGAGGCCGTGGTCCGAAAGGCTTACTACAAACTTGCACAGCAATTCCACCCTGACAAGAATCCTGAGGGCAGAGTAAGTACCTAGCATCGAGAACGATTCTTCGGTATCGTGCTGCCTGACATTTAAACGAATGGCAGAAGCACACGCAACGGATCAAGTAGTTTTAAATTTTTTTTTACGTTTATTTGTTTACGTATTGTTTAGAATCTTTTCAATGGTCACCAGGAATTTTTAATTAAAATAAACTAATTAATAAAAATTTCAATTTCAGGATCGTTTTGAAGCCGTCAGCCAAGCTTACGAGTTCTTATGCAGCAGAAGTGTATGGACGGGAGACGGTCCTAACCCGAACAACATCGTTCTTGTCCTGAGAGCCCAGAGCATTCTGTTTAGCAGATATTCGGAAGGTAACAACTCCTTGTTCACTTCTTAGATAGGGTACAATAACAGGAGGATGTGCATAAAAACGGTGCATCATTTTTGATCAAGTTTGCTCAAGCACTTGATGATGTCACCCAATGTCTCAGAATAATTCACAAATGATTTTTTTTACTGCACAATATTTTAATTGAAGTCATTCCTAATGATTTATTTATTTTTTTCATTTATAGAATTGGAACCATACAAATATGCTGGATACCCTCAATTAATTAAGACGATAAGAATGGAAACTTCTGATGATGCGCTGTTCAGTAAGTCTGCTCCTCTGTTGGCGGCGGGCTGTGAGCTGGCACACCACACTGTGAGGTGCTCTGCTCTCAATGCTGAAGAACTGAGACGAGAAGGAGGTCTTCAGGTATAGAACAAACGTAGAATTAGTGCCATATTTTATTGAAGAAAAACCAAAATTATTTATTATTAATTTCATTAAATGTAAAATAAATCTGTAATGCTGTTATTGATTATGGTTTGTTTGTTTCCAGGTTCTCTTGGAGGCGTATTCGCGATGTGTCTCGGTCCTCAGTCTGTCATCGAAAGCCACGGACGTCGCCGTGCAGGTTTGCGATCACATCAGCCAGTGCTATTCCGTGGCTGCCAACTTTGTTCACTGCTTGGAGGTCATCGGAGAGATGCCGAGTCTCATTGTCGATCTGTGCAGAATACTACAGTTCAAGGTGAGAAACAATTTAACCACTTTAATGACTAATCTTAATTCCTGACTGTCTCTGAAAACAATAGGTGTTTTATATTATAAACTTGAAGATGAATTTATTTTTTAAAGTTGGTAAGTTATTAATTCAAATGAACTGTCACAAATTTAAATCTCTGATCAAGGTTTAAAAATAATGTTGCATTGTGTCTCCAGCACCTTGGAGCTCTCTGCTGCAGTGCCGTTCGCTGTGCGGGCGCTCTGTGTGTGGACAGTGCCTTGCAAACGCGCCTCATCCGATGCGGTGCACTATGGCCGTTACTCCGCGCCGCACTGCACTATGATTACACCCTAGACGAGGGGGGCGTAGAGCGCACAAAGGATTCGAATCAACAGGTAAATAATCCATATCATTAATTCTTTCAGTGCTTGTGTGAAACTTTCAAGCATCGCTTTTTTTCCTTTTCAAATGTATTGATAAAAAATAATAATTTTAGGAGGTGGCAAATGAACTTGCTAAGCTGTCCATATTGGCCTGCGCCAGATTAGGTGGCTATGTTGGTGCTGACGCAGAGATTCCACAAAATCAGCTCGCACGAAACGCACTCCAAGCGCTTCTTACGTCACACCTCGCCAATAAACTCAAGAACGATAAACCCGAAGATGTGAGTGAAAATATTCTAATTTGAAATCCGTGTCTTTCGTGTTTCTATGTTATTTCAAGATTAGTCACAATAGATACAACATTGACTGTCAATTAATCTTTGTGCCTTCCAGTTGCTGAAGATAATGAACTCCAACTGGCGCAACCCGTACCTCGTGTGGGATAACAGCACCCGAGGGGAGTTGTCAGAGTTCTTGCAGGACAAGAAGCAGCACGCAGCTACCGGAGATGACGATGAGGACATAATCCTCTGCACTGACTTCAAATACTCTGCGCACGAGGGACAGCTTGTCATCGGAGACATATTTGTGCTTATCTATAACGAGCAACCCACATTCCCAATTGAGGTAATTCTTAAAATATAATTGTATCAACTGAGTTATTACGCAGCATTTACACTCATATGTGCACATATACTTAATTTTATTATTTATCATAATGTTTTTTTTTATATTTCAGAATCCCAAAGGCTTTACACTTGATCTCTTAGAATATTTAGGCCAGCAAGCAAAAGGAGCCATGAGTGACGAGAAAATAATAAACATTGTCATGGCGTTGGAAGCGTTATCGAATGTCATTAAAACTAATGCTGGTAAGTAGTTTGATCATTTATTTGTTTCTCAAAATTTTCTTCACACGGCTGATTGTATTTATTTATTCAACAGGAGTGGAAATACAATGTATAGGACATTTTGGATTAATATTTGGATTGCTCAGCGCACGGGGGTATCCAAATGTTCAGAAAGGAGCACTACAAGTAAGTTTATGCAATATTTAAATAAAATATATATTATGTATACGTTCACTGCGCTCATCTTTAACGCAACAACTAAATTTGATTTGATAAGAATTAACAGTTTTTTTTATCTAAAAGAATACAAGCTATTTTCTTCTTTTTGAAAAAATTGAACAAAAAGTTAAAATTATCATAAATATAAGTGGTATTTTTTGTTTAAAGGTTGTCGTATCGAGTGCTGGATGTGCAGAGTGCGTGGAGGACATAGCAGCCGGCCGACTTTTGGGTCATTTATTGCCCTTGGCAGCTGCGGGAGCTTTGCAGTCCTTGGCATTAGATGCTCTCTCTGCTCTCCTCACCAATACCAGCATTGTCAGTGAAGCTCTCAACAAAGGTAATAAAATACTCGACCCATTTAAATTAATATTAAATTGTTAAATGACACCGAGTGGATGAAGAGAAAATGTCAATTTGCTTTTATCTCACAAACCAGTATTTGATTATCGATAAACATTTTTGTTTTTTTGTTTTTAGGTGCTGTGATATATTTATTAGACTTATTCTGTAACTCAAACAATGAACAATTGATAGAGGCTTCGGCTGATCTTCTTGCCAAGATGATGGCAGATAAACTGCATGGACCCAAGGTAAGCATAACAATAAATAAAAGTTTTAATTTAATAATATTTTTTCAATAAATTCATGCATATATTTTAGAGAGTTGATCTTCTTACTTGTGTTTTTTTTTTTTTAATTTTTTAACATTACACATTTACCTAAAAAATGCTAAACTTCTTCCACTAGCTGCAAAAATCTTTTCTTATCCTGTTCTTATATTAAGCTTAATTTTGTAGGTTAATCTCTCCCTGTGCCGATACTTGCCGGCGATCTTTGCTGACGCCATGCGCTCTGGCGGAGCAGCAGCCGCAGCTCGGATGCTCAACACTACTCAGCAACACCCGGAGCTGGTGTGGGATGTTGAAGCCAAGGAACGCGTCTCCGTAGTAGTGGCGCGGCACAAAGATGAGTGAGTGATCTAAATTCTCTAGTCCATACCAATATTATCTTCAGCATGTATCAAATATAATCGGCAATCTCTTTTCACTTTAATAAATATTCTATTTACTAATGTGTGAATTGTTTCACAGGCACTACTTGGCTCAGATGCGAGATCCGTCAACTGTGTGGAGTTCAGGGTCGGAGGGGCCCAACTCCATAGCCTGGGCGCCCCCAGGGGAGGTGGTAGTGGGAGGCGTGTACCTGCGCCTGCTAGTTGCTAACCCGCAGTGGACGCTCCGCAGTCCCCGTGTTTTCCTTGCTGATCTTTTGGACACCACTATGACCGGCTTGCAGAAAGGGGGACAGGTAATGTCCAGGAGAAAAAATCGAATTTTGCAATGCTGAAATTATCACAAATTGATTTAAACGGCCCAATTGTTTTTATACAACAATAATCATTACAGACCATATCTTAGAAAGTAATATTTTAAAATTCTAGAATGATTTCTTGGAGCTGTGCACGCGGGCCCTCTGCGGCCTGCTGGGGGCTCAACCCTCGCTCGCAGACTTAGTAGCCGGGCGAGGCCACCTTCCTAGACTTTGCCGGCATCTTGCAGGAAGTCCACAGCATGCCTTACCTATTTTACATACTGTTTCCAACAATCAGGTGAGATATTGCTTCATGACCAAGTGTCTTTGTTACACAATTATTAAGCGTTCTGTTAGAATTTTGATCTTCACATGCATTGTTGATTAACATTCTTGCGTGTATTTTTCAGATCTGCGTCAGTGCTTTGGCTCAAACTGAGTGCATCTCAGGTATGAAGCAAGCCATGAAGAGTCGCCGCGACCTTGTGGGGCTGGCCTGCGAGGCGCTGTCGAGGATTTTCAGCAGCCCAGCCAACACAGACGAACTTGTTCACCAGGTGACATATTTTTCATTATATTGAAAAATATTTTCATGAAACTTACATTTATTATTATTGTCGCTTGAAATGTTTATTGCCAATAATTAATAGAAATTAAAATACGCAGCATATTATGCATAAAGATAAACAATTTGCAGTACAAACTTATAAAAAAAATTTGTAGTTTTCAGTTATAATGTTCATTTGAAAGTAATTGACGAGTTCAAAACATTTTAAATTTATTTATGGCTAATTAAAACACAGGCTCTTGAGACGGAGTTAGTCGGCCAGCTCTTGTCGCTGCTGGAAGGCCGGTTGGAGGGAGTGACGTCGTCAGGGCAGGCCACGGCGCAGGCGGTGTCAGCCCTGAAGGCCATGGCGCGCTCGGTGCCGCACGGGGAGCGTGTGCGCATGGCCCTGGCAGCGTGTCCTGCTTGGCAGCAGTACGCCACGCAGCGACATGATCTTTTTATCGCCGACGTGCCTGTTGCTGGCTATCTCACTGGTAAAAACAATATAAATTAAATTATTTTTATTTGAAGATTTGTCTCTTTAGTCTAATTAGAATTTGTAATGATAAAAAGTAACTTTGTATTTTTGTCTTCACTTTGAGTTTATTAGAATTATTCGCATAACTAGTTTCGACCCTATACACCGAGTCATCATCAGATGCATGACTTAACTGAGTTTAGTCATGAGATTACACAATACACAAGAGGGGTTTCTACCGTCCATCACTTATCTTTATAAAGTATTGATGATTTTATTATTTTGTAGGTGGGATACCCCAGACCGCTGGCTACCTGACGCAGGGTCCCACATCGAATATCACCTTACAGCCGCCCCCTGTGGACTGATCAGCCGTCATCAGAACTCATCGCATTCTTATATTAATCAAGAAAGGTCCAAGTTTGTAGTCGTCTTGACACGTTGACATTATTAAACGCAATAATTAAGTACATTTGTCAATCAGCCGTTGAAATGCATATTTTTAACCAGATGTATCCGAATAACTTTAAACATTATAATATGATTTCTACGTGCATCGTCGGTAGAGATTGGATTTTTTACGCAACTTTTGTTTCACAGGAGCCTTATAATATGAAATTACGGAAAACGGTCTGTAAAACAAATCATTTTTCTTATAGTTATCGCTTGATATGTTTATGTAGCTGGTGAAATTATTTTTATACATTATTGTGTGAGCCCAAGTTGTTTGGGTCGATGCAAAGCTCTTCATTATTTTGCATTTTTGATATACATAGATTTTCTATACAATACTGATTAATATATTGTGATTTAGTTTTTTTACAGTAAGTTAAACGTGAATTAAGTTTTACATGTACGATAGTCGGTAAACTGATTGTAAATTTTGAAATAGATATTTTTACTTCACACTGTGACCTAGTTAATACGTAACATCCTCAAGAGCAATCGCCTGCTTCTTAGGTTTTATTTCAATGAAAAACGCTTTGAAAAGACAGATATTTTAAATGAGAGCTTCATTTCACCGCTCGTTTCTAGTGAAAATAGAATGTATAGTTTTGTACTCATTTTAGATAAAAACAGTTAATGTTTGGATGTGAATGAAACGCGTGCCTTTGTCACCATGAGTGGGAATTAATTAAAATAATATTATGTGAAAATGCATATTTTTCTCTTGGACGGCTTTCAATAAACATTTTGTAATTTGCGGTTATGTACGAATAATGGATAAACACCGCTGATGGTCACGGGGCTTGCAGTTCATTCAGTTTTTTTCGTATTATTACATTGTTAGTTCTTAACTATCTAAGGATTATTGTAGCTTAAACCGTTCTTAGGGTTTATTTGTAATATATTTCAACATTTATGTCGATGGAAGAATCACTAAACTCCTGTTTGTGTTTCAAATCTCACGGTGTCGGCAAAAAATGTGATATTGGATTTCTGCACTATAAAATCATTTTAAATATTTTTTTAATTGTCGTAGAAATAGTTTACTACATCAAGATGATTTTAAAAAAAACTGTATTAACATCAAATAAAATTGCCGTCATATTAATATATATAATATGTTCAGCAGAAGGTATAAAGTGATAACTCTACCGAGTAGAGGAAAACGATCTTAATTAGATGTTTATTAAAATGATTTTCCTCAACAGGCAAAATTGTTAATGCCTGTTGATAAAAATATTAGCTTTAAAAAAATATATATGTTGAAGTATTACTATATACCTTCTATCTAAATGTATTCATTATTTCTTTTTTGAACGACACCGTGACTTGGAGGCTATATTTCTGTGATGTAGATGCCCCCTTGACTCTAATGTATTGTCGACTTTTTATTTTAATTCAATTAAACATTAAAAACAGCCTATATTATACCTAGAGATTCTGCTGTCTGCCATCCGGCCCGGAGAGTTCTGTCTCGCGAACCACCGTGAAGCTATTCAGAACTACTGCCCAAAGTTTTTATAAATAAAAATCGCCCGTGAAAAAATATATTTTCTAAAAGATACAAAATTGAACATTGCCATTATATTGTTAGAAATTATTTTGTAAGTTGATTTTTTTTTTTATTAATTTTCGACAGATTAGCGTCTAGTCTGAAGGACACAATGAAAAGTTTTATCCACATTGCTGCAAAATTCAAAATTACTCGTGACACATTGTTTGTTTTAGTTGATGTGAAAAAAAACTTTAAAATGATGTGTGTAATATTATAATGATACTCGTGACAATGCGTTAAACGTGTTTGTGCTATCATTTCCAGAGCAAGATACTTTAGCGATCATTAAGGTTGAAGTATGTTGCACGAGTGCTATGTTTCTGCAATTTGATTATTACCTAATCAATTAGTGAAATAACCCGTGTTGCGTATTATTTCTTTGACTGATACGCCTTTCAGAAACTGGGCGTTTAATTTGCTTTCTAAAACTGTATTAACGCTAATTTAATTATTAGGGAAAACATGGCAATACCGAAACTTGTAAATCAGGGCAATTGAAATTTTCTTATCCTTGTGTCAATTTCATGAGCAGTGTGCTACTTTTGAGTTGATCGTTATAGCTTTAGTTATTCATTTTGTGATTTCTGCCAGGGTTTGCCAACTAGTGAGACGAGTAGACGGAACCTCGAAAGCATACCAAAAGGTCTATGACTATATTTTGTTCCTGAAAGTAAAGTGAATAAATTTTATAATGAGTTTTCATTGTATATTTATAAATATTTTAGGTTAAGTGTTTGTTTTCAGATATACGAACTCGTCAAATATACTCGGTGTTTCAAGAGTCACGAATTCGGTATCACTTTATGAACAGCAAATCGATCTTTTTTTTTTTTATATTTGTGTATTCTTTTTAGTCAAATGTTATTTTTTCTATGAGAAAAAGATTCATTTTTGGAAAAAGTTGGAACCTTAAAATCCTATAAAATAATAATTTTAAAAAATATATATTAAAAGGGTTTTTTTCATAGTCCATAAGTGATTTTCGGAACACCATGTATAACATATTTTTTCATACCTGATTAACCAGTTAAGTATATTTTCTATGGTGAATGGATTTCGTGCCTTTTGTCTCTTTTAAATTTCACTAGCAATATTTTTAGTCTGCAATGAACGATGGCAAAGCAATTATAATATAAACCAAGGAAGTATATCGGCATAATGAGCTATCGCCTATAAAATGATCTTATGAGATTCCACTATTTCAATGTTCTTTTTTCTCTTTAACCCTTTATAGGTCTTTGTGTCTCATAAGTTATATTATCATCTGGAAAAATGGAGACTCCTTGGACCACAAGAAAAAGAGTTCCGATATTCTTATAGCGCATTATTACCATTTATCTTTTCAGAAATTATTAATATCCAAATTTATTTCTATTTAACCTCACCGTTTCATATAATACCATGACTTATGAGACACTGTGTATTTAAAGAATGATGTATGAGAGATTGATATTTTTGAAAGCGAATTTATGCTGGTAAATAACAATTTAAGAATTTACAATTGAATTTATTTTTGTAACTAAAAAAAGTATTTGTTATTTTGAAAACGTGGCAGTTTATTGTACGCTATGGATTTGATTACAGATTTCTATAATAAATATACCAATTTAAACTTTAAAACTGTAGTAAGGTACGATGAGCTTTTGGAGAGAGGTCTGGAGATCAGCCGTCATGTCTCTGACCAAATGCGGAGTTATCCAAAAAAAACCAAAGACAGGTGCGTAGAGGTTAGCGGAGCTCAGTGGCTTCCAATCCTCGGGTGTGTTATAAGTATTAAGCCAACAAAAGAAATGTGAAACCTTAACATTGATCACGAATGTCTTATTTCCTATAAAGGGTTAAAAAGTTACGTTTTTATTTGAGTATGCTTCAATTATTTTATTGTTAAAATGAAAAATGTTATATGCCGTATCATGACATTGCAACGATATTGTATGATTCTTGTTTTAAAAAGAAATTATCTGAATTGGGTATTATAACGTATAAAAATATTATAAGATGTCTAAGGTAACTTTTGAAAAATCTTGCATATCCGAAATATCGTAGAAAATAATTGGTATTTTGAGGGCTCACAAAATTGGAGCGACCGGTTCGCACATTGCTGTCCCTGTCGAAAAGCGGGATTCGCTTGTTTTCCATTATTTTATTAGATCTATAACGAAGCCATTTTATTTGTATTTAAGATTAATTTAAGTTATTTTATATAAATTCCAAATTTTTGTGTGTATTTTCCAAATTAGATGAAAACATTATTTGCTTTACGGCATACTTTTAATTCTAAATAAATTCCTCATTATTTTTAATAAAGTATTTATATTTTTTAATGTTTAGGGTTTTGGACTTTTGATTTGAACTTCAGGTGACTGTTTATCAATGAAATTAAGTTTTAAGACAAAACATTTCACTTTCATTAATGTTATAATATATTTTGTACCGCAAGTTTGAAAGCCACTGATGTAGAGAATGTGATCTTAACTAATAATATTGTAAATCACTGAATTTATATAATCTAAATTTAAGATACTTAGATGACAATATAATGTATGAAGATAAAAACTATTATTATTCTCTGTACGCAATTTAGTTGTTCACAAACATACAATTAATTTGATAATAAAGTGTATTTCTTTACAAAAAATAATCAACATATCCCACAAACCAATGCGAAATATTCACATGTACTTATTCGACTAATGAACAAATTTTCGGGTTGCTTGTCAGAATTGTGAATCACCTGCACATATCAGCGGAATTGTTATTGTTACACGAACATAAGCGTTCGCAAATATTTCTGATTGATCTGTGGGATACTAATAATTATCTATTCCTCTCATTGCTGTGAATTCCGTTCCCCACTGCCGAACTGCTTTTATTGATACTGTACTGTGGGTTAACTTTAGAATCACACGTACCGACTTGAGAATGTGTTGTTAGTCCACAACTGCGTCACCGACAGAAGGAGACTTGCTCATGTGCCAAAGTGAATTTAATCCCTCGTCTCAATCACTTGTTCATTTGACATACACTACGTGAGATCTTGATGAAACACTATTCGGACAAATGTACAATATTAAAACAGGATTGTACTACACCATCTACATAACGACAATAGCTCACGCTGCTAGCAAACGGAGGAGACAGAGTTGATAAATAATAATAAAAAGCGTTAAGTCAGTTAGATCTGCCGGACAATCGAGTCTAGGCACAATCATTTATTATATATAATCTTCAAGTTGAATATAAAAAAAATATATTTCAAACACATGTTTTAGATGGGTGATAGTGAGATTAAAGATTACATTAAGAAGTAAAATCAAACATTCAAAACATTGCAAATATGCTCCTGAAGTTTTATAAAATTTTATATTCAATCACATTTTATAACAAGATTTTATCACTTTGTCCTAACTACAACTTGATTTGTGAACATTCATGGTATTATTTCATTCAACTGGTTTGTTAGAAATAGAGATTGAGAGAACTTATGTCAAACATATATTCATTATCATACTTTAATCTCGTAACACTGGGTCCATATATTTATAAAAAGGGCTTATGTGAATTTTAAATTCCCAAAAAGAGTCAAACAATTTTTATAACAAAAAATCATATCACACCGTTAACACAATGGCAAATTATACTAACTTTATAAATAAAAGCAAAACCAATTGATCAACACATTCGACGGCGGAAAGACCAGGGAGAGGGCGATAAATAATATCAAATCATGGACACCAAATTGGTTATTTTAATATTTAATAACTAATTGATAATTTGTTGCTAGTTAAGAAGTGTGTTATTTATTCAACTGGGCAGCTTGTTTTTTTGCTTTGACAAGGTCCACTAATTCCTTGAAGCGCTTCATGCAGTCCTTCTTGCTTCTGTTGGGGATGCACTCGGCGATTCTGTCCCAACGCTCCGGGGTGCTGGCCGGGTAAGTCTTGATCGCCTGCTCTAGTAGTTCCTGTTCGGTTTTGCTCCAAGGCACATCTTCTTTTCTCTCCTCTTGTTTTTCGACACTTTTCCTCTCTAGCTTTTCTACACTTTTTCTATCTTGCTTTTCTACACTTTTCCTCTCTTGCTTTTCAACACTTTTTCTTTCTGATTGCTTTTCGACACTCGCCCGCTTCGATGACTCAACGTCTCCGTTTTCCAGTTTGGGAGTCTTTTCTTTGACGGGTTTGTCCGGGTTGTGGTTTCCATTAACGAGAGGTTTCTTATCAAACGATTGAGATATTCCCGTATCATCAACGGTTGTTGTCACAGGCTTTTTCTTCTCCTTTTCAAATTTATCAAACGCCTCCTGGTTGGCGGCCACTTTCAGTAAGCTTTTCGAGAAATCTGTGTTTTGTAGATCTTTGGCTTTACTGAGGATGTCTTTGGCAGTGAATCTCCTGTGATCTTCAAATGTCGCGTGTTGATTTACAAAGTTAGCTATGACTTCCCAGCGCTGGTTGGTGCCGGCGGGGAAGAAATTTACACTCTTGATCAACACCTGGATGTGCTCCGTGGTCCAAGTGGGAGGACCCGTGGAACCCAATTTAGAGTTTTGTTTGGCAGATTCACTTTTCTGATTATCAAAGAGAGCTTTCCGTTCGGCTTCTAATTTTTCTTCAGTTTCATTTTTAACCTTAATGAAGAATTCTCTACCTCCACTCGCTAACTGTTTGTTGAGATCTTGTAATTCCAAATATTTCATCATTTCGCATATTTTCTCCACGGCAGACATATGTTCAACAGTTTCTGAATCTTGGGAAATGAAGTAATTGTTAGATTTGCAGAAGTCTCGGAAGATCTTTCGTTCCTTTTTCATATTTTTTTTCATGACTTCTTTTTCTGCTCGAATACTGTCAGCTTTGACCTTCTCCTGTTGGTCGGCGGCTTCTTTGGCCAGCTGCGCTTCCTTTATTGCTTTCTCTTCCTCCGCTTTCCGTGCCAAGGCTGCATCCTGTAAATTCAAACAAGTTAAATTAAGATTTCTCCCTGTGGCCTTCAATGATATTTCTTTAATTTAATTCTGGTATTATGAGCTACACGAATCTGAAAGTACTATTTTGAAGTTTCTATACGAGACCAACAGCAATCATGAAATGTTTCAAAAGTCAGCTTTCTGTGAGAATTAAACAAGATTCAACAGTGTAATTATGCAATATGGGCAATGCTACTACGAGTAAAATCATAAATACACTAAAAAATTGCTTAACTTCTGACATATCAACCAACAGCACTTCACGATTCCTACCTTACACAAAACAATACTACTTTAGTTTTGCATCTTGTTTCATTAATAATTATTTTACCTGTCTAGCTTTTTTAGCAGCAACTTTTTTATCCTTGTCATCCTGTTTGAATTTGACTATTCTGGGGTCTGCATTGTAGGCGAGATCTACAAGTGTTCTGATTCTCGTCATTTCTTCCTTCTTTCTCTTGGCACGCACAGCTTTGTTTTGTTTCTCGATCCACCTTCTCTCCTCTCTATCTTGTCCTTTTTCCTTTTCTTCCTCGTCATTGTAAGAGTACTCCCTCCATGAATCGAAATCATACCAGAAAGAATAGAACTTCTCTACTTGATTGCGTTGAGTGTCGTCGTCGCCCAGCTTTGGGACGTGCTTTTTGTCTGTCCAGCGCGAATTCAGTTCGAAGTACTTGTTAAAGCATTTGTAAAAGTCTTTCTTGATTTCTGATGTCGTCGGAAGTGAATCGTCGAACTCCGGGTCGACAGAGTCGTAGGAGCGCCGCTTCAGGGGTATCCCGAGAATCTCGTAAGCTTTCGTTATGCACGTGAAGTAGTCGTCGTCGTTCCTAACTTCTTCACCTTGAGCTTTTCTCTTATCTGGGTGGTGGCGTAAAACCTTCCTCCTGTAAGCCCTCTTGATATCCTCTTCCGTGGCTTTAAAGCGCAAGTGTTTGATTCCTAAAACGGCATAATGATCTTGTTCCTTCCACTCTTTCGGATCGAGACTTCGCAAAAACTCGACGTCGTCTTCAAATACGGTGTCGACGATTTTTTCGTCTGACTTTTCATTCTCTGCGAGTCCTTGGTGGCCGTGGTGTTTTATCGTGTGATATTTCATATACGCCGGGCCCACGCATTCTATTCTCCTGGTGACGAGCGGAAAACGAAGAGCCACGACCTGACAAGTGTTTACTTCTTTTGTAATTTCACCCATGATGGCTCGACTAGCTAACACTATTTGACATAACCTATACACGTGGAGAGGAGACACAGAGTATTTAGGTTAATACTTCGATGTCGCAAAACAAAAACGCTTAAAATCTATACTATATCACAAAAAACCTCAATAAATAAAACAATAAACGGTATAACACCGTCAACTACAACTCCGTGAAAACAAAATTAATTTCGGGTAAAACGAAATTCATTTTTCTTAGCACTAGTGGCGCGGTTCCCAGTGGCGAGTGTTGCCAGGACGAGCTCCCACTTTTGCTTATCTATGATACGGTCGTTACAAATTGCCAATATTCTAATTCACAATAAAATCTAACAGTCACATTAGGTATCAAAAATTGCCAAAACTACAAAATCACGTATATTTTTTTTAAACGTAAATTTAAAATATAGAAATAACACGACTCATTAATATATCCCATTTTAATTTAATATGAAATAAACACAAATTATTTTGTAAAAGCACATTTTGCTATTTTATAAAAGTTTATACACATGTAAAAAAATATTTATTGTAGCAAAAAATTAAACACTCGTCGTCTTTGTAGAAGAAAAATTTTATTGAATACTTTAATCAAATTTTATTGAATACTTTAATCAGTCGGTCAGTGTGCATGCTACATTTTTTTTTGTTATCTGATAAGTGTTTCTTCTTTTAATTACGCAAACTTTTTATATTTATATGGCAATACTGGAAGACCTTTCAAGAGGCGAATGTAGAGGCCTTGAGTCATGAAATGAACCTTGATGAGTGTATTTTTATCATATCATTGAAATAAAAAAAAGGATGGTTCTGAATTCATTTTCTCACGCGCACAGCAACTATAAATATTATTTATTTTTATTCAAATAATTGAATTTGGTATATAATAAAAAATAATGAATTATAAATATAAAATAATCTTGGGTACACAACATGAAATTGATTAATATACTTCAAATAATTAAAATTAATTATTGTGTGTAGATCGAAATTATATATAAAAACTCATTTATTATACAGCGAACAAAATTATATAACATAACATCCACACAACCGTATTATTGTTTAATTTTTTATTTAATGAAAATAATTTAATCACAATAAATTAAGGTTACTTTTAATCGTAAGCCACAAATATTTGAATGTAAAAAATGCAGGATGTTTCTTGAATAGTTGAATACAAAAAATTATTATTCAGCTGTGGGAAAAGCTATTGAAGCATAAATACTGAAATAAGCTGGTTTTTACGAAGTACAGTCTATTTTTATAAATACATAATAAAATTCAATCTTATTAATTTTTTCGATTATTAATTCAGATCTACGATAAATTGCCATGAATTATTTTTTGCTTAATGATCTGCTACTTGATATACAAGTTTTGAAATATGATAGGTTAAATTTTCAGCAACACTCAATACTTACCGTAAACGCCACCATATATAAATATAAGTAGTATATATATTTAAATATATATTTATATATATAGCCTTGGAGGTTATTTACGGGATATGCTAATCCATACTCTATACAAAAAATTACAATCTTTCATTATAAACCTGTTTTCCATCAAAATTACATCTTACGTGAATTTTGGGACACTGTATATTTATATTATAAATATATATATTTAGTCATCTCAAGAATTGACGATCCCTAGAGAAACACCTTTGAGCTTCATCTGTGAATTTTTTACTGTGAATAGTTATTAAAAATTATGAAAATAACCAAGGAAAAATATTTTTTTTGTACCTATTATAAAAGTGTATTTTGCAAATATAAAATTTTGCAGTCAAAAAATATTTCATTGTCAATGATGAATTTCCTTCCACTGTGATTTTTGAGGCCGTTAATTATAAACAGGGTAAGGTTTCATTTTTGGACAGTTAATAAAATAAATTAATTAAATAACACTGGTAAAATGAATTTAATATTACATACTTCGTTATTTATTAACAAATAATTACATATGGTAAAACAATGCAGAAATATGTAATTAAAATATGGCATCAATAAATAATATCTATGAAAATATCTTATTTCAATTTGAAAGTGAAAATCAAGAACTATTTATATTCACTAACATTTTTTCCATGATTAATAGGATTTTTATATAACAGCTGGGTTATTATATGTCTTATACAATAAAAACAAAACAAGCGTCTAAGCCTGCCAGAAATATTATAAATATTCACGATTATGCGGTTTTTTGTTATTTAACATTTTTAATAAGATAACCTTTATGCCTGGGTCCTGATATGATCAAGTTGTCGTATCATAGTCTGATTGGATAGATTTTTATGAGTGATAAATTCCAACGTATCCAATACCACTTAAATATATTATTACATTCAAGGCATACGCAGATACATTTTTCAAAAAATGTTTAGATAAAATAAATAACAATATTTATATTTCTGACTAGCTTAATCCTATTGGTTATAAATACAATTTTTATGAACATTATTGTCGCGTAATAGATGAAATTTTTTTATAAGCATGTTTACTTATAAGTTTTATAATTCTTAACTGTATTCGTAATATCATGTCTGCAGTAAACTTTTTTGTAAATTTGTGCTCAGCGTAAAATTAAAATATGACGGTGAAATATATCTCAAGTAAGATAATGTAATGAAATTAAAAAAAAAGAGTATGTCCCTCTGTTTGAAGAAACTCCATTTTAATAAGAAACCGGAGATGGTATTAAAATAGTTATTACGTTATAGTGATTTTAAATGTTTCATATTTGTACACGTATTTAATTTCCATAAAAAAATTACAAATGCAGTTTCACACAGAGAATAGGTAAATATTATAAATACGCATTAATAGCAAAAAGCAATTGGATATATATTAAAATATTATACAATAGATAGAAATATTATATATTTTTACAAAACAATAGGTAAATTTATGGAGGTTTGACTGTACAAATAAATTAACACCCCAGTCTAAAAACATAACCAGTAATTCTAGAATTTAATTTCTAATTTCTGACCTATGGGACAGTAACTTTTACTCAAAGTTACTATTGTGATTGCATCAGAATATGCGTATTTTAGTAAACCGGATTGTCACTATAAATAGTTGCAAATGTGCTGATTTTCTTTGAGTAATATCAAATATAAACTATTGGATACTAAAAATAATTATTGATTATAATTTTTGTATAAGCTTTGTGTATTTTGTAAGCTCTGATAATTTTGTATAAAAATACTATATTTTACTGCTGGTGGTTTATCAGAGTATAATAATAATTTTTGTAATTTAATTGATGCTAAGAGAAATAACATATAAAAAGTGGGAATATCCCACAGTAAGCATTACTAAATATATATTTGGAAGAAAAAATATTAAAACAATAAGATTTATGTTTTTCGCCAGTTTTTTTAAAGTAAGATAGCACTTGGCAACACATCATTACAACAATAATACTAATATAAATGGGTAGACTTTAAAAACAAACTACAATACAATTTACAAATTATCCTAATTGGTAGGTTTTTGGTTTGAAAACTTAACTCTAAATTTGTTTATAAAAGTAATGATTTTACATTTATTCATTAAAAAAAAGTAAAGCATCAGTCGACGCCGTAATTTGGTTAAAGTTAAAAATGATAAATTTGAAAGAAAAATTATGCTCGCCGAGTAATCATCAAAAGAGATTTTTACTCCCAAATTCTAGATTGCTCTTAAACAAGTGTAAAAATATTTTTATTGTACGTATCAATATAGATTTTACGAGAATATTATTTTGCAAAATTTATCTTTGATATGTCAGCATCTATCGCGCAACGTCAAACGTATCAATCGAAAAATTAATGCCGCGAGTGGGAATCGAGCTCTTAGCCGCATAGCAGGAGTGAAAAATAAAGGCAGATGGGTTTAATAAAAATTTAGATTTAGACAGCGGATTTTATATGTTTAGAAAATCAAAATTATTGACATTTACCGTGACAACGTTGTTTTTAATATTTGTTTCGATATTTTGAAGAAAAAAAATAGTTTTAAAATGAAGTGACTTTGCTATTCCCCGTATTTTTTTTAAATAAATAAAACTATCAACATACATGCTTGCTGAGTGGTAAAAAAGAAATTATTAAAAAAAAAACTCATCTCCTGCATAAGTTATATACAATTTGTGCATTTTTTAAATTTAAGAAATAAAATTAATTTCTTTGATAAAAGTATCATGCTTTATCGGAGGATATTTTGTATGACGAGTATTCGTTGAAATATCTGATGTTTGTTGTAAATATTTTCTAGCATGGATCTATCAAACAGGTTACGAGGTAGGAGAGTATATTCATGTATAAATATAAATGTTATGTATGTGTAAATAAAATAATTACAGATGTAACAAAATATATCGATAGTTGATATTCTCTTCTAATTAACAACTTAATATATTTTTATGTAACATGAAGGGTTATTATTGGCTCGGCGTGTTGGATAATCCTAAACTATGCTACGAACTTTATACAAATAAATATATTTATAATTTTAACAATAAAATATCAATATATTTTCACAAAGTAAATTATCATACTTTAAGAGAAATATCTTGAGTTCAAATTCAACAGAGTAAATATAAACATTTATACACTTGAGGTTTACAAATTTCTTGGTTACAGAATTGTCATGCGGTTATATTGATCCCGATTAGCATCAGGAAGGTGCCCGAGGGCATGCAGTATGCTAAGGCAAGCTAAGCAGTATGGCTGACTTCCGCTTTTACACAAACGTATCAATTAAATTCAGTCATATCAATAAAGGTACGATGGGTGAAAAAAACATTTAAAAAATACTAATCACATGTTAATAGTAGAAGTCAACTAAATTCATTACATGCCTGTAGTAAACTGCATACTATTAGCCATTTTTCCTGATTTATTTACAATTTTAAATATCTGACATGCCTGGAGTAGTTTTTGTTTTATAATTTTTCAAAGAAAAAACAAGATAAAAAAAAAAACGTACACCTACTATTTTCTTGATACATGACTAGACAAACAAAATTGTATGCTTTTGATACTATGATTGAGTTTTCAAAATACATTTTAACAATTAGCCAAACGAATGTAATAATTTAATAAACAGAAGTACTAGATCTCCAGGACAACGTCGATTGTTAGTTTTGGTCCTAGAATAGTTTTGTACTTCACAGTATATTTAAAGGTTATTATCCTGTATGTTCTATCGTGTAAATAATCATGCAGGTAACAATAATATCTAACCAGCGGTCAAACGAAGAGGATTGAGTACAGCGGGGCGTTGGTTTGAACTCATGAAACTTGCAATCAGATAGAGTAAGAAACATTTTAAGATTGTACCGTTAGTATAGCATATTTTGCTAAAGCGCTACGGTCATGGTACAGGTTTTGAAATCGAGGCTCAGTTCTCGTTGAAAGAAAAACGAAGGTAGATTACGAGCAGGTATGCTAGGTATGAGATTGCGGTAATTATTTTTTACAATTAAAATAAGGCATTTTTCATATTTTAATAATTGTTTCATACATATTGTAATTATTAAATGAAAAACACTTTTTTATTTATATTATACTTATGTATACTCGATACATATTTCGTTGTACGTTACCAATACAAAATACTTGTAATAGCATGAAAGTGCTTAGCTTGAAATAAAAAAAAACGAATTCACAAAGTTGATCGCTTTGTTCATTGAGAATGTTAAAACATTTAAAGGAAGTCACAGGTAATGGAGGTATTCCGATTATCGACGATCTCAACCACCATCCCTTCCTAGTTTTCTTTGAAGCTCATACCAGTAAATCACCGTATCGTGAGGTTATAGGCCCAATGGCTTCTTATGGGACTCTCATTTGTGTGTTCTTTCATTATTGCATTGAAACGGCCTTGCCCTGCTGCACTCGAGTTACAACTAACGCGATATGTGAAAAGATTTAAATATTTACATCGGGCCTATTGTTATGTACAGGCGAATAATTTTTCTAAAACGCTTATCAGTCTAGGTATGGTTAGGTTAGGTACCAGGCGAACTCCCTGCAGCAATTTGAAGAACTAAATAAGTTTGGTACGGTTATAACTCCTTCTTGGTAGTTTTGGACTGCTCCGACATGATCTTGAGGGTTTCGTCTCGCAGGTTGTACAGCTTCTCCTGCAAGAAGTCGGTGATTGTTTTCCTGGCTTCTTCAGCAGAGACGTTTCTCTGTTTTAATCTGAAATGAAAATAAGTTGTGAATTATGAATTTATGGGGCATGTGAAGAGTGTGGTTTATTATTATATTATATACAATATCTGTGATATAGCGTTGATAAAAAGCCACAAGAAAATGTATTTTAAATTGATACATTTTTCAAGTTTGTAACCGTATTTCCTACTGGATATCTTCTTCCTGTTCGATAAATAAATGAATGTATCAAACAAATAGGAAGGAATATATTTATGAAACAATGGAAAATAACGCATTGTGGTGGACGAACAAAAAAATTATATCAGATAAATGCATAACAGGATTTTTTGTCGATTGATATCAGAGCTATTAAATAATTACTAATAAATTTATTTATCTGAAAGTGTAACCCGAAACATAAACAAGAATGAGAATCCGGCGTAGAATCTGATTTATTGTAAAAATTGGAAGGTAAAAACAAAGAGACGCAAAACAAATCGCAACGTCAGGGAAACTTACGAGATAACATTCTTACTTTTTCAATTCAAGAGATATGTTTAATTTTTTTAGTAACAATTGAAAAGAGAGGATTTTTATAATGAATTTAATCTAATCACCAATATGCCCGAAGCATGATAAATATAGAATTCAAACATCTCACGGGCTGACAAGGCTGAATGATAAAATGACACTTCACCAAGTTCTATAGTAATTCGTCTAATAGTGTAGTCTTGTGTAGCAAACGCACAGACAGGACACATGAAGTTTTTTGTATTTATTTATGTTTGGGTATTATGCTGCTTGAGGTTTTGACTCCTCTGACATTTTATAAAACAACTCACTTTTCGACTAGATCTGCTATGTTGATGGGCTTTCCGTAGTTGAGGGTGACGCTCTGCCCAAATTTGGGCATGTACGGTTCCACATTAGGCAGGATGCCGTCCATGCCCTCGTGCCATACCGGGATGATAATCGGGGGAACGGTGCAGTCATAGACCAGGCGGCCGATGCCCCACTTGAAGCGAATCTCCTCCTTGGACATGTTGACCTTCCCCTCTGGGAAGATGTGCACCCACGAGCCTTGCTCTAGCCTCTCGATGCAGAAGTCAAGAGCAGGCTGGAATCGGAATGACCATTTGAGCATTATTAATCTTATATTTCATAGTCATGACTGTGGAGTACGTGTTACTTGATTTTTGGAGATGAATCATTGGACAACGAAGCGACTAAAGATAGGCGAGATATATTTTAATTTTTGTTCGAATGTTTAAGAGTCTAATAAGAGTTTTCATTAAGAAATTGAGAGCTCTTTCTCCCTCCAGCCTAAGCGCCAGCCTGTTTTGATCTCACTGACTTATTTTAGACCCAGTTTTTTAGATCATCAGCATGGATTTATTGGCTGCGATATTTAAAATCATAAGTAGAGTTTTGCATTAAGAATAGAAAGAATATAAAGGATTCTAATTTCCGATCACACAATAGTCTAAACCGTTCGGACGACCCAATTAAAAGCACTTATACAAAGCAATATGTACATTTAATGCTTTGTAACAATACTAATAGTTACTTTAGTGCAAGTAATCCAATGAAACAAGAATAAATAAATTTTAGTAATATATATATTATTCAAGTAAATAAATTTTTATAATCAACAAATTACTTAATTAATTAAGGTTTTATCATTCTCAGGTCCATCATTATATTGAACGAATGTTTCTTTGGTCCAACAGAACGGTTCTCTACTAATATTTATTACAAAGATTTTATTTCAAATTTGATAATATTGCAAGAGAAAAACGTTCAGATTTAAATGAATAGTATTATAAAAAAACCTTTGTGCAGAATAATGAAAAATAAAACAACCAAATGACTTCATTCTCAAAATAAACTACATGAAATCCATAATTATAATTTCATAATTTACGCAAAGCAGATCTCATAGAACCAATTTATAAAAACGTTGATATGGTTATGCATCAGGTCAGGAGATGGTGAAATGGCTAATCCAGTACCTGATACACTCCATTCCCTCTGACGACGGGAACGCACTTCCCGAGCATGAAGAATAGTGAGTGGGCCACATTTGTGAAGCAGATGTCGTGGGCTGCGAGAGACCACCGCATGTATCGCCGGGAGCACAGGTGTCGGAGGGACAACGAACCTGAAAGGAGAATAATCTTACTTTTATTTTTAACATCACCGCACTAGCGGACCGAGTTCAGATGATCTGAACGAGCATTTTACAAGTCAAGCATTTTGAAGAAGTTATAAATAGTAGACTTTTTGTCTATTTGTATTTTCAACATCGATATGATATGGCGTGCTGTGGATACTGGAATGAATGAAATATCTGCTGCTGATAAATTGTTAATTTTGGCATACAAATTTAATTCTTTGACAAAGTACGATAACATCTGAATTGTGTCATATAATATGAGTGTGTTTTGAAGATTTATCATTCACCCGTGAAACGAGACAGGTTGATAAGAAGATAAACAGACTTCACGTAAAAATTCTGATTTTTCAAATTAGATTGTACTGCATACAGATAACACTACTGAAAAAAGATTAAATATTAAATAATGAGTTAATGGAAACATTAAAAAATAAACATAAATGTATTTAATTAACCATCAGACACGGATAACATGAATGGGTAGGAAGTTGAATAAGAATAGATATAAATAGTGATAGTGAACACTGCTTTAGAGAAGCGTTTGCTGTTTAAATGATATGATAATCTTACCCCAGATTCCGGGATCATCGAAGCAAGAGTGATGATTTGATATTGTAATGAGGGGAACGTTGGGCGGTCGGTCCAACGCCAGGGTCATGATGTCTCTGTTGTAGACCGTAGTTTTGTTCAGCCATTCTGAAAACACCACAGCAAAAACCATTAACCAAGTCCATCTTCAATAATATGAATCATTCTAACGAGAAAAACAAAGCAACGAGTATAATAAAATTTGCTTTCGGGGGCAATTCAAAAGTTTTGCAGAATTGAAAATAAAATTCACGGTTTGGAATCCTGTTAAGCATTAATTAATAAAACGCCAAATATATGAAAGCTTGATTAAAACAAACATTGTTTATGAACCATTAACACATGAAAACTAATAGCATTTACAATTTGTCAATATATGATTAATTAGAGAAACAATATTTTATGCAACGAATATGAAGCATTATTTTTCAATCTAATTACATTCCGATCTCGGCTGTAAGCATTTTAATTAAAATCATTTGAATACAATCGCAGTTTAATTGCTAATCAAAGTTCACATTTTTCAATATTCAGAATTGATTTGCCGGTGGAATGAAAAATGAACGGCCGTGATATTGAAGCTAAAGTGAATGCAGCAATTTTTTTATTTCATCTAAACTGGTTACAAGGTCCTGCAGCATGACCTTGTAATGATCACACTAACGGTACCCAGCCCGTCCGCTAGAATTTACTGTTTAAGTGACACATTACAGTATTTATGTCCGACGAGTCTATATGTAATAAGATAATAGCTAGAAGATTCATTGCGAGGTAGGAATAATTTCAACAAATTTGAAGTAAAGAGGATTGTGTTTAAATTTAATAAGTATTATTATTATTGACTTTTTGCACAGTTTAAGGTACTCGTAATTTTTAAACTGATTTAAAATAAATATTTGTTTGAATTGAGTTTGTATTTGTAATATTTTTAAATAAATAAAATTATATGTAATATATTTTTAATATATAACTTTAAAAATGAGATACAACAACTTAAGCGGTCTTGAGAAGAATTTGATTAGCCAGAAAAAAAAAAAAATAATTTTGATATAAATGCAAGGGGGGAAGATTTTTGAGTGGTTGAAAAGTATGTAAAGATTGCGAAGGTGATGATGATGATGTATAAAAAATGCGATGTAAGTATCTATGTTTATAAACAACCTCACTCTTGTGAGGAACTATCAACCAGTAATTGTGAATAACTGATATGATTTTGAGCAATGAGTTATTAATGACTTATTATATAGTTTTTCTAGTTCTAAGTAGTCTGATCACTTGATAGCATCTAAAAGGAAATAATTAATATGTACTAATAAATATGGGGAAAAACATTAATAAATAACTAGGCTAATGTAAATAAGTGATAATCTACAAATAGTGAGACGTTCAAAGGTCATTTCATTATTTCGAAATAAGGTAATGACCTTTTTTTACATCCTGTTTCAAAAATCATAATTTCATTAGAAAAGTTAACGGGACATTTTTGGAGCAAAAGAAAATGTTGTAATTGTTTTTTCTAAAGAGGTTTTTAGAAATTTATTTTACTTAAGACTTTTAGGCACACAATTAAAAATGCTTTTTTTTTTAAAACAAAAAGTGTTTCTTTAAGGAATCTGTTTGAGCCCATTTTTAGAGCTTAAAGGCAGAAGATTATTGTTTCAATTTTCATTTGATTCCTAAAATCCATAAATCGTTTTTACATTTAATAAGAATAACAATTTTAAAAGTTATAAAATATATTAAGAAAAACTATCAAACCAATATTTTTGTGATCCAACATCGTTTTAGGGGATACCACGAATTTTGAAACGCTGTGTAGATATGGATAAACAAATAAAATTGTAATTAAATGATAATAAATTGTCCATTTTATCATTTAGTAGCAGTGCAAGTGCTGACTTTATTTCAAACGAATGACAAACTAAAATGTGTGAGGTCGTTCGCCTCCGCAATGTCGATGGCCAAAGTCTTCACGAGTGCAATGTGTATAGTAAATCACAGGCGACAAAGGAAAATAACACCAGCCAACATATGTGATATATCACAACCAGCATATTTATATATTCTACATCAACTATAAATAAGTATAAAAAAAATTACAAAATTCTACAAAATAAATTAAGAAAATCATTTTTTCTTTTCATTTCCTTGTGTTTTTGATAGCAGACTGTTAAAGTATTGTTATTTGGTAGATTCAGAGTATAAAGTTGTGATCAAAATTTAGAGACATTATCACAACTTAAATTTAATGCAAATCTTATTGAAAAACATGGTATTTGCTATGTTTTGTAACTGCGTATGAACTCATCGCAAGGTTCATTGGACAGAGTCTAACTTCATAGGCAGTTGTTATTAGAGCTCTGGGATTTCCAATGTCAATTAGGAATGAAGAATCTCGGTTTATCGAGAAGGCTGATGGCCTACCATCGCATCTGGTTGCAGAGAGCATAACAAGTACCCCGAGAATAAAAAGTAAATTCCATTTGTCTCTTAGCTCAGAGATTTCCATAGGAGTTAAGTCTAGATAATCTATATTGATACGCTGAAGTAAAACAGCGCTACTATAGATACTCGATCTTGGAATTGTAAATTCTTTCTATTCTCGACTTGGTTTTTCCTTGAGATGTTTTATTATATTTTAACACAGACAAAAATAATTGCTTTATAACTACTGTGCAATTAACTTAACTATATTCACGTCCGAAGAATATTATAAAAAGCCTAGGACAAAGGTGAATCGTACAAATGATAAAATATATATAATAAATACACACAAATGGTATTGCATTCAGTCATGGATGATTGGATATAATATAAAGTAATTTGAAATAATCGCTGAACGGTTTATGGAAAACAATAATAGTAAGTTAAATACAGTGCTACATAAAAATGGTGTCAAATTTAGATGAGATTTCTAACTAATACATACCTAGGTGAAAATATTTAATAAATGTGCTGATAAAGTGATATTCTAGATAAACAAATACATTCAATGTAGGTATAATAAGTCCATACCCTTCGGAATTGATCCTGATACAAAACGGGAGCAGAAAAAGTACAAAAATAGGTCAGTTGTATAAATTTTAAGCAAATAACAGACGATTATACAATCGACGTATGAAAGACGGGTGGATTATATTTTTAACCAGCCTCGGTCGTATCGATGTATCAATAGTGGATACATAAAACATGCATGCGCACATATGTACGCAAATGATGCGAGTCAGAATATTACTGTATACAATGTATTGAAGTTTCGATAGTGGATACATAAAACATGTTTGCTTATATATAATATTTAGAACAGATTATTAAACATAAACAAAATCAACAGTGACGGCACAATAATGTTTATATAATATGCGGAAAATACTAATTAATAACTTGTATAAATTTTTTTTTTTAATTCACAGAGGTTAGTAATAGATTTCAATTTAGAAACTGTTTGGTTTTGTAATCTAAATATAAGAATGAATAGGCATTAAAAGCAATTTTGGTAATAGAAAATGTACATTTTTATTAAGCTGTTTAAAGTTACACGTCTTTCAGCCAATGAGAGGCGAATGTAGCCGACACCTACGCAAAATGAGTTTTTAACAAAGAAGTGTTTTCACAGCGGCAGCACAAATTTAAAGACGATTCTAAGTGTAATATTTCAATGCCTCTGATATTCTTCAATACTGCTTGGAAAAGTGAAAGGCATATACGAGATTCAAAGAAATTCATTTCATCACATTGCATTAGAACAAGTAATTTTATACACATATTAAATAAGCACAGTTACTTTAGTTACATACAATATGCTGATACATAATACCTAATCGAGAATTGCAAAGCTATCCAATATTGTGAAAATATCTTACTGCGTAAATTGATAACAGTCGGACACCAACGTACCAATTCTGGAGATCCTGTCGTAAAATCACATTGAATTAACAATAATTCGGACAAGAGCACAGAAACATAAATATATTTATTTCAACAAATTTAAAAGGCTAATTTACATATCTATTACTGGAGCATTACGGAGTTCTGTTGGTATCAAATACAATAATATTTCAAGGTCTTCTTTGAGACACCAATTGAACATGAAATGATTTGTGTTTGATTGTCGTTTTGAGAGCATTTAGTCACACTTTAAGAATTTCCATAAAAATTAGGTTTTCATTTGCTAATGAGCGAACATTAGTATCTTATTACTATTGTCTTTCGAAATAATCTAAAAAAATAAACTTTTTAAATAGTAAAAATGTTGTAACCTTCAAAACGTCAAAAAATATAATTTACTTTCTTTCATTTACGATAACAATTATTACTACCCATAATACAACCAACGAAGATGCAAAATATATGGTTAATGTTGATTATCTGAGATGTTAAATTAATTTTAATTAATAATTAAAAATATGTTACTACTTTGATCCAATGTAAAATAAACATTGACATTTTATATATTTTTTTATTAACTATTGAGATGTTAAAACACACGGCACTTAATAAACGAAATAGTCAAAAAAGAGAGTTATAATACTATCAATATTTTTGACGGAGAGTTCTTGGTGGAATTCCATTTTAATATTTTAATTTTTGTTGGCGACTGGTTTGATAATGCCAATATGAAAGGTTGGCGAAACCGGTCTCCAATAAAAATTAACAAGTGGAAAAATCACTCAAGTGTTTTATTTAAAATATCTAAATATAAAGCACAAATTTTTTTTTGCCCGTAACTAAACAAGTAAAGAGAATTTTATCAGTCGATGTATTCCAAATTCAAAAAATGATTTTTAAATTTGGAACGCATTGATCTTTCAGTTCTTTTTTCAAATTTCCAATTTAGATTTGGTCTTCTGGGTTAATGAATGAATAAAATTGCATTCAGTTTAGTGAAATGATTAATAATTTTGAGAGTGTCCTAGTTCTACGTATCAAAAAAAAATAAAGCAATCACAGTTCCAAAATGCAAGCATTTGCATATATTTTAAATTAAATATTTTTAGGATTTTTTCACATGTTTTATTTTATTGGTTATTGGGTTCGCCAAAAATAATTCTTATCACATTTAATTTTAATATGCAAGGCAAGACAAAATTTAAGTGGAAAGCTTTATATGTTGTATTATTTTTTAAGTAACCTGACTTATTCGTATTAAAATTTCTAGTTGGCGATGATTTGACCCAATTATTATATACGAGTAAAATTCTACGTTGTAATTTATTAAAAATGAGAAATGTAGCCTTTTAGAGTGTTTCATTGATAAAATATGACAAAACTGATAAAACAAAAAATTTAGATACATCATAAACTTTTTAAATGATTAATCAGTTTATTGCGTTTGACGTGTAAACACTGTCAATTTATTAAATAACAATAACTTTTAAACAGTTTACGGTAAATATTAACAGCAGTATTTATCCCGCTTTGGTTTGTATACTCGCCTTTGCTTAATTTAACGCCTTTCATAAAAGATTTGTAAATTAAACTCTGTATTTGACTAGTAAAAGTGTGTTTATTTTTTATCAACATTGACTCGAGCGTTTACAATAATAGTTAAGTATCACAGGACGTAGTCTTTAGTTTAATATTAAAAATGTGTAGACAAATAATTGTATATAACTACGTACATCCTATCCTTTCAATTCTAAGCGATAGAAAATTATCACCACATGTTTTGTAAGTAATAAGAAATGAAATCTTTTCATTTATATTGTAATGCTGTAGTAGAGGTCACATGTTGGCACATTTCAATGTGTTGTGACACTTATCGGCTAATGCTTAGGTTTCTATTTATTTATGCAAATTTATTACACGAATGTCCATGAAACAAACGTATAACTGCCGCATTGGTCAAAGTAAAAACACATTTTAATATATAGATGAAAAAATAAAAACGTAACAGATATCATACTCTGTAGTTAAATAGGCCCTGAGAGCTATTAATAAATCATACGGGATAACGAAGCATGCTTTAAATTAGGTTATAAAACACAATTGTAGCTAAAGTTAGATGTTGAAAATTGACCATCTGTAAATGTAGTTTTTTTTAAGAATTGAAAGTAGACTGAGTAACGTGTACACTCGGATAAAAAACAAACATTTTACAATCACCAATGCGTACGAAAGAAAACCTTCAAGTCGGTTACAATATCAGTGACAGCTGCGAAATGCACCATTGAAGATCAAATTTCTGCGCAGTTTGATTGAATATTAAATAAAAAAAACAATCAATGAATCCAATCGAGTTCCGTAAATATATTGAAAACAATAAAAAAAAAAAAAATGAAAACTAACCTGAAATGACTTTTGTGACCATTCCCACTACGGCGATGGTGAAGTAGCTGGCGCAGCTCCACAGCTTCCCGGATCTTCGCAGTTTGGGGATGATCCAGTCGATATCGTAGCCCATTTTTCGGAGCACGTTTTCTGTTACAAAATCACAAACATTTCTGGCGCCTGACACTGGCGGCCAGCGTGGACGGAGACGGAGACGGCGCCGGACTCTGCGCTCCCATGCCAGCCCGCCGGCACTCGCTGTGGCGGATTGCACTCACACCAGTGTTATTATGTAAATTTTATATATATTTAAATAGTTATTATGTAAACTCGCAAGTCGGTGGCCGTCGGTCAGGCGACCAGTGCTGAGCGAGCCCGCCGCGAGACTGACACTCCGACTGCGTATTTGCGGACCGAACCGAAGTGCTTATCGCAGGTTATTTGACAACCACACGGGATAATCGACGGAATATCCAATATCGTCTCCACCTCATTGCAGTCCTCCAAATTAAAAATTAAAAACTACAACCTAAATTAAGTACATACTTAACTATCCAACATATTTAAAAAAAAAAAAAAAAAAAAACCCAAGGCGTAGACGTCAAAATACCCGCTTGCTTTCAAATATTATAACAAGGTCTTTATCGGACGAATTTTTCACAAGATAATAAACAATGATTATTTTATTTTTATCAGTCAATAAAACATAGATATGATATCAATAATTTATATCCGAAGACGTCATAAGCATCCGATGCACTCAACTACGCAGGGAGTTCAAGGTCACGAAACAACGGTCAACTGTCAAATAAGTTGGAGTTACCTGGTCATCTTCACATTGATTTTACCCATTTGTTATTAAATCTTTACTTATTTATTCGTCAAAGGGATTTTTCGCATATTTTCCCCTACGCATACTCAATAACGAAAATAAAGAAACCCGTGTACGATACCACCTAAGCCACATCTCGTAAGCCCCACAATCTGCGTCAGGATCAGAGGGTAATCATATGAATTTAGACATTCAGCAACTGGGAATCAGTTAATAAAATTATTATCGGAACATACTACTTATAAGTCATAGAACGTGAAACTATATAGGTATATATAATATCTACATGAACTAGGATTTTTAAAGTCTACTGACCGCACTTGTGGTTAGATCGATATCACATTACATATCTTCGTCCAATTTATTAGTACCTCAAGGGTATTTTTACACACATTGCATACACAAACTTGATAACGAAAACAGGGAAACCCATGTACGCTACCACCTAAGCCACACAACTTGAGCCAGAGGACAGACATACACCGTACTGTAAGCATAGCCCTAACAATTATTGTAAATTAACATAACAAAAAAAGTATTTTGTAATTTTATTTTTATTTTATTTTTTCACACTGATTTTCGCAAGCTATTTTTATTTTTTAATTTATTTTATGTTAATTATAAATAGTTGCTAAGGCTATGCTTACAGTACGGTGTGTGGTTGTCCCTTGGCCTTAGCGCAGGTCGCGGAGCTTCCAAGATGTGGCTTCCCTGTTTTCGTTATTGAGCTTGTGCAGGGAAAAATATGTGTAAAAAACGTTGAAGAATAAGTTAAATTAATATGTTAGGACTTAATAATGATTATTTTAAGTATTTGTGACATATATTAGAAGTAGTGTGGTCTTGCGGATGTATTGCACTGTGCGCGGCCGGACGCCTCGCCGTGCATTCAATAACAAGTTTACATTGCAGTTGCGAAAGGTGTATGCGGAATTTGATAAACTTTCTATCAAGTTTTTATTAATTTTTATCACAATTATTCGGAGACCCCGTTTCTGTGAATGTCTGTGCAATTGTGACACTAATTTCATAATAATGACGCCGAGTTGAATTGTAAACTTCTAGCAACATCTGCTCAGAATGGTGTCAGGTCAATAAATCTGCAATAATAAAAAAAAAAAACGCAATGCGAGCGGATCACTTAGCGGTGTGAAGAATTGACGATTAACATTTATATAAAATAATTAAATTATACGATTTATTAATTGGTGACTATCGATTTTCATTTTGCTTAAGTTCAGGAAGACTTAATCTAAAACTCATATTAAATTTTGGCAAATAGCAAATCGACGACACTCACATTTGTCAGTTAAACCACACGCAATTAGCCGGTAAAACGACGCTAAATACGATATATGTAACAGCTTTCTAATCACTGCTTAATTTAATCGGTTTTTCAGAATTTCAGTGTAAGGCGGTTAGTTATTAGCACAGTAGTCTAAGTGATCAAATGTAAGGATGCGTTTTCCAAGTTTGGTATTTGTGTACATTAGAAATTCAATCAGAGTGAGTGATTTAACACGTCATTATATAATTCTCCGTACATCGATGCTCGATCATAATGCCTTAAAAGTTCAGAGGCGGAAATAAGACTCTCATCAGTTACGCGTACTGTGGAAAAAGGTTAGATGGTGTAACATTTGGAGGGATGCTTCTAACTTGGATAGTATTGCTCTGCATTTGCTTTGAATTGGAAATGGTAGCATAGAAACCTCGGATGAGTCGGACCTCACCCTTTATCGTTATTCGAAGATCCTGAGTGAGGGCCTTCTCATATAGTCATCATCATCCGAAATTTCTAATGTCATTAATTCATACTTTCCATATACACTCCCTGATTGATCGCGTTGATCGTTTTTATGACTCATGCCATAAAATCGAAACGCTATTAAGTATTAACGATGGAAATTTTTTCTTACCCATTAAAATTATGACAAATCTTTTTCTTCTTCGGGTGCCTCTCATCAGAAAAGATTGCCGATTATCACACTGGCCATGTACTTATGCTGAGCTAGTGTTCATGGGAGAATAGTGTAGTTTTCGGTTGCTTTTACACCGCAGTTTTATATTGGAAGGAAAAGTTTGCGTATTGCTGCTGCCCAATAGCATTATTATATAATATTTTCCTTACAAAGCTCTGGCGTTTAGATCTAATACTACTTCTGCAGAAGGCTCCAGAAACAATGGCAGGAACCTACTAATTCGACAAGGTATTTCCAGAGCACTTCACTCAGAATCATTCCAAGTCCACTACTCCATTACCGATCCTTTACACACGCTCAGGGTACAGAATGGCAGCCATGCACAAGCAACAGAATGGGAAGAGCGGGGAGGCTGTTTTAATTTTGTTATGCATTCACATTCGATCCTGATATCGATGGCAAAAATCACTCGATCAAATGTTTCTAAATAAATCGGATAACAAAAAAATAATCGATTATACCCGTTAATCGATTGTACACATCACTAGTGAGGATTATACCAAAAGTTCACACCAGAGGAGAGATGTTCACACTCGGGTGTGTAGATAGATTGGATGGCCATATGGCAATTTTCCGCCCAGCAGTTTTCAAGGCTTGTGCAAACAGTGTTTCGGTGTTTCATGCTCCGGCATTGTGACAGTTCCTAGTCATTATTTAATTTATTGTCACGATGGTTTAACATTAAAGTAATGGCCTTATAGAGGTTAAAGATATTATACGTTTGCTGGATCAGATATGCAGGCTTGCTTGCATAATTGTCATCTTCATCGTATATGAAACAAAACAATTATTTCGACTGCGTTGACGAAAAGTATTCATTGCATGAGTATCCATGGGGCTTACAACGTGTGGCTTAGGTGGTAATGCACGTGGGTTTCTCTATTTTCACTATGGAGTTTGTATAGAGAAAATATGTGTAAAAAAACTTATGAATTAGATATTAAATATCTAGCCACAAGTGTAGTCTGTAGGTTTTAAAAAATTACAGTAATACACAGTTAATGTATAAATACATTAGATTTCCAATAACAATTTTATTAACTGATGTCTGAATGAATAATTTAGATAAAAAAATTCATAATGCCTGTTTCGTCTGAGAAGCACTGGATATTGAATGGTTTTGATACTTCATATGCGTAGACAATTATTATTTGATAATTTATTTTAATTTATATCATATTTTCACAGTTAAAACAAACATTACTGACATATTTTTTAAAAAAAAATTTTTTATCCCTTATAAAGTTGTTTTAGTTATAACTAAGTATTTACAAAATCGTGGTAGGTTTAATCAGCTACAGAGGTAAAAGCCGTGATGCAACGCTGCTTCTTCTTAAGGAAAGAAGTTGCTTCTTGTTAAACTAGTTTTCCAATAGCAAGGAGCAGGAAATTACGCCACGCATTTTTTATAAGTTAGCGTTGCGTGCACAAAACTGTTTAATGATGCAGAAATAAATTAAGCCTCTTTGGAATTGAACCTTAAAACGGAACCTTAAAGTAAGCAGCAAAATTAAAATACAATTTAAACGCTTTTCTATATTGGTCTAAGCCAGTGTATTTCAACCTTTTTGAGTACGCGACCCCTTTGTAGGTTAAAAAAATCTGGCGACCTCCTAAGCTTGGGGCCTTACTAAAACTATGTCAGTGATTTTAAAAACTAAATATAAACACTTGTAAGGCATCGTGACCCCCCTGGAAGTCGCGACCCACAGGTTGAAAAACACTGTTCTAAGCTATTCTTATATTGTTTATCGCCTTTGTGGTTTTGGTGCCTTTTGATGTCGGTTTCTGGTGCAGGTGCATCGTTTCTTAGACTTTAGTTATTAAAGTTATTTTTTGTCTTTAATGCACCAAGCGTCCCTTGAATAATTTTTGTAAATGTAAAACTGTAGTAATATTTTTTTTACTGTGCAGTATCTTTTTAAATCGAAGCACTGAAAATATATTTATACACTTTAAAAATGATTTTATTACTTTTGTGGTTAGACTGATACAATCATGAAGCAATTGATAATAATTTTAATTGTTTTTTTTACTAAATATATACACAATCCAAGTGATGTATAATATCATATAATAACAACTTCAATATCAATATAATTTTGTATTTGAATACATTAAACAAACTGCTGAATACATAAGTAGATGCAAACACTATAGTTAGATATTCAAATCGATATGGGTTAAATTATTAATAATGATATTGATTGATTTTGATTTGAATAATTCATTCAGTGCATATATGTTTAAAGCGCAAAGATGAATAATGATCCACACGATCCAAAGATTAATAAAAATTAAATGTGAATTTGAATTTTATGTTAATTTATAATAGTTACATGCTTTCAATACAGTATGTGGTTATCATCTGATCCTGGAGCAGGTTGTGGGGCTTACAAGATGTGGCTTAGGTGGTAGCGCTCATGAATGTAAAACGATTTTTATTTTAATTGTATGGCAATTATACATATTTAATTTAATAATAAATTCAAGTTGTTGACGATAGTTTATACAGATACAACGTTCTTGCAACAAAACTCCATTAAAAATACTATTTCATATCAGTGAGTGTGGGATACATTTTTTAATAGTTTTATTTTATAAATGCCAATAATGAATAAAATCTTATTATATTTTGTAAACAAATAATTTGCATAGTCAATAAACGTTTTCACTGTTTTTACAACACAAAATAACATTATGAATTTTAAAATACAGCTAATATAAATGCGTACAAATTTCATAAATACACATTTTGTAAACGACTAACCTGGTTGTAAGGAAATTATGGCACAAAAGGTGATTAAACTTTGTTTTGTAAAAACCGAGATACTATGTTATTCTGTGATTATTTATAGTGAAACGAAATCCCCGTATATATGAGGAAACTTTAATAAAAAATATTTACAACGATCTTGTGTTTTCTTTCAACACTGTTGCTATACTCAATAATGGATAGTAATAAACAAGTTTAATAATAATAAAAAAAAAACAAGTTTATGAGAAAAAGTTGCACGTATTGAGTATTAATCTTCAACGATCATTTTGCTAAATAATTATTCAAATTGACGCGTAAAATTAATATGAATATTTAATCTACAATATGAATTATGGTCCGTTATAAATAATGATAATTGATTGAAAAAAAAAATAGATTTTTTGCATATTGCAAATTTTCACCGGATCGATAGTGAAGGATACGTTTTTGGAGATTTATAACTATGCACGGCTCATTTTGTATAACTTCATTTAAAACTATCAAATAAATCTAACGGGTTGCACTATAGTTGTTACGTTAATAAATCAATGATTTAAATAAATACAACACTGCGCAAACTTAATCACGCCCCATAAATGTCGTCTACCATTTTGTGAGTCACTGATGATTTATCTAGCAAAAAATACGTATTATGTTTTATATAGTGGGGTTTTGAATTCCATGTGTGTCTCAAAGTATTTTCTCGTCGTTTCATGTGTGAATCGATTTTGTAAATACGTATTGTAAAGAGGCTTTTTATTTTTGTGAATTTCTGTTAGTGGCGGGTCGTGTAATCATTTCGTTGCTTCTGGCAAGTATAATTATTTTTTTGGAATATATATATATTTTATTGAAGAATTCTCCATTTAGCCGGTTCAAGATGGACGCCATTACACTGAGTAGTCGTCAGGTACGTAAGAGTTGTGGCTCTTTTTGCATGCGATGCTCGTGAGCCGCCCTGCCCATGGTGGGGAATCCCATTAAATATTGTAATGCATACACAACCAAGGGCCGCAAGATGGCCATATGACTGAAAACACCTAATTTTTAAATTTATTTACATAAAAAAAAAATTACACGACTCGTAAATCAGAAGGCCAATCTTCGATGAATACATTTTTTTAAATAATTTATATTAATAACGCCGAAAAAAAATTGCTCGTAATTGCATGGCGTTTTTCATATTTATATGAAAGAGATTTATAAAACGTCGCGTAGTAGTGACTAGTTTTTTTTTCGTATGTGGACCAACCGCCAAAATAGTTTAATATATAAAAAAATAATTTAATTTTGAGTTATTGATGCGATGTCACGCTGTCGATAACTGCTTGCTAGACGAAATATAGTCTATATATAATGCAAGCCTGTTTTATGACCTTGTTTAGTGTTGGATTCCGCTAAAACGTATTTTGCTGCATTCGCGTGACATCTGGCTAGATTATCTGGCAATGATTAATAAATAATATAAATTATAAATAATAAATCTATATTTATAGCCATAACCCACCCTTGTTGTGGCCCTAGCCAGAACACTTGCTCACCCTGCACCAAGACGAGTACCTTCCTCCACTAATCGAGCCAGTTTTTACAGGGTACGAGAAGTTGGTACCATGATGAATGTTCTCGAAGGTCTGCAAATATTTTCTGCATTAAATGTACAGAGATGCTATATCAAAATACAACCATAAAAATTATATATATTATTAAAAAAAATAGTCATAAACATAGAAGCAATTATTTACGAAGATTAATCATAATTAAAAATCATCACTGAAAAATTACAAATGCTCTGTATACTCGTAAGTTTTATTAGTTTTTTATGAGTTGATTTGGTTCCTTGAGTGCTGAGCTGTTATGCAAGTATTCAGTTCTCCGAAACGTCGGAGGACTGAAATCTTCCCGAATCAACGCACGATAAATGCGATGTAAACGTTTTGGGTTCCGGTCCACATACCTTCTTCGCGAAAGGCATCAGGAACAGTCGATCATCCGAATCGGACGCGAACAGTAAAAAATCTGATCGTGTTGACCGCAAAACATGGAGATACTTTATAGCAGGGGTAGCCAAGGCGTCCCATATAATTTTGTGAGAAGAAGTCATTATTTTTATTTTGAATTTAAATTTATTTTGGCATTGAATTACTACTTATGTTATGATCACTTGACCCATACAATGTTGGTATAATTTTAAAAAAAAATACAGGTCGGCCGTAATGCTTAAAAGGTTGGCCACCCCTGCTTTATATGGCGAGTTTTGTATGAACGCTTATCACAAGTGATTTAGTTGCCAGCGTATTTTAGTAGATGTCGTTAGCCATAGTAAAAAAATATTTTTACAATTTTGTATAATCATAATGATTATATGATTTATTTATATAAAACTTATAAAGGGTTTTTTACACATATTTTTCACTAATAAAACTCAATATCGAAACCTTGTAAGCCCCACAACCTGCGCCAGGATCAAGAGACAGCCACATATAGTATTGAAGCATTGCCTTAAAAACTATTTTAAATTAACATAAAAAATAAAGAAATTTGTAATAAAATATATTTTTATTATATTTAACAGAAGCTCTTGGATCTGTTGCTGAAATATTCAAGTATTAGTAAGCAAAAAGGGAATAATATATTAAAAAATAGTCATTTTTATTTTTATGTGTATATTATGATATATATTATCTATAGGCACTGGTAATACAATAACAATCATAATTTATAATATAGATTTTGAAAAAAAAAAAAACTAATATAATAGTTAAATTAATATTTCTATATCTTTTTACATTCATGACTAGTAAGATACAGGAATTATATGTATATCAGATTAAATAACATTATCATAGAAATCAGCTATCAGTTTAATATTAATATTTTTGGTATTAAAATTTAAAATGTATGAGGAAAAGCTGCCTACACACGCTGCAACACTACCAAACGGTATTAAGTACTTTTTTTTTTACAATTTGCTAGCTAGTTCACCGTTTTGTTGTCGGGTGTATCACAGCGGGTGTAGGCAGCTTTAAGTTCACACCTGTCCTTGCACGTGCCACGCCCCTTGCAAATGGCTAATACAAACAAATATAAACTTACTAATTATAATACTAACTATTAGACACTTTTATAAATAAATATGCAGCCCATCGTCAGTTTTAATCTGATTTCAAAATTATTTTAGTTATAAAACTGTCTTATGAATTGGCAAAAAGGTTTCATTAAAACCCAAATGCATGGTATGTATGGTGTCCTCTCTTTTGGAGTAGTATATAGTATTTTTCACCCTTGGATTATACTAGTAGACGTGTTCCAACGGGTTGCTTAATTTATTCCACTGTTCCATCTTCTTCTCTTCGAGGATCGTCTTAACGACCTCCTTCCACCTTGGCTCTTCCTCCAACTGCATTGGAGCTCTCTCAGCTGGATCTTGTCCTTCTTCAGTTTCCCGGCTGGAAACTGAAGAAGGTCCACGGTGCTTCGTGAACTCCATCGGAGAGTATCTTTTCTGACGCTGAGAGCGTTTATTGTGCGATTGGCTGACGAGAGCGTCCCCGTAGAGACCGTGGTCGTTGAGCAGTTTATCATTCATGATGGACCCGACGACGTTCCTCCATTTCGGAACCGAATCTGTCTCCACGAAGTAAGCCTGGGTCATCGCTGCACTCGCACCTTCGGATTGATCCAGCAACACAGGCTTGACAAAGACAATGTACTTGGAAGGCTCATTTGAACCAGCGTCCACACTTCTTACAACTCTTCCCAATCTCGGGATCAAACTGTCGGAGCCAAAACTGTATTCGATGGGGGTTCTTATTTCTTTTTTGCTTCTGTTCTTCAGGTCCCTGGTTCTTCTCATCAGTTTAACCTGCGGCCAAGGATAATCCGGTAGACTGGGTCTCGTTTTCTTGACTGTCGGTTGATCCAGAGCAGTTTGATCTACAGCGTGATTTTTTCTTGGTAAACTTCTTTCAGCACGTGTGAACACTTCACTTTCTTTAATTTTCATTTCACTTCCCTTTTCTTCCTCGCTGCTTGACCTTAACGCTGTTACAGCCGTTACAGTTAAAACGCACAAAAGGAAAACTGTCTTCATCTTGGACGATTGCTCGGTGCGATGGTGTAATGGATACTGTCTCCGCAAGATCCGCCGGTGTTTTGATATTTGATCTGCGTTGTCTCCAGTTTTTATGCAGAGCTGCTCGAAAGGAAAAACCGATGAGTTGATTGGCTCCAAGTGACTCCGACAAGTGTGCGTCAAGAAATAACCAAAAGGGACTTTATTAGTCCATTAACGGTTTCCTCAAAACAAACACTCATGCACGCGCAGAATGGCGTAAAGTCAAACCGCAATATTAAAAAAAATAATAATAACAATAAAAAAAATCGCCGAAATACAGTAAGCACGCTGATTTATAAATAATTGAATGAGATTTTAATGATATGCACGAAATAATAATTGCACCAAAAACATTTTTATTTATACCAATGCGGTGCTTGAAAGCAAAAAAAAAAAATGTAAAAAAAATACAGTTTTTATATTTTATTAGTGATTAAATGCTATGGTATATTTTCACGGATTTATAGTTCACTATAGTTTGTTTTATTGTAGGCTTTGAAATAATAAATATAGCATTCTACAGCTGATTGTCCGAGGTAAAATTGGAAGAAAAAAGGGGATTGGAAGGAGAAAACTTGCGTGGATGCGGAATTTATGACAGTGGCTGGAAGTTGGAAGTATGAGACTGGCCCAGGAGAGAAATATATTCGATAATGAGAAGCACCAGAAGAAGATTATAAAAGCGAAATGACTTAATAATTCAGAAATAAAAATTATTTAAAAAATTTAAATAGGTGTCTTTCATTATTTTATTTACCAAAGCGAAGATAATAATCTTAATAATCTTCAAGCAAAATATGCCAATATATAATATTTTTTTTATTATTATTTTTTAAAAAATGTTTTTTTTGTAAGCCCTTATGCATTTGTAACATGAATTGACTAGGATTACGTGTTGTATATGAAAACCGCTGAATGGCGACAAAAGTAGGTAAGTACATTCTAATATTATTTTACATGTGATAAGGTTGCGAGCAGTTATAAGATTACACATACCAGGAATTCAGTTTCCGTTTTACATTTATTTTCAGATAACGAAAGTTCAGCCCATTGCTTTAAAACATCGAAGTTGATAAAATAACTCGGAAAAAACCCGCCATGCCCTCTCAAAGCAACGGTTTTTTTTTACGTAAACATTTTTTTAAATGTAAACAAGAAATTGTGCAAGCCAACGAAATGGTCAGATAGCGTGGCCCTGTTTTCCTTGTTTACGTTTGATTCGTATTGCATGTTATTCAGATGATTATTTTTTCATTGTATGAAGAGCAGGTGATCCTATATTGAAAGTACAATGGTTGCCAAAAACCATGAACATACCTAAATCAGGACTTCGGACTTGAGTTTTAAAACATCGTGTATGTAGCTCATCGAGAAATGATTTCATAAAGCGTTTTTTTAAATAATAAATTAAGAAAAAAAGGTTTTTTTTACAATTTTTTCAATGCTTTCAGATAATCAGTTATCATGATTCAGTATGACTGGGATTTATTAATTTTCATAAAGGCTGCATTAAAATAGTTTGTGTTGTGTTGTGAAAGAAAACAACATTCTTTTGTATTAAATCTCGACAAACAGGACGTTAGTGGGAGTTGTGTGCAAATAATTATTTTTAATCAATGCCATGGGTTTTCATAGTACTTTATATATACCGGGGGTGTCTACGGGAATAGGGTAATCCCATGGGGAACCGGGAACTTTCCGAGGAGCATTCTTTGGAAGAAGTGTGAGATCTTTCCCTTAAGCCACCCTGTTGGTAATGGGGCGATACTAGATATCCCATAAGAATTTATAATTATAGTTATCAACTGGTGACAGTTGAAATTTTTCATAAAAAATTGCTGCAATAATGTATTTATGTTTTTTTTTAAATATTTTTCAGTACAGTAAATCAATTCTTGAAAAAAAAAACTCGTTGTTTGGGACTGAAGAGACTATACAAAGTATGACATAAATAATGAGTAAAAAATATTTTAATGCATGTATACTTCATTGCCACATATTAATATTCAAATTATTGTAATAAAAATATAACTTCTTTAAATAAAATCAGGTATTTTTCTAAATTTTAAATTCATTAGAAATATATTATTTCTTATAAGGTGAAATTTTACATTGCCGCTGTTTACACGAGAAAATTCTTGGCTTCTACGTAAAATATACTTACAATTTTCTAATCATTGTTTTTAAATTGATTATTCGTAGTAATCAAGAAAAAAAACCTGTTTATTCTAAAAAAAACAACTTAAGCATAAACATAGCATTCTTTTCAATTTCTAACTGAAAACTGAAAAAAATATAAATACATATATATAAATCGCAACTGACCACAGTGTATCTCGATAATAAAAAAAATGGTTTATTAAATGAATAGATGTTTCTATGAACTTATCAGCCGATTACGACGAAGTGATGGACTGACTGATGATGCAGAATACTAGTGTCCCAATTTTCAAGAATTGAGTGATGTCGTTTTATGTGGAAGTAATTTTTATATCCTTATTGAGACGAGGTCTTAGAACTTACCGCATACTTCCCGGACACCACCATGAACTGATGCGCAAACAGGAAAATGCCATAAATCTATTATTTATCTCACAGATTCCGTTTAGAACTCAAGGCACTCGTAAAAAGTTCACTCTTGTATTCCACACATTAATATGTTTATTATATTTTCGTTGCTAAATGGTTATTGTAAACTCGTCATCACTTTGTTTGTCTGAGCTTCTTTCCAGGAAAGCTAGTATTGTCATATTATATAGAACAATACTATTATAAGTTCAGATTAGGGTATAATATCAAGTTTTTGGAAGTGAGCCCCGATGTCATTTTTTTATATTTGACACACTTATGACACGCCTTAGAATCATGATGATAATATAATGTCTTTGAAAATCTTCATGACTGTATTTGGGGATATTACAAGTTAAGGTAAAGTTCTGCAATCCAGACGTAATACCAGCTTCAGGTATGCTTCAGCTAAAACCACGTGAATAAGCACATTTATCTTTTTCAGTATCAATAATGAATTGCAACGGAAGTCTTTGCTGAAAATGCGTGAGGTGTGACCGATCATCTTAAGATGATCAAGTTACCTTTTAAAATCTACAGTTATGAGCCTTTCCGCTCTGCCCATTCTGTTGCTTGTGCATGGCTGCTACTCTGTACCCTGAGTGTGTGTAAAGGATCGGTGATGGAGTAGTGGACTTGGAATGATTGTGGGGGGATGTGCAATGGAAGTACTTTGTCGAGGTGGTATTGTTTCTGTAACCTGCTGCAGAAGGAGTATCAGATCTAAACGCCAGCGTATTATAAGAAAAGGATTATAAAATAATGCTATTGGGTAGCAGCAATAATATAAAACTCCCTAATATAAGACTCCCTACACTATTTTCCCCTTAGAAAACCATGAACAATGGTTCAGCATGAGTATATGCTCAGTGAAGTGTTCGCCAGCTTCTTCTGATGAGAGGCACTTGATGAAGTTATTGCAACGGTTGTTTAACGTGAGCGTGACTTATGCTTCGTTGGCATGCACGTGCGAAGCCATCGCTGACGTGAGTGGACTCTACGATCATCCAACCTGATCAAGCTTCCGTATAAAACCTTCAGCTATGAATCTGACCAGTGTTGTTTCAGTTTCTGAATAACACACAAATATGGATTTTATTTATTGTTTTAAATTTATAAAAAAATAAAATGTTTGATTCATTCAATTTAAACTATTATATTTTGGGATATTAGTCAGTCACTTGTAGATATTTTTTTTTGTTGTGTTCTTTATTCATTAGATCAATTACGCGTGCTTTTTCTAACCACAAGCACTATTTTTGTTTTATAAAACCACCGCAGGAATATATAAAATATGTTAGAGTTTTATCAAATGATTAATAATGTTAAAAAGCAAAATTATATCTAGTTTTAAGTGATTAAATCAAATGACTCACTGAAAGAGTATTAATAGGGATTATGATTTATAAAAGCGGAAAGAAAAGTACAATAATTAGTGACACATATCTCAGAATATTAGCATATTTTTTTAAAATGTAGCTTAGATGTGATAATATCTTACTCTAAAAGTATTGAAAAAATATCATAACCTAACCTAACCTAACCTAACCTAACCTAACCTCTAAAAGTATTGAAATAAAAATTTGCACAAGGGATTATTATAATTTGTTATAAAAAAACCCAATGAACAGATAATTATGGATGATTTTATTATAGTTCACACAATTTTTTAGTCAAAATTCAAACGGCAAATATAATTAGCCAAATTGATTGGAGATGACGATAATCATTGTTTGTGAAAGTTTTCATCTCTCAAGCAAGGGCTTTGGAAAGCAAAAAAGAGTTCACTTAAAAAAAATGAATTTTAACTTAATAATAAATTTATGATATGAACTTATAAATCTTCATTGTTATTTTTTATTTACGATCGGCGAAAAAAAGTATAATATTTTATTTTACAGCGTAACTTCTTTCTAACATTTTCAGTGATTTTTTTTCTAATTTCTTCATGCCGCAATGCGAGGAATCTCGCACGATTCTATAAAAGTTATTTGAGGCTCCAGAAAATCTATTTTTTAGCATATCGCTTAAAACGTTGTAGTTATGTATCCATTTTTTAAATAAATAAACTGTGTGTTTGCCTTGTTGGTTAGACTCTTGATCAAGAGGTTCCACATTCTGACAAGTGAATCCCAAGCCATTCAGTTTGGTTAAAGACAATCTGCATTTTAAAAAAAATATCGCCTTCCGGTGCATTTGCTTTCGTGGGTGTTCGCCTTCCTAAAAATACGGATTTATGAATATTTTGTTATCTCTACCGCAAATTAAATTCTTGCAAGTCTTGTTAAAACTTGATACGCTGTAAACAAATTTTGATTCATGTAAAATCTTGTACAGTAGATTTCATATACACAAACAAGTATCGAGGAAAACCTATGAGATTTAACAAAACCGCACAATACTAGTGTCTAAAAGTCAATATTATTTTTAAATACGTAAAATAAAATTAAACTGGAGCTGGGATACTGGAGCTGGGATTCTGACCAGGAAATTAAAGAGTGAATTGAGACAGCACGCATTTTATCTTGAGGAAACGTTTAATTTGAGGAAAGTACTATGCTCAAGAGATATATCATGGATTCATTCAATTATGGATAGCCATTATATATATAAGTGATTCACTTTAGATATACAGAACTGGCAACCTGACTAGGAAATCAAAGTGAGGATTGAGACAGCACGCAGTACTTTCAATAATTTGAGTCTCGACACCCAATACAACTACTATGCGAAGAATTGAAGCGTTTGAAATGAGGCTGTGTAGGAGAATCCTTAAAATACCATGGGTTGACCGCGTCACAAATGAGAGAGTATGCGCAAAGAATGAGAGCTCCTGACGTTGGTAAAGAAGCGGAATGTTTCCTATTTTGGCCACATTTTTCGTAAAAATAAATATAGCATCCTACAGCTGATTTTCCAAGGAAAAACGAAGAAAAAACGGCCATTGGAAGGAAGACCTAGAGTAAGGATATGTTTGGGGAAATGGACCGATCTTCTATGAGGAGAGGCACCAGAATATGAAGTTTATAATTTTTTTTTCTTGGGTGTTATGTCGCGTTTTTGTTTAAATTACCTATGTGTTGGGTGCTTTATTGAAAACTCTCTGATACCTGACATATTGAGCGTCTTGCTTCAAAATTACAGTGCGTGCAGTGGTGAAGCCGTTATTCTTGAACGGGGAAGTGAAGTGGTGCAGCCCACGCAGACTTCCGCTGTACCCCGGGCTGGAGCTGGTGGGTATCATCTGCCGCAGTAAAGGCGGCAAGGAGGCCTTGATGACGGTCATCAGGACCCAGGCACGTGATGAGGGGCCTTCCCAGAGTTAACGCAAAGAGTGGTCATACCAAATGCGGTGACCACGAGGAACAAAACATAAAAACACACTAAGATTATTTTTAATAAAAATGATTGACACACTTCATGGGAACTACTCCATCGATGTGTTCGACTAAAAAGTTTGATGTCTGCAACGTCGCAGTGCAGGAATCATTTGTCGACCTGTACCACTGAGCAAACAAGACGTCCAGTCAGGAAAAAAATATTAGAAAAACCATAGAATCGCTCAGAGTCGGATTGGTCTATCGATGAACCGAGATGTACCCCGGGGGCCATGAAATATGGGACCCCATGCAGAAATCTTTATTTAATATGTGTTTATATATATTTATTCGTATTTTTAACAGGTGAAATCTTTAAAAGCTTTCGTGGGATCCCATCTCTGAGTCCAGGTCCAGCTCTGGAGGTGGTGTTCAACCCTTGATAGACAATGACAGCTGCCAATCACAGGCCAGTCGACATGCCTGCCCAACGCAGGGTAGGTTTTTTCAGCTTTCATCGTTGATATTCTCCCGACATTGAATTATTTTACTGAGAAATTGTCAGTCATACCTAATTGATTGCAATGTATCTTACAGTAACAACAGTATTACATTTTTATATATATTTTTTATTTTTGGAATAAATTATTAAAAAAATATATTTGTTCCCAAATAGGAAGGTATTTTTTTATGGCCAAAAATTAATGTAAGAGAAAATAAACAATAAACATAGTATTGGGAGTGGGAGATTTATAGTAAATATTTTATATGCATAGTGAAAAATGCCGTTAGAAAAGTCGGTATTAAACGATGATAAAATAAAATAAAAGTTGAATAACAATTAATTATAAATATTAAGTTGATCAGGCAAAAATAATGTTTTGTTTTAAAAGTATGATTTATTAAGCTGTGGTGCCATAAAGGTAGATAGAATTAAAAATCGGTTTTAAACAAAAAAAAAAGTAGTATTGTAATAAAGTAAGTTGCCATTCGCTTATTTGTAATTGTTGTATAAATATAGAGTGTTACATATCAAATTAGTTAAGACAGTCTACAACTCTAGACCAAAGTATAGTATCATTGAATGACGTCATAAAAACACCTGCTCAGGTGATGAATCAAATATAAAAAAGCAATTTAAAATTTCACTAAACGCAGTTTGCTTATTCCTGCCTTAAGCAATGATTATGAATAATATGGCAGTTCTTGTACAAGGTAATATGTAAAGTACGGTTCAGGGTATAAAATCATTTAATTAAAAGCAACTCTATTGACATCGTCACACGGTCTGGCCACATCTGCAAAAATGAGTTTTGAAACTGCCTTGTATAGTGTCCGCGTGTTATTTTGTAGTTTAACCTGAACATGCCTGCAATTTTAGCATTACCATAACGCGATAGTATTAATGCGAATGAAATATCTAGTATTTATTATGATAAGGAATGCGCGAGCACGTTCTATTGACCGTCGGTCCAGCCGTGGACATACTGCTCCACCATAATAGTAAACCCACCCCAGAATTCGAACCGCCTATGTCCATCTTCTCAAAAAGCCTCAGCGTTTATTTATATAAAAACAAAAACAAAAAAGTTATACCTTAATAAGTAAATTCATAAGTTTCTGCAGCCGGAGTTTTTTTTGTGATTTTTTTCCTATAGTCCCAGCTCTTCCAAATCAACATTGATATTAAAGTAGTAGAGAGAGTGAAAAAATTTTAATACTAAGGCAGCTGGTTCAATGAGAACTGAAATTCACCAATTGAAAATCTTCCTGTTTCGCCGATAAAGCCAAATACACTAGACACGCGGCAGAGACTTCGACACTTAACACACTAAAGGCGGGGCGGGTACTAGTACCCGATTCGCGGACTGCTGTCTGAACGCGGGGCGCGTATTTATACCTTGTTTAATGTGTTTACTCTAAAAGCGGCAGAAGGTCATTTTACTCTTTAGGCTTACAGCTCGTAATGTTTGTTTAGGACACGTCAACGTTACTTCTACCAATACTGTCCAGTGATTCTGAGCAAAGTGACAATAAAGACGTGGAGTGGTCAGAGATTGATAATCCTCCAATTATTGAACAATTTTTAGGACAAAGTGGTGTTGTTGTGATGCCAAGTAATCCGCAAAGTGTGTACGAAGTGGTTCAACTTTTTATGGTAAACGATTTATTTGACAACATGCAAATCAAAGAGTGTATAGACTAGATTTCACACATCAGTTTAGTCAATTTGGTTAACGGATTAAAGTGTGTTTAACAGTGACCACGCGTAAATTCCATTCCAATTCCAATATCTTGAATACGTAATAACATTTTTCCGACCTTCTGATTAAAAATCACACCTGAATCCTGCAACCAATACTCCACGTCACGGTTACACTAGGACCCACCAATTATATCGGCGAAAATGGCTCGATATCCACTTTCGAGTACCCTCGTTTGTATCTTTTCGCCGTAAAGGTTATGTTGCTTGTTGATTATGGATGTAGATCAAAAGGCTGGCGAAATGTTTGCGTATTCGTTTATTTATATGAATTGGACAAGACAGAATAATACGTGGTTAGTGGTCGAGTGCCTGCGTCTCTCTGTGTGGGGTTGCGTTATCGCTGGGGTTGTTGGGTTGTTGTAAAATTAGAAAGTCTCTACCTGCGGTAGGGGCGGAGCTTAACAAGTCAAATATTGTAGCGGTGTATTTGCACTGACCGCTACAATCTCATGTAGCCTTTTCATTTGTGGATAGACTGCGGTGATGTATGATGTAAGTAGAGGTAGATCGCTCTCGATGTAGCGCGGCCCTCGCCGTCCGGCAGTTTAAGTCTGTACATGGTAGCGTCTGATTTATCGACCCGCAAGATCAGTTCTGGCCGACAGGTTGGCCAGCCCTGGCGGCGAGAGCGCCGGGAGAAGGAAGGACTCGCCAAGGAGAAGGCTTTGAATTACATTTTTTGCAAGATGGCCGACTTAAAAGGAAAATGTATTAATTATGTCAATGCCTATTGTATAATGTCTTTCTTTCTTTTAACTCGATTAGTGTTATCGCGATTTGCTGTAAAAGGTGTCGGGCTTGAAATAATACACTGCCAGTATAAATATTCTTGGATGCTGTAAAAAAAAATTTGTTCGAGCGTCTTTTCAAATTTTCATACTAAAATAAATTTTGCTTTTAATCTTCTCCTCAAAAAGTTGGCGACAATTTCATTGAATGCAAATTAATCGTGGGGCAGTCTCACTAATGACACATTTAACAATTTAATATATTTAATAATATGTTGATATTACGGTTTTTGCGTTGCAGAAAATAAAAACAGTTTCGTTTCTCGCACAGCCTTTTATATTTAATCCGTAAAATCTAATAAAAATAAAAAGCGTTAAAAATGCGATTCGTCATTTAGCTCGGCGGGGCTGTCCATAGATGTCTCTGCCGTCGCTTACCGTTTTGCGAGATAAATCGCATTTGTTTTTATCGACCGACATCCAGCCCGTTGTTTTATGGATATAAATGGAGGTATTATTTTTTTAATAAGCATAAAGTTGTCAATCCAGACATTGTCTCCGCTCGCCGTTTCAAGATGGCAGAGATTACATTTTATGATATGGCTCATTTATGTTAAATCGGTTATTTTCTCTTGGTCGCGGGCAAGTGGTTTTTTTCAGTAGAAAAAAATGCTCTAATGGCGATGTTTATTTACTTTTTCTTTGTGAGAAACGCTATTTAAAAAAAAAAAATTACCGTGGGAATGTCAACAATTATTTGTTTACGATAAAAAAAAATATCTCGTGATTTTACGAACACAACAAAAACATATTATAATGCAATCGCTATAGGTTACAAATTTTTAAAAATAGAACAAAACTCAAAAAATTGATTGAAACAAATTAAACTTCGCCGCAATTATTACATATGATCCAAATTTAAATTTAAACACAATAAACTTTTATGCAATTGTAAATATGTTCCAAATTGAAACTTAAGATGTTTGAATATAGAACAAAATTCACAGCAATTGTTATATGTACCGAATAAAAATTCAAATTTGATTAGAACAAAGCAAACTTCGCTGCAATCATTTTATACTATATGTTCCAAATTTAAATTCAAACAAAACAAGCTTTAATGCAATTGTTATATGTTCCAAACTTAAATACGAAATTGCTTAAAACACTTTTGTGAAATTATTAAATGTTCCAAATTCAATATATTTTAAAGCAGTTGAGTTTTAATATATATGAAAGCTGTGGTATATTACAATAAATATTTATAGTATGTATATATATATATATATATATATATATATATATATATATATATATATATATATATATATATGTGTGTGTGTGTGTGTGTATAGTATAATTTGGAGTCTTGAACATATGAAAGAGATCATTGTCCTTAGAGTTGGCATACTCTTTGGTTCACATTTACATTAAAGCTATATTGCAGAGGAGTGCCGCTGTTTTGTCGACAACGTAAATAAATCTGTTTCTATCCCAGTAGAATATTAGATTTACTAACGTGCTCAGTTTAAACAATGTCCAATGCATACAAGCTGGCTGGTAGAAGGTAGATTGTGCACGTACTTTCATCTTAGCATTTATTCCGGTGGTAGCTACAAAACGTTTCTCTGTGATGGGTCAGAAATTTGCGCTATTTGATGCAACAAATCGATGCTATGTTGATAATAAACAGACTACAGGTAATTTATAATTGCGATCGAAGGTCTGATGTAAACTCCCGCTAAACAAGTAAATGAGTATTCTGCCTCGTGATCCGGCGGTTAGCACGCTCGTTTGCCAACTGTGAATTCTGATAGAGCCGAGTATATATTTTTTTACAGTTTTTTAAAATTCTTTATTTTCAATAAGATGGATAAAACCTCTCTGAGACAGGTTTTTTGTGATTTTGTTGTATACAAGAGACGAAACAATGTGGACATTGCCGCAAACGCTTCATGATTTTTTCAATTGTATGCTGTATTGATTGACTGCCACTTTACTTGCGGCCTTATACTATTACAGAGTAATAAAGTTATAGACTCCTTGCTTTATGATTATAAAGATATATTTTGATAAAACGTTACTTTTGCTACAGCTGCTTATACAAACTACCGAGTTGATTACTGCAAATCATTTTATACCATCGACTATTAAGCCAAGCATAATTAGCCAAAGCTTGGAATAGTTTTAGAGCTCTAATCTCTGGAATTGAAAACACGATGGATCGTTCTTCTCCTCTGTGTATAATAACGGCATGCCTGCTGGATTGTTTGTAAAACTGTGCAATTCTTAACTCCCCTCAATTAAGTCGTATTTATGAAGATGGTTTAAGTTGTTGGTGCAGACCACCTCTGCGCCAGGAACATTACAGCACAAACAGACGTTTAACACAGTAAATCGTGATAGCAATAAATATACAATTTTTTTGCCATCTAAACACTAAACTACAATGTTTTAAATATGAACTGATTTAAACTAAAGATAAATATTAAATATTTTTGACAGTAAATTCTTGGTGTAAAAATGACACAAAGATTTTGATTACATTCTATGTTAAAATTGTTGAATCTTGTTGATGGACAAGGCATTGGTGAAGATCCATTATTATAATGATAAAAGTACTTTGGTATTTTGTCTTCACTTTGAGTTTATTATATTTTTTTGCATGACTAGTTTCGACCAAATAGACTAGGTCATCATCAGATGCATAACTAAACTTATATATAAAATTGTTGAACCTTAATAAAAACCAAGAATGCAATTATTTGTAATAACCCCATGCTTTTGCGACAAAATTTCTAGATCGATTATTTAATCGCTGATTTCCGAAGTTTTATTGCTGTTGTATAAAATTTTTCAATTCAATTGATTATTACAAAGTTAAAATGTTTGTGAATTTCGTATTTTTTCTCAAGCCGGGACAAAATGTCGTACCGGTACTCAATCAGGACATTCCCGGTCAAACCGGAGCTCATGGTGGCCCATGTGCAAGAAGCATCCAAGGTTATTATGAAGCTTAAAGCGTCCACGAATAAGGAAGCACCATAACGTCTTCCATATTAATCAGCGGCAAAAAATCTGCACAAATCGAGTGTTCGCATTGGCCGGTGTACTCGCAACACGTACATAGTTATTGCTTCGTAAAGGCGTGCTCAGTTCAGGTTCGATTTCAAGTATGCAATAATTAGGCTAACCATACGTTTCGGCTTTATAAATTATGAACGTTTTATAAAAAAATCTTTGAGACGTGCCCGATGGATGCAATAAAATGTGTGCTCAAACAATCGAATAGTTTTCGCACGAAACATAAATTAAAGGTATTAAGATTTGCTTCAACGAGTATTTCATTCGATTATCGTAATGGAAGTTTCTATTCACAAAGAATCGATAAAATATTGAATTTCTTCGATAGTCAGGTATATTTTAAATAATAAGTAAAATACTTGACTGATTTTTCCACATATAGATTTTTATTGGTGACTGGTTTCGCCAACCTTTCACGTTGGCATTATCAAACAATATTGAATTTCGTATAATTTGTAATACTCCAATGTAAGAAATTCAATATTTTTGACAGAGAGTACTTGGTGGAATTCCATTTTTTCAACATTTGTTTCCGCCCGCAGATTTCAAGGCCTTTTTAGACCAATCTCACAATCTTGTTGTTTTAATATGGAGTAATATTTTAAATAATAAGCATAATACTTGAGTAATTTTTCCACGTACAGATTTTCATTGGTGACCGGTTTCGCCGACCTTTCGCGTTGGCATTATTATTTACAATATTACTCCATATTAAAACAACAAGGTTGTGAGATTGGTCCGAAAAGCATTTGAATGTTGAGGGCGGAAACAAATGTTGAAAAAATTCTCAATATATATATATAGGTGCGCCATCTTTTATGTCGGTATGTAAACATTGAATAACTTTGACATTTATCAACCGATTGTTGATTGATTGAAATCGGTTGCTTCCTTTTAAAGTTATTTATTATTTACACACCGAAATAAAATATGGCGCACCCTGTATATATATGTGCATGTGTGTGTGTGTGTGTATGGCAAATGTATTGTTATTGATATGATAAATACACGGTAGCATTTTAGTGGTTTCAAAAATTACAGCAAAGAGCACTGGTTTCATATATAGATGGGAACACAAATACTTAGATTAAAACATATTGAACAGTTTTAATGATTACGTAGAATAGCAAAGAGCAAATAAAAATTATTTGAATAAATTGTTTAAAACCTGAAGAAAAGTTTTCATGCGAAATAAATGCAGTGAGTGTTTTTGCGGGGCTGAGAGGGCCGGGGAGGCAAAAAAGGGAGGCATTGCCCCCGTGGCCCTTGCGGCCCCTGTCTCCGCCGAAATCAAAGGATGCGAGGAGAAGACTTTTCTTTATATTCGGTTTAAATAAAAAAAAATACCCAATATATCCTTGCACGAACGCTGAGACTTAAAAATGAACTCACAATCACACCGATAATTTTGGAAACCAAGGAGTATAATGTGAAATATTTTATTCGATTTTTTTTTCAGGAATTCCCTGTAAATTTACTATCACGCTTATTACGAAACAGTGCCTCTTTTCAGCTGGCAATCCTCGACTATTTGGATTTTTCAGCAGCAAGTAAAACTGTACGGTCCCTTAAGTTCTGTACGCCTGTTGACAGGAAGTCTCGGAAATAATTGAATCACGTTTGCTCTATGCCTACTGGCGAAAGCGATGGCTTTACTGCGATAGACAATACAATTTATACACAATTTCCGCACAGTATAAACAACATTATCCGTTACACTATGGAGGCAATTCACTTCAAAAGATGCTATTTTTCGCTTGTAGACACCCCTCGTTTCCTTATTCCGAGTGGTTTTTACGGATCGTCTGACCGCTCTTCGGCCCGTCCGGGAGCGTCTCCAGGAATGCGGGGCTGGAAGGTGGCGTCCACTGACGACGGAGCGGCGAGAAGAAGCCTTCTCGCAATACAATGGCCGGAAGGAATTCGAGAACGGACGTCTTGTGTGCATATAACTACTCCTGTTTGTGTTGTAAGACAACCGATATCACGAAATTATGACTAAAACCAAGCGTCGTGTTCAGAAACAGAAGCAAGCGATTGTTTTGTCTGGTTTTATTTACTGTCTTTATTAAAGACCAAAAAAATTAATTTCATATCCAATAATTCTTATGGTTAAGGTTGTAACATGGTTTGTGGGTATCCCCTGATCCTGCACGCAGGTTGTGGGGCTTACGATATGTGGCTTGGGAGGTAGGTCTCCTGCAGAGAAAACCCTTTTTCCGCACGAGATAAATAACTAAGAACAAAATAAAAATATAATATTTAATATGATTTTTCCCCCAACGTGTCAGCTGACTAACACGCCTGACATGTTAAGAGCCCGGCTGAAGCCATTGTGTTGTCCCAAGTGTAGACCGCTTTGTGGCTTTAGTTGATAAGCCTTCCAGAAACCTGGCGTGATTCTCTCCGATTCAGGTAATACCGCGGGTTGCGGAGCACGCTGTGTATCTTTCGCCTGAATATCTAACCAGCCGTGTAGGAGGCAGGCAATTTCCTCAGTGCATTTCAAATAGATAGGCGTGCAGGTCGGGTTTGCATTATGGTGCCGTGTCATGCGCGAAGAATTGGTGATGACGACTGCATGCGGAGAATTCCTGCCATTGAAAGGTCAGGGGATCCAGCGGGGGAGTGATTGAAGGCAGCCGAGGTGGGAGAGCTCTGCGGACCAGCTGCGTCACCAGGTCGGAGCGCCATGAGCTCCACTCCAGGGCGATCGAAAAATTGGGGCCTCTTAATATAAAATATTAGTATTACTGTAGCCTGAGCGTATGTAAAGGATCGGTAATGCAGTAGTGGACTTGGAATGATTGTGGAGAGATGTGCTTTGGAAATACGCGAGGGGGCTCCTGCTATTGTTTCTGTAGCTTGCTGCAGAAGGAGTATCAGATCTAAACGCCAGAGCTGTCTAGGGAAAGCTTTTGGGCAGCAGCAATACGCATATTTTTCCTTCCAATATAAAACTGCGGTGTAGAAGGACCCGAGGACCCATTACAGTACACTATTTTACCTTTAAAAAACCATGAACACTGGCTCAGTATGATTACATGCTCAGTGAAATGGTCGCCAACCTCCTCTGAGGAAAGACACTTGATGAAGAAGAAGCCAATATACGCATAATGTAAGGTTAGGTATGCTTTTCCCTCCCCGTTCTCCATACTCTGTTGCTTGTGCATAGCTGCCATTTGTGCCCTGAGCATATATCCAAGATGCAAGAAGTACTTTGCAGAGAAGAGGGGGCTCCTGCTATTAAAATATCAGATCTAAACGTATAGTATAATAATAATATGGGTCAGCAATAAAACTGCAGTGTATAAAATAACTTGAGATCCATTACACAATAAACCCCAAAAAAAAGGTCACCAAACTTCCTTTGAGGAGCAACACCTGTAGAATAAGGCATTATTTATTCCGGTGGTGTTATAATCCGCTCCTGTGCAAGAGACTTGTCCTGTCTGTGTCTCTCGCCCGTCAGGTCCGAACAGCTTCCGATAAGAACGAGGAAGTCCCCGGGGAGTTTTAATATTTACAAGGCAAGCGGCCCCGCGGGAAACAAATAAAATAGCCGCTGTCACGGGGCTGCAGTCATGCTTAGCAAAAAATGTGATTTCAGTCGAGTCGGAGAGTGTCACTTTCTTGTTTTTGGTCACTCAGCAACAAATATGTTTATTGTAAATTCACGAATTACTGCTACTCTACAAGCACTGCACTTTTGTTAAAATATATAAATAAAAAAATAAGAACGTTCGAATCACCCTGTATATAATGTAAAAATACCAAAATTCAAGTTTTGTTAGAGCATTTTAAAATCGAAGCCTTGATATAATCTGTAAGATTCCTGTGACCGTTGCTAGGAATCGAAGCAGGGTCGTTATCATTAGTATAGACGTGAACTCTAAAGACGTTAAATTTTATTATCAACAATCTCCAACACGAAGACCCCTTAGGGTGCTGTTGAACCGAACGAGATCACTTAATGGGTTAAATAAACGAATCGATCTGTTAGCTCAAAATAAAAATTTAATTTTAGTTGATATTTTGTATTTTAATAAAATAAATATTTTTTTTGCGACTGGTTTCGCCAACCTTCTATGTTGCTATTTTCAAGAAGATTGAGATCTCGTGAATAATAAAAAAAAAAAAAAACTTATTAGAGAGAGGTAAGATTTGTGTCATCTATTTTTCATAAGAAACAATAAATTTTATTGTGTATTTATTTACTATATTTCGGATTTAAATAACAAATACGAATAGCAACTTAGACGAATGTGAGATTTTTATAGTGAGCATTTTCAAGCTCTTAAAGACAAAATCGAAAATAAAAATATATAAACGGAATTATGTCTGGTGTCCCAGACGCGATAGAGATACACGCTCCTATAATTACTACAACGCTTACAAATGAAAAGGTAACAGTAACTTTGTACAAACGTCCGCGCATTCTTCCATCCTGTAATGTTTGTTCCAGCACCCATAAAATTCTATGGCTTCATTAATTCAAACGAATCACCCTGAAGGAAAGATGCAATGAGAGGCAAAGCCTTCGACTTTGAATCGATTCGCAATCGATTATTTGATCTTAACCAATATATTATCAATAGTCAAAATTTTACCTGTACAGACTTAATATGTAATAACGCGATATGTAGTTTTCTTATATTTTCTATGGAGCTTTTTTATAATGTGTGAGGTGTCGAATCGATTTAGTTGATTAAAGAAATAGTCAAGGTCAATCGCGTTGAAACGATTTTCAAAAATTCATTAAAATTTTCAGCGAAGATCAAATAATGGTCTATGTTAGCATGTTGGCTTTATTTTGTCCAGTGGATGGATTGATAAAGCAGTTTTGTACTAATGGATCCGGGAAGTTGCCGAGAAGTCCCGACAAATTGCCGGCAATTGCAATACAAGTTGCGCAACAGCGTGGCGATTTAATCGGAGGTTAATCTTCCGGATATACACTCACCTGGCGTCCGATAATACAGGTAGTAATTGGTAGGCTTTCAGCATACCCACTGAGTTACATTTCCACTGTAAGGTATACTGACATTTTCATTATATGAATATTTATTTATTTTTTGGAGCGACTAGTTTCGGCGATATGCTAGTTTGGCATCTTCGAGCAAAGATTTTGGAAAACGAGTCGCTAAGTATTGTTGATACGAATTTAATTAAGTAAGTGTCAAAAGTGGTTTACGCAAAGTGGGCATAAAAACGGATTATTTGAACTATTTTTTTAGCATTGATAAATAATTATTATTGAAATTTTTTTTAATTTAAAATTAATACATAGTCATTTGAACATAAATATAAATATCTACTTGCCTTAAGTAGGTTTCTAATGCGTTTATTCTAGCAGTTTACCTGTCGATAGAGTCACACGCCACCGGAAAGTCAAGTTTTTCAGTTTTCCAACCGTCGCAGGTAAAAAGTATGTCGCGTCTTGAGGCACGCTGAAAAATGCAACCGGTTGTCAACAATTACTATTCAACCGGTCTTCACTACTGTTGCAATATTAATATTTCACAATCAGCGGATTGCAAAAAGAAAATCGGGTTCTTTCACCCTTTTCGATCGAGTCGTTTTCAGATACTCCATTTTTTTTCATTTACCACCCGCGATTATTAAGGCGGGGATGTATATAAACATTCCGATAACGACCATTTATATATACGATGGTTGAGATTTTATTATATGCTGATGTATACAGCTTATTTTATGATTTATTTTATTTGGCTATAAGTAATAAACTTATTTTTTATCTTACTTTGTGAGATCGTAGCTGTTTGATGGAAATGTCAAACAGGATAAATTTCTCAAAAAAATATTTTTATTTGGTTGGGTAACCGTTGAATTTAAATAAATTAAAAAAGTAACATTGAAATAATACGTCAAATATTTAAAATGTATACCTACAAGATTTCATATAAATCTTAATTAAAACAATTAAATATTACCAAAGAAATACAATGGAGTGGACTAATACGAATATGTCGTTAGAAAAGCAGTTTTGTTTAAACATACAAAAAAATATTTTTAAACATAATTTATTAAATGTACGTTTTTATAATGATTTCATAATAATGTCAATGTAAGATTAAAATTTGAAATCTCGCTGAAGGTTCACCAAATGTTATGTCGTCTCAGTTCTCTTTTATGTATGTATGCTGTATAGGAGAATCCTTAAAATACCATGAGTTGACCGTGTCACAAATGAGAGAGTCTTGAACATAATACGCAAAGAAGATCTCCTATTTTGGCCACATTTTTCGTAGCAATAAATATACCATCCTCCAGCTGATTGTTCAAGGAAAAATCGAAGGAAAAAGGGGCATAGGAAGGAGGAAGTCTACGTGGCTGGAGATCAGAAGTGCGGCCAAATTGGTGGTGGAAATGGTCATTAATCTCATATGAGGAGAGGCATCAGAAGAAGAAGAATCTCAGGTTAGCCACAGCTGAGATAATAGGGGAAAAGGTAGCAAGTACTGCGGGTGTAGGCGGCTTAGTCTACGCACATCGGCCACGGCTATAATATTCTACCTGCAAATGTGCTCTGAGGTTATCAAATTTTCAACGGACACTATCCAAATAGAAAACGTGCGTCCCGGTTCCGGTAATTGCGCCGTTTTATTGCGTTCTTTATGGTTTCCGAGAATGAATTTTCCGCGGTTTTTATTGTCTCTGCTTCCTCTGACATGGCCGCCTCTGATCTCGCAGCAATCATGTGCTGCGGAGTATTAAATTAAAATGTATGAAAGCATGCCTTTTTTGCAGTAATTATGAAAATACCATGCCACGCAGTTGTAAGAAATTATTTGTATTTTTTTATTAATTAAATGAAGATATATCAGAAACGCTCAGAGAAGCAATAAACCCATAATTATCGGAAATAAATTTTTGCATTACTTTTATGATACCGGCATTGGAAAACACAGTAATGTTATAATATGAATGATAAATAATTTTTCCGTAAATTTGTTTTAACAATTGTGTACGGTTATGTATATTTTAATGCCAGAAATGCATTATTGTTTTAAATGTTTTAAAAACAAAGATCGCTTTACTTTATTTCCACTCAGGAAGTGTTCAACCCTATGTTGTTTTTTTGGTGTTCCGAATTGTTTTCAATGATTTATTGCAGTTTTGCGCTTCAAGTTTTGCATGCAATTTAAAATGAAATACAGTTGCGTGTGTTGCAAGTAAAAATAATTGATTTATATTAGACGTTTTTAAAAGACTGCGAGGCTTAAGCCCTCCGCACACGCAGCTTGCAAGACACTTGCAATTATCCGATAGCGTCCTACTTAAGTCGTCCGATGTGAAGAGGTCTTTTTACCGGATAAAATATTCAAACGTTGCATTGATTAAATTAAATTGAAATCAACTATTGGGTAACTATCAAAATAAATTTTATGAAAATTATATATTTGAAAAAAAAAATGGGTGATATAATCAATTGCGCAATTATTTCGGTTATTGCATCTGGGGATGTAGCTCAGTGGTAGAGCGTTCGCTTTGCATGTGAAAGGCCCCGGGTTCGATCCCCGGCATCTCCAATCTTTTTTGTTTTTTTTTTTTTAATTTATTTGAGCACTTCAGCAAAACAGCAGTGGCTGACAAGTCTACTGCTAAGACAATTTTAAAATTAAATAATTATTTTGTTTTAAAAAATATATTTTGTTAACAGTAGCTCGCGAGACTGAGACACAGTGTATAGAGTATTACATAAAAACCTCTCCCCACTTAATCCTTACTTATTTAAATTTTTAAATACGTACGCTACCACTTAACTGTATTGTAAGCATATCCCTAAGAACTATTGTGATTTTAAAAAAAAGTCGATGGCGCAAAAGTTGGCGAACCCTGATTTCAAAGATACGTTTAATTTACGGCTTAATATTAAAATAAACGTGGCGAGTAGTCTTGAATCTTAACTGTTGATTAAGTCGTTACTTCACGCTTGAGCAACTCGGATAATCTAGGGTCAAATTCAAACAGTGTTTCACGATTCGTTGTATCCTAATTCAGGCGACTGTCCTTGTCGGTCGGTGGAGCGGCTCGTAATTGATGCAAAAGGGCTGAGCCAGGCGTGTGGGAAGCCCGGACTTCCTCGGAGGTTGCTTTGAACCATTCGCTTTGATCTAGTTATAATTACCCAAGATTTAAGACTACGAAAAGCGTGCTTGTTTGATGCTATAAAATAAATCTTTTCCAGTTAATAAGCTTACAAGGTGATGACTTTAAAATTTATTTGTGTTATTTGTCATTAACGTATATAGGGCATTTAAAGCAGCCTACACGTGCTGCGATACAATGCAATCCGAATGCATTCTCTTTGGTTTGTTTACAATTGACATTGACAAAGCACAGTTCGATTATAACGTGTTTAGGCTGCTTATATAGAGTGTCCAAAGAGAGCATCGGGTATTTGTTAGTACATTAAAACAAAAACTACTAGTAATCAAGTGTTTTTTTATTGTTGATTATAAGAATACAAAATAGAAAATTATTTCAAAAAGATGATGTTGGCACTCTTCTAATCTGGAACGAAGATTGCTGATAACACGCTGACACACAGCCTTCAAGATATTGCTGCTATTTCCGACCTGATGTTTTGTTTCAATTCCGTTAGGTTCATCGGATTATTCTCATAAACCCTACTTTTAAGGTATCCCCATACGAAATAGCCAAGAGGGCTAAGATCGGGGCTTCTGGGAGGCCAGTTGATGTTACCTCTACGTGAAATGACCTTATTAGGGAATAATTCGTTAACAGCTTCAATTGATTGATTGGATGTATGGAAACTTGTTGGAACCACGTTCTTGAGTTGAAACCTTGAAACTCCTGCAACTCTGGGCCCAAAAATGTTCGCAGCATATCGTAATAACCGTCACTATTCACATTCACTCGATACTCTTATTGGACACTCTATATTACACTGCAACTGTTAGGCTAATATATACATCCGACAATACATGTACGCTACCACTTAAGCCACCCCACAACCTAATAGAACCACTTAAGTTGTCGATTGTGTTGCAACGCGTGCAAGCTGCTTTGATGACATTTATATCAAATACACACACATGAATTGTTTTCGATTAGATAATTGGAGCTGGTTGCGGGTGTGATCCGGCATTCCTGGGTTGCCGTCGGCTTGAGGTACTCCAGCATGACGAACCCTCGCCACACCCTCGCCGGCGCGGGCTGTGATGAATGTATTAATTCCTCGGTCGTGCTCTATCTCCCGCCGAATCGTTACTGCTCTCTCCTCCGTGCCGGGCTGTGTGAGACTGAGCCACCCCTTGAACGTCTAACCTCACCCCGTCTGCCTAAAGTGCGATTTTCGCCTCCCTTTGCAGATATATGATACTGCCGAGCAAAAGAGATTTTACTGAAAATGAAAATGCGATATGCTGCGAAAATTTTTGGGCCCAGAGTTGCAGGAGTTTCAGGGTTTCAACTCAAGAACGTGGTCCCAACACTTGCCATACATCCAATCAATCAATTGAAGCTGTTAACGAATTATTCCCTAATAAAGTCATTTCACGTAGAGGTAACATCAACTGGCCTCCCAGAAGCCCCGACCTTCGCCCTCTTGACTATTTCGTATGGGGATACCTTAAAAGTAGGGTTTATGAGAATAATCCGACGAACCTAACAGAATTGAAACAAAACATCAGATCAGAAATGGCAGCAATATCGAAGGCTATGTGTCAGTGTGTTATCAGCAATCTTCGTTTCAGATTAGAAGAGTGCCAGCAGCGCGTAATAATCACCATTTGGATAACATCATCTTTGTGAAACAATTTTCCATTTTGTATTCTTATAATCAACAATAAAAAAACACTTGATTACTAGTAGTTTTTGTTTTACTGAACTAACAAATACCTGATGCTCTATTTGGACAGCCTATATAATTAAAATTATAATTTTTGCTTCCAGACTTGTTAACTTGTTCAGTTGTATGCGTTTCTTGTGCACGGCTGCCATTCTGTACCTTGAGCGTGTGTAAAGGATTGGTAATAGAGTATGTGCTCTGGAAGTACCTTGTCGTTTCTGAAGCATGCTGCAGAAGGAGTATCAGATCTAAACGCCAGAGCTTTGTATGGAAAGGATAATATAATAATGCTATTGGGCAGCAGCACTACGCAGACTTTTTTCGAAGGACTCGGAGACTCCCTATACTATTTTTCCCTTAGAAAACCATGAATACTAGCTCACCATGAGTTTGAAATTGTCACCGACCTCTTCTGAGGAGAGACACACGATGAAGACGATGCGTTTAATAAATTCATTTAAATTCAATTAATTATTACTGTCAATATATTTGGACTTCGAGTCTATACAGAGAGTTCGCATAAATTACTCAAAGCACGTGTTCCTTGGCTGACTCTGTTGCCGACTGGCGACGAGACAAATTTTTTATCATTTTACATATATACACTATGTGAAGCAATGTCTAGCCGTTCCATACATTATAAATAAATTAAAATATAAACTTATCTCCCTGTCGCCTCGTCTCGCTCGGGCCAGAGACCTGCAGTGCCGGTACGACTAAGGATTCATTAAGTTTCTTGATTAAATGGCAAACAGGTTATTTTCTATATTTATCACTATTCGTAAATATTAAAACCTCTGCTGATTCCAGTTTTGCGCCCTCCGCTCATGTTCTTCGGCCCAAGAATATTCCAGACAAAACTATGCAATGCCACTAATAATAACCAGCGACGGCTCTATACGAGATAAATGTGATCTACAGCTAACAAAAATATAGAAAATATATTCTTAAAAGCAGTGGCGCGGGGTGAGGGCAAGCAATATAGCAAAACCAACATATTAGCTCGGTTTGATTTTCATATAAAGTCTCTAAAAGCCTTGCGATGTGTTAAACCATATTATCATACATTTCATGCCCTTACCGCACGCCACTGTAAAAAAAAATCTGCAGCCTTTATGCATAGTTAGATTTTGTATCAAAAAAGTTAAAATCTTATTATATGTGAATACTTGTTAGTCAAAAAGTATAACTTTGTATTTTTATCAATGTCCTTCGTAATAAGTCAGTGAAGGGATGTAAAAGGGGTTGGTTAAAAATTTTCCAGGGGCGGCGTGAGCGGTTGGGGGTATTCTAGACTGTAGCGACCTGTCCTGGCGCTGTGCTCAATTAAACCACTGCGGCACAGTATCTGAATGACACGATTATTGCCACTTGCGATTTGCAAAAAAAATTGACTTGAATATTTTTAAAGTCTTCAATGGGAAAAATTAATTACAAAGTCAGATTTGCACTCGAAAGTGAATATTATAAAATAAATTATATTAAATATGATTTAACTGAATTTTAAAAATTAAAGGTTTAGATAATTTGTATTCACGAAAGAGATACACCGGCGGATTGCGTAATAATAAAACACGTTTAACGACATTTGGCATATGTCGGGCGACATTTCCATCGCCGGTGACATTCTCGCTGCGCTTTCGATCGTAAAACTTTTATTGTTTTGTATTTCTTTAGAGAATAATTCTGAAGAAATTTAATAAAAGGTCACAACCCCTCGTCCGGGATGTCTCCACCAGCTCATTGTACTTGGTTATTAATATTTGCAAGTGTCACTCGTTATAAGATATTGGAGACGATCTCACTGAACATATAATTTATCATAAGATAGCCTTTTATTTACGACTTTCGCTGATTCTGCATCCACGTTGGTTTTCTCCTTCCGATGCCTCTTTTTTTTTTCGGAAAATCAGCTGCAGTAGGCTTTATTTATTATTTCTAGAATATGACCAAAATAGAAAGCCTTACCCAAAACACGCATAGGTTACAGGCTAATTATTATAAGCTGTCGGTTGTTTTGTAGTAACGTGTGTAGGCTGCTTTATACTACAAATAATCTTGATGATATTTTTTGCATATATTATATGTATTTTTCTCATGTTACTTGTCTTTACCTTAGCAATATGGAAACCCACATTTTTTCACACACTATCCCTATCGTGGAGTAATATAATATCGGATGGATATTATTTGGTGTTATTAATGGTGTTAGAAGATCTTGTGCATGTTCAGCACGTGAAACGACTGTAAGTGTTGTTTATTAGTAGGAACTCTGGCATAAAAGCATTAATGCAGTGGACGCCGCGTCCGAGAAGATGGCCGTAAATTATAACGTAATAGTGCGGAGCCTAACGATGTTTTCTGGACTGAGGGAACAACTCCTGTTGATACTGTTAAACAACGCTAAAACCTGTTTAAACCCTTCCTAAGCCTCACTTAAGGACGTATCATTGCATTACTCGGCGGTTGCCAACGACACTAAGAAACTCGATTGAAACGATGAGAAAAATCCCGGACTTTTTTTTACGTCACTTGTTGTATTCAAAGAGACCTCCACAGTTATCGCAGTTCTGCGCTCTTTTCCAAAAAGATTCGCTTTCAATTAGTAATACTGATCATAGTTTGTTAGCCAAAATCAAACAAGCAAAATATTAAAAATAGCAAGGTTTTCCAGTTTCTCCTACAATGTATTCAAAGCCTGTTTTATTTATTCTTCTCATGCTTGGTGTAAAGCAAGTATTACAAGTATCTCTGTACTTATGTCATTATTTAAGCATGTTTACTATTATTTCTAAAACGTTGTTTTAAGTTGTCTTGACAGTTATATTTTTATATAAAATATTAAAACGGTCACGTTTTCCTGAAACAGTTTATGTAGAAGACAATGATGTATGTAAGAAGAAAACGATGGTAAGTATATAAAAAAATCTTTGAACTCAGACTAAACTTATGCCGGGGTTAAAAAAACCATATTAGTCACGTGAATGTTAAAACAACTAATTATGAAAGCAATAAACCAGTACATTCAGCCTCTGTTAATTATGTTTAGTCGTGTATTTAACAATAAAAACGTGTTTTTATGTGTAACTGTATTTAGAAATAAATATTTAAGTTTTAGCTTTGCAGTTTAATTTAAGCGTACTTGTAAATCTGTGCCATCGACCTATGTTAAATATAAAATTTATCTTTTTAAATATATTATATAAATTGTTTAGGTCTTTACAAGTAAGTTCAAAGTAACTTTTTTTATAAAAAATAACGTGAAATGTATTTGGAAAAGTCAGATACGATTTACAAAATGTGTTTTTTTTCCCTTGTGATTCCTCTCCATCCTCCAGGATGCAGCATCGCGCACTTGGCCAATAGCAATGTCGAGGTTGCCAGAACAGGTTTGCTGCTCGGAAGACTCAAACTCGGGACTCGCTCGTCCTCAAAGCAATTCATCGCCTTATGTCTCTCAAGAATCATGCTGTTGAATTTCAGTACAGTATTACTCTATATTTGCAAACGGTTTGCTTGAAAAGCTAAATGCTAGGTGCATGGGTTCAAGTCGATCAGTCTATTGAAATCTTTTTTTAAGGTGCCTCTACTAAGACTAGGTTTGTGATCATATCACTGAGCATATGTGATATTTATGCTGAGCCAGTGTTCATGGATGTTTTAGGGAGAATAGTGTAGTCTCCGAGTCCTTCTACACCGCAGTTTTATATTCGAAGGAAACGTCTGCGTATTGCTGCTGCCCAGTAGCATTATTATATAATCCTTTCCTTACAAAACTCTGGCGCTTAGATCTGATACTCCTTCTGCAGAAAGTTACAGAAAAAAATAAAGTTACATCCGTCCACAATCATTCAAAGTCCACTACTCAAGCAGTCATGATCAAGCAACAGAATGGGAAGAGCGGTGAGAGCGAAATCTGGCTTTTTAAAAATTAAAAAAATACTTTTAAAACGGTACTAGAGTCCCGTATATACATTCTCGAGTCATGGTCACAGCCTGGCAGAGCAGTGGTCGAGGCGATCGCTTATCGGCGGCGAGGGTGCCGTAATCGGACCCAGCTGGGCTCGGAGCACCATCATTTGATTATCAGTATTAAAATATGTATATATATATCTGAAGCTCAAAGCTTCGACATGCCAGCGGCGCGTTTAACGGAGGCTTAAGAGCTGTACATTACCGCTTTATAGTTAAACCTGGATGGAAGGCTCTCAGGTGCTTACACCTCCAAACATAGTTGATAAGTTATGATTTTTCGTATAATATCGATCGGAATCATTCAATTATGGATAGCCATTATATATATAAGTGATTCACTTTAGAATATATACAGAACTAGCACGCAGTACTTTCAATAATTTGAGCAATGTACTATGCTCAAGAGATTCACTAAACGTTATGTCGTCTTAGTTCTCCTTTATGGAGTCGAAGTCTGGACACTCAAGACAGCTACTATGCAAAGAATTGAAGCGTTTGAAATGAGGCTGTATAAGAGAATCCATGGGATGACCGCGTCATCTTGACGCTGGTAAAGAAGCGGAAAGTCTCCTATTAAAAAGGGGCATTGGATGAAGGAAGTTCACGTGGCCCAAGATAGGGATATGTTCGAGAAGAAAAATTCACAGAATAGTACTCGTTGATGATTGTGTACACATGATATTGAATTTTTGTGTGATTATGTTCTTTGTACGTCACACATGATACCGACGCATTGTTGTATTATTCATAGCAAGTATGGATAAATAAAATTTAAAATATATATAAAGTAGTAATGAGGTAGAATAAATCAAGATAAAATCAGTTCCCATACGTAAAGGTGGGACTCGGGGACGTGCTTGGGGCTGCAGAGGGGCGCTGGAGTCCCGATAATGAGATGCCCCCCCAGATAGGCCCTGGCGCCCCCCGTCTGGCCTGTTATCGGCCACCCCCGGATTGTGCCCCGCGGCCGTCGGTTACTGCCAATTGCTACTGTAAACTTGCTGCCGCATGCATGCATATCCAAAAAATTAAATTTAAATATATCCGAAAATAAATTTTATCAAATATCTTTTGGTTTCGCACTCATGCTGAGCCAGTGTTCATGGTTTTCTAAGAGGTAAATGGTGTTTGCATGAAAAGCTAAATGCTAGGTGCATGGGTTCAAGAGGAGGTTTGTGATCATCTCACTGAGCATATACTTATGCTGAGTCAGTTTTCATGGTTTTCTTAGGGAAAATAGTATAGTCCCCGGGGCCTTGTACACCGCAGTTTTATATGAGAAGGAAAAGTTTGCGTATTGCTGCTGCCCGATAGTATTATTATATAATTCTTTCCTTATATTTTTATTGTTATTTTTAAAGAGTTGTTTAGTTTTATTTTGTCGTTAATTTGTTTTTTTAATTATAAAGAATAATATATTTTTTTATTAGCTCCAAATCGTGATTATTCAAACGCTTATTATGATGTTTTGTTCCTTCTGTTCAATGCAGGTAAGTTTCCAGCAGGAACGAAGTTGAGTCAAAGTACTGACAATATGGAGTACTACAAATTAAAGGTTAGAAACAAATAAAAATAATTTGTATTTTTATATTAAATAATATAGTGCCATCTATGATTAGTTTTGTATATCTATCAATCTAATAGTTTTTCTTTAGTGTCTATTTTGATGATACATATTTCTATCATATAGAAATATTATTAGAAAAGATTTATTTAATTATGTGCAAATAGTTTTGTAGCGTTTTATTGAATCGTTAACTACTGTCCTCGGTAGTATAGTGGTCAGTATCCCCGCCTGTCACGCGGGAGACCGGGGTTCGATTCCCCGCCGGGGAGTATTTTTGCAATTTTTTATAAAAAGACAACTACACCAATACGTGATAATATTTCAACGTGTCTCATTTTTATTTTTCAAATTAAGGTAATTACGCATTGATTACCCTTGTAGGCCATTTTGTAGCGGATGAATAGTCATTTTTCTGCGTCCCTTTTCGACAAATTAGTTCCACCCTCTTGTTCAGAAGTTTTTCGATCAAGAACCATGAGAAGGCTGTTTTTGAGTGACTACCCCCGGAATGTGCATCGAGAGAGGCGCTCTGAGCTATCGACCAAAAGATAAACGAAACACGGCCCATTTTTAAAAATGTAAAATCAGTGTGGCACTCGATTGTACTTTAATATGTATAATATTTAATTTATTTAATTATTAAAATAAAAAAATAGCGAACCTAGCGGTGACTAGCGAAACTTAATATTTACAAGCAAAAAAATATTAAAATGTAGTTTCGATAATATATGCATGTGAATTATTGAGTTCATCGTGAATTCTAGTTGACAGTCTATTTAATATAAAATAGTTTAGAATACGATTGATATTTGCTCCATACAGACATTTCCAAGCTGATTCATAGGAGTGACGATTTATACTTGTTTCTGATAGTTATGATATTTCAAAGTATTTGCAACTCTATTATGTATCATTAAAGCAAATAAAAGTCCATAAACTCAAAGATAACACAATTGGTTGTATTGCAATGTTATATCTTGAATTTTTGTTGCAAACTACCTATCCACAAGCGGTTGTAATTAAATAGCGTTTCCTGTTGCATAAACTATAAGGATCGAAGCGTCGCTGTAAATCTGTCATAGCTAAACGCAGCCTCTTGCAATTACAGAAAATTAGTCCAAGATATTAGATCGGTCGTAAATTTTCTTGCTCGCACTTCAAACGCAGCCTGCAGTCGGTAATTAGCGGATTCGTGAAGGGTGATGGAGACGACGCTAGAGGCCTCCGACCGGGCTGAAAGCGGCATTAGGACGCGGTTACCTCCCAGTATAATGCACTCGCCCGATTGTGATAGATCACGAAGACGAGCTGCTGCAGACAAAGGTGAGGTGCCCCAATGACGTCGCAAGCAGAATGACGTGAGCAGGCGAAAAAAAACTCAAAGATATTGTATCAATCGTGGATTTCAATGCTCGCTCTTCAAAGCTAACCTGCAGTCGATAATTTAGTTAAAAATTCCGGGGCAAAGAGACAGATCGAAAGACAGACTTAAAATGTATAAAACTACTAAGAAATTCAATATTTTTGACAGAGAGTACTTGGTGGAATTGTTCGTCCACATGTTCGTTTTTATTAGTGACCGGTTTCACCAACCTTTCACGTTGGCATTATCAAACCGAGTGAGATTTTATATGATAATAAGCAATTAGGTAAACAATTGTTTGAGGGAGAGGTTGTTGGAGCGAGAAAGAGTGATTGTCAAAGGTCAAAGTGTGAAAGGTTGGCGAAACCGGTCACTAATAAAAACGAACATGTGGAAAATCACTCAAGTATTTTACTCAAAAATATTATAAAACTACTACCAACACGTAATAACTTACGAGTAAAGAAACCCCTGAAAGTCGAAAATGCTTACAGCAAAAAATATCACCGTAATCTACTTGCTATTCATATTTGTTATGAACTATCACTTTTTATGAACACACAAAGATATATCGATATGAACGTTCAATTACTAAATAACATAATATAAAGAGTATCATTATTTTATAGCCAAAAAAAAATATATTTTTACTCCACGATTTCCTAAAATAGGCACAAGTAATCCGACGAGACATTTGAATATTTTTTTTATTGGTTCACGTCTTTCCAATATGATGTCGCAGAGTGGATGTGCGGGACACACCTGTTATTAGGTGGCAAGGCACTCACCGGCAGGGATCATCCCGTGATAAAGTTGAGATGATCCTGTAATAAACCGAGATAGGATCTTGCGAGGACCGCCCGGGCAGTGATTACAATGAACGGGGATATGGCCCATAGTCCTTCATACTCTGGACATAATAGCGCAATATACACGCCCGACTACCTTTATTAAACACATCATTATAATATATTCTTTATTACACTTAATTTTTAAATGGAGACTGTGGACGCTTAAAAAGTGTTAAAATTAGGGGTTTCACGATTGTAATCATGATAACTACAGCATTTGAACCAGAAGATAATACAAGTTGTGAAGTTCTATGTACAATCATGAAAATGAGTCCCGCCGTGTTAAAATGCTTTTCGGATTTGTCTCACAAACGTGCATTCTTAAAGTAAGGCGTAGATAGGACTATCTCATGTCTCTGTTAATGCATTTCCCAGTCTAGCCACAATTATCTCAGCCGCGGTTAACCGGAGATTAGTGGACACTAAACTCCCCCCCCCAAACGGTAAGATTAATTACAAGAGATTAAGGGCTAAGCAGGCGCATCGGGGTGGTGGAAATTATCCTGTACGCGCACATATCAGAAGCCTGCAGTGATAACTTAAAATGTGAACTTATGTTTCAAGAGACTACTGAGACTATCAACCGTTTATTTATCGCTATTGGCTGATCGAGGGCTTTAGTAGACAGTACAAGTGATTTTGCCTTGATATCGCGAGAAGACGCGACCACTTCACTGAGCATATACTCATGCTGAGCCAGTGTTCATGGTTTTCTAAGGGGAAAATTATTATAGTGTAGTGGTATACCGCAGTTTACCAATAGCATTATTATATAATCCTTTTCTTACAAAGCTCTGGCGTTTAGATCTGATACACCTTCTACCACACCTCGACAAGGTACTTCCAAAGCACACCCCTCCATAATCATTCCAAGTCCACTACTCCACTTTCCCAGAAAGTCAGCAATGCACAAGCAACAGATTAAATATAATAATGATTAAAATAATAAAAGTTGCAAGTACTAGTAGAACAGCCTAATCTGAATCCACGTCTCTGCGGTTCAGGTGGAGGTTCCATGAATGTTATCTGTCTTCTAGTCTTCGGTTGGGTGGAGCCGATTTATGTTGGGTGAGCCGCAGCGCTGTTTATCGACAGGGAAGGGGGGGATGATGGAGGTCTGCCCTTGTGCAGTCAGCTATGGGGATTACAGTTGACAAAATGGCATCGACTTGATGGTGTGTCGTGGGGTGCGGGCGGAAATGAATGTGTGCAATTACTGAAGTAAGCCAGAGTTGTAATTAAATCCGATTGATTGCTAATTTAAATCGCATAAGATATGATATTGGGAGAGTTATTTTTCAGCACTTTTCTTGTTGCTTTAAATATATGCTTAAACGCATATACAGGGCGTCCAAAAAGGGCATCGGGTGAATGTGAATAGTGACCGTTATTGCGATATGCTGCGAAAATTTTTGGGCCCAGAGTTGCAGGAGTTTCAAGGTTTCAACTCAAAAACGTGGTTTCAACAAGTTGCCATACATCCAAGCAATCAATTGAAGCTGTTAACGAATTATTCCCTATTATGGTCATTTCACGTAAATGTAACATCAACTGGCCTCCCAGAAGCCCCGGCCTTAGCCCTTTTGACTATTTTGTATGGGGATACCTTAAAAGTAGGGTTTATGAGAATAATCCGATGAACCTAACGGAATTGAAACAAAACATCAGGTCAGAAATGGCAGCAATATCGAGAGCTATGTGTCAGCGTGTTTGTTTCAGATTAGAAGAGTACCAGCAGCGCGTAACGGTCACCATTTGGATAACACCATCTTTGCGAAATAATTTTCCACTTTGTATTCTTATAATCAACAGTAAAAAAAAATACTTGATTACTAGTAGTTTTTGTTTTACTGAACTAACAAATACTCGATACTCTCTTTGGACACCCTATATAATTAAAATTATCATTGTTCAGTTGTAATCGTTTCTTGTGCATGGCTGCTATTCTGTAACCTGAGCGTGTGTAAAGGATTGGTAATAGAGTATGTGCTACCTTGTCGTTTCTGAAGCATGCTACAGAAGGAGTATCAGATGATGGAAAGGATAATATAATAATGCTATAGGGCAGCAGCAATACGCAGGCTTTTCTTTCGAAGGCCTCGGGGACACCCTGCATTTAAAGCAAAGAAAAAAGCATTATAATAGTTCAAAGCGTAACAAGTCAGCTGTACTGTAATTCAAGCCAAATAAAAAGCAGCGGTCGTTCTACGTATGCACATCATAATATTAAAAACTCATTTAACCGTAATATTATATCACATCAAACATAAACGAGGGACGCTAGAGGGTTAATTACAAATCTCATTTACAAACACGAGCACAACCCTCTCTGCCCAGTGTCCATTACATTAAGCAAAGTTGACCGGGGTCAATATTGACCCGACATCAATCACGGCGGGGGTAGGGGTCCGCCGTGCGGTCAACCCCATTGTTCGTGGGCCAAATGAATCAAACGACCGACGTCCTATTTGTTCGGATTTGGTTTCCAGTGTCACCAGGTGTACCGCACGACACCCTGAAAAGTTTAATATTAGATTATTTATTGATTAAATACTAAAAAAAACGAGTTAATAGACTTTTTCAGGAGCCTTTACTCACAGGAGGTTTTTTTTTTTTTTTATAGGTTTGGTGCTTTGCTTGTTATGTACAAGGTTTGTCATCACAATTTGGGGAAACTTTCTAAACTAGTCAATCGAAATTGTGCTATATATGGGAGTGACTGAAGCTACACCCCTGGTTTATGGTTCTGATGACACGCTTCGAGAGGCCATCATCTGTGGGTGTCATCCAGGCACAGGCATTGGCTCTCCAGTTGGTGTCTCTGAATGCCAAAGATGGGGCATGAACCCACAAGGTGGATCACTGTTTGTGGAGTAATATCATCACAAGGGCATGTGTCAAGTGGAACCTGCGGAATTAACTTCTCATCACTCCATGGCCCGTTAGAAGCTGGGTTGATTCAAAGCTAATTCCACAGGTATTCCCGTCTTAGAATTAAAGAACATCTTTGTTACGTTCCCTTGGGGAGAGCTTGTGTATCTTTTATTCCATGTGTACATTGGAAATTTTCCTCTGTAGAGTTTTTGTGAAACTCAGAGGAACACTTTAGCCTTTTCGTCAGCTTTCTCGTTGTCAACAAGACCCTCTTGCTAAATAAATATTTATCTGTTCACGGTTATCTTAGGGTTAATAGTAAAGTGGATCCTTAATCCTAAAACGATGTGTTTAATATTTTCTGAAAAAAACGAGTATATATATAAACTGATTGATTGATATGAAATTATTTTTCAATCGTATATTTGATCTAAACTTTATTATTGGAAATAAGGCCTCTCGTATAAAAAGTCGTCACGGTGACATTATCAAAGTCTCTGAAACAAAAAAAAATTTCTTCAGCATATTATCACACCATCTTTAAATCGTAAAAGGTTTTAAAATGACAGGCCGTCTGTTTTATCAAAAGATTAAAAATACCATCTTAAAATCTCTCGCTACATTATCTCTTTATAATCCATCGATTTATGAATGTATTTTTTTATATTATTAAACTGGTAATGATTATTTAAATTAGGTAAATGGGTGACTTAAACGTAGGTACTGTATCCAGTAGCGTGCGGTTCATTCAATATATAATTCATTGCTGGCTGTGACGAAATGTACTTTAGTAAACAATGCATGCATGCAATGAAGGAAACATTTTTGTTACTCTAGGGCAGTGTTTTTCAACCTTTTTGAATACGCGATCCCTCTGTAAGTTACAAAATTTTGGCAAACCCCTAAGCCTAGGGCCTCAGAAAAACTATTTATTTATTATAGAACCTACAAATAATTGGAGGTCGCGACCCACAGGTTGAAAAGCACTATTCTAGGGTACAGTTGGTTTGTATACCAACACTCCCTGGATATCGCAGATTGGTGACTTAATCCTTTCGACCACACTAATCCTATAATTATGCGAAAATTTTAACCTCAACGTTCAAGTGTGCAACCAATATAGTTATTTGATAGTAAATATATATATTTTTACTATAATAATTATACAAATATAAAAACAGAATTGATGATACGACTTGTTTAAAATACAATAATAGAAACTGGTGACTTGATTAAGATTAAATATACATGCACGCCACTGGACAGATCTCAGATAAATCAAAATGATTATTAATCTTAATATATAGGATGTTGTTTAATACAAGGTTATTTGATGCGTCAATAAGTGTTTTTAAATAGACGGCTACCTGAGCTCTACAATTTATGGTAAATTAATTGATTTTATTTGAATATTTAATTTAAAAATTGTAATATGACTAACAGGGTTAAGCTGTGACGTCGGCGTAAAATTAATAAGAAATGGTTTTTGTTGATTACTTATATATTATAATACCACCTGCGTACAATGCTGAAGAATGTTTATTAACAAAACTATACCACCTGCTTACAATGCTGGAGGATTGTTTATTTATAAAACAAAAATTACTAGTGAAATGCCATGAATCTTCTAGTCCAGGGGTAGCCAAGAAGTTGATGGAGTGGATTGCTCGCGATGTCTTTACTTAGAAACCGATTAGACTACATGATGCATAAAGCACTAATATAGAATCCTAATTAAGGTAGCAGTAAGAAGGTTCTGTTTATACCACGGACCCGTGCTTTTTGAAGGGGTTACCTTTAAAATCGATGTTTTTAAAAATAATCAATAAAAAATAAATAAATGCAAAGATTATGTTTTATACTTTCGATTTCAGAGTCGGCTCCGTACTGAGAAAAAGGGTGTATTTTTACCTGCAGGTAAAAAAAATCATGTAATTTAATTGTCACGTTATTTTTCTATATTGAATTTTGATATTTTTACAGAATATTAAAAAAATATATAAATTATATATAAGTATATTTTATTATTTGATTAACGTCTTTTTTGAAGGTAAAATAAAGCATTGAAGATGTTGAAAAATTGGATAAAAAGACGACTGTTCAAAACCAAGTTTTTTTAAATTAATTTTTAAACTCATCCTATGCGATAAGTCTTTATGTAATCTTTTAATTCCAATTAAAAAAAACTCATATTTAGATCACGGTTCAAGAACCCTAAGCATTTGCTCAGTGTGCTTGGACCGTGAGTTTTTATGATCTCCGAAATGCCTAAACTTTCCTCGAGAAATCGCATATTTTTCATATTAAAATAAAGTTTATTAGAAATGTAATATTTTTTTTGTGTAGAAGAAGGGATGTACCTAACTTTTGTATTAAAACTTTTTTGATTGGTGCTGTAGATTTATCACAACGTATTTTCAAAAAAATATCGATTTTGGAGATAGCCCCCTGAAGTATCAGAAAACTAGCATTGTACATACTAATAATTGATTACTCCAACTTGGAATGTATATAAGCGTTTTTTTGTATTACTTATTATTTATTAAAAGTGCACCATATACTGAAACATAGCAAATAGTCCACGACACATTTTTAAGATAGAAAGTAGATCTTATGTATATTAACCCTTTGCACTCGAGACCGTTTCCGCGTGGACTAATCAGCGTTTCGTAGCGCTTTTGGTGAATTTCTGAATTTCTTACCTCTAACTTAAAATGAGCACACACACAAATTAACACATAAATGTATATTTACATCTTTCGTAAACATAAGTCTTTGTAATTTTACTTTGTATGATATTTCATGTAACAATTGCCGAGATGCATGTCCGGCTTTTCGGGACAAGTATCACAATAGTATGTCGTTTGATGTCTTTTGCCGGGTTTATTTCTTTGGGGGCAGACTTTGCAATCCTTCCTAACTCCTGTTAGAATGTTATGCAGCTTTCCATTTAGGCGGATGTTTTCGGAATCGCAGGTTGAAAAAGGTTGAAGTTGAAGCATGAGCACGTGTCTGACAAAAATCTCCAGTCAATTACTGAACTAAGGTTTTCATATACCGCAAGTGATTGAGCGACTGTTCTCCTCTCTACTATTTAGTGAGATCCATATTATCCTAATTGTATTAGATATTATAAAGCAAATAAAATAATGGAAAGCTAATTAATATTGTGGGGGAGAAAAAAGTCTATTCCTCAGTGCAATATAAGTTTAAACAAATAAGGACCTTCAAATGAATGATAACGATAAGAAGTACAAGCAAAAAATATATGGATTGATTAGGTACACATCTAGTCCTTTTGCCACGGCTGTCAAGGAATTCTTACGTAGTTTGAAAGGGAGATAACATAATCTTTGTAAAGTTATATAGGCAGTGTTTAGGAATGAACTTTAAAGAACAAGGTCACACAAACATAAACAGAATATCACTATAAATAGTTATCAGCGCACATCGATTTTCCGCACCATACAAAGTGGGGACTGAGACGCACCTCTCGAGTGCAAAGGGTTAAGGTTTGTCACTCTTGTTGAGGTCGAATGAGTTTTTGTATTATTTGTTATGAGTATTATGAGTATTATGACACAGGCTGTGCTCGTCTAAGACCGTGAGGCTGTGGGGCGCTCGTGGGGCGACAAAGCAGACGCCGTCGTGGCGACGCTCCGGCGCCTCCGCCCGCAGAGTAAACAACCCCTGAGCTCGTGGGGGGGGCGGAGGGGATCTTTACGCCCCTTTATTCTATTCCTATTTATTTAAGAAATTCAATATTTTTGACAGAGAGTACATGGTGGAATTCCATATTAATATTTTTGAATAAAATACTTCAGTGACCGGTTTCGCCATCCTTTCACGTTGGCATTATCAAACGGAGTTTGTTTGTCAAAACTCTGTTTGATAATGCCAACGTGAAAGGTTGGCGAAACCGGTCACTAATAAAAATAAAAATGTGGAAAATCACTCCTATTTATTTACTCTAGATATACTTGTTTTACACTTGCGTCTACTTTTAAATTAACGTTTTTACTGTGTTAACAATTTTTCCAGCCTAAAAAAATTATGTAATATTTTTGACAGAGAGTACTTGGTGGAATTCCATTTTAATATTTTTGAGTGATTTTCCACATGTTCGTT